>CATQJA010002633.1:0-557500 GCA_958295435.1 Mesorhabditis spiculigera
CTATTTTCTATCCACGAAACCTCGCCGATCGTTATCATATCAAGAGATCTGGCAAGAACCCATCGAGAGATCTCCCCTCCCCTTTACCCGTCAAAAACGGTTTGCCGAATGGCCCTGTTTGCCAGCCATGCCTTTTCCTATTTTCTTGTTTTCCAATGGAGTTTAATCGAAACTTAGCTCTCTAAGAAAAGTGTCGCAGTTAACATACAAGCTTATTACAAGCTTTGAAGAACAAGCTCTCTACTAAGGCCGACACATGCTCAAAGAACAACGTACCGATACGTGCGACCGATTTGCGCAATGCGTAACGGCACGTAGTCCCCGAAACAGTCCGCCATTCCCCCCGATGGCTGGTCACCCTAAAAGGCTTCCTTCTCTTATCCGCTGCCGCCATCTATCCCTCTCCCTCTCCCTCTCTCTCTCTCTCTCTCTCTCTCTCTCTCTCTCTCTCTCTCTCTCTCTCTCTCTCTCGCGCTCTCTCTCTCTCGCTCTCTCTCACGCTCTCTCTATCTTTTTTTCTTCTTTTCCCTCCCGGTTCGACGCGGTTTCCGGTTGCCAACCAGCCGACCACCGCCCACCTTCCGGGTTCTCTTTATTATTTTGGTGGACGGCTAGGGTGCTGATTTTTGACGCTGTATTGATGCGGTACAAACCGCTGACAAACATTTTGACATCAGAATTTTGGTCAAAAGCCCCTCACGAGAATCCTGATACCACCCTAAAAAGTGCCCCGTTTTAGCGTTCCGAACATGTTGGTCTGTTGACATTGTGGACGAAAGGGGAGGCGCCCTCCGTCGACAGAACAACCATTTCCCCAAACGTTTCCTCTCCACGTTCCCTATAGTGTCATTTGCAGCGGTCCCCCAGTTTGTTTGCGCGTCTCAGCGGCTAAGACATTTGTTCACCTGTAGCCGCGTTGAACCCCTCCCCCCCACAGCCGATGTTTTAATAACGGGCCAAAGTGTTGAGAATGGAGGTTTTGGGACAGAGAGGAGGCACAGTCGTTTAACGTTCTGTGCAGTGCTCTTACGGCGATTCTAGTTAGCCCGTGGTTTTCCCTTGGTATTTTTTATCCTGGTGCGGAAGCCAATTTTCTCACCTACCTGTTGATGCTAATATATAGTGTATTTTGCTATTTTTTAGTAGTTTTTGATCGATCGAAAGTTACAACAATATCAAAAAAAAACTTTTTGGTCTTTTTGGTCGTTTTCCTAAATTTTTTTTTTTTGAATTAATTTTTGTATAATTTTTTAGCTACAAACATTGTAAAATGCTAAAAAAATGTTTCTATTTCGTTATAGGGTCGTGCGACGTTATTGCGGAGACATTGACGGCCAGCGCAAACCACTTCCCCGCTAACAGTCCAGCACCGTGACTTCTAACGGGTACCCTTGCTTTCTGTAAGAGGACAAGCCTATTATTGACATGTTTTGGCCAAACGGCGCGTTTTTGTATTTTTGGCACCTACAAATGGGCAAAACGACCCTGTTCTCATTTGTATGTATGTAGATAGGTGTTGATGGGAATGAATGGGTATGGATGGGTATGGAATAGGTCAAGGGAGGGGAACCCGGGGGTCCTGAATGGAGATGGGGCGGATGAAAGGTCGAGTCAGGGCTATGTGCAAGGAAAGGAGCGATTGTTTGCCTATGGACTCTCCCCATCCACTGGCCTTGCCACAGGACGTGTACGTACCCTTCTTTGCCCCCTTTCCACCACAATCCTCACCAAAACCCATGAGTACTGATCCTGTTAACCAGAGAGAAAAGGGTTTCTAACAAGAACCCGATTTTCACCAATAAACGCGTATAGCCCTAATAACGAAATCTAACCCCCTAAAAGGTCTTTGAACTGTTTCTTGATAGGAAAGCGCATAAAAGTATGGAAAGAATTTCGAATTTTGGTCAAATATGTATGAAAAACATTTTTTAAAGTAGTTTTCTTAATTTCCTATCAATCAAAAGGTACTATGAAAATACACTTTGGTGAAGTAACTTGTAAAGTATGGTTGTACGAGAAAGACTAACTCACCCCTACCCCGCTAACAGTCCAATACCTCCCGACGCCCAAAACCAACATTCATTTTGACCTGTGGGGCGTCAGAAATTCTTGCTGCTTCTGCTCTGGCGATGCTCCCTCCGTTTTTCGATCCTTATATCGACCTCTAATTATTCTGTCATAATCTGACAGGTCAGCGCTGCTATCCATATTGGCGCCCCAGTACCCATGAACCCCCCCCCGCTATACCACCATAGCCCCCCAAATTTAATTTGTTCGCACCGCCCGGGCACACTGGAAGAACTCTCGCGCTCAAGCGTGTACGAACCTTGCAGGACAGACTACGCCCAGCCGGTTCCAGACAGCCGTCCAGAGAGTTGATCCACAGTGATGCCATTTTCCGCCCCCCCGCTCAGACCTTTTCCACTTTTTCGGGTCGCCCAGGCGGACATTTTGCACTCGCCGCGGTACTGGACTGTTAGCGGGGATTTCAATTTTTTTCGATATTATCTCTGCACGGCCCCTATGACAAAACGTGAACCATTAGTAGTTTTTTAAAAGTTCCTGAAAATTAAAAACGATTTATTTCTCGATGCTGATTTTTTTTTGCGTCTTACAAGACATTTAATTCATGGACTTTGCTGTTTGTTAGGACATGTAATTCTTGGACTTTGCTGACTTTGTTTTATGGTAGTACTATCCTGTATCAGTGTAAAGCCGCGTAGTACCACCGGTCAGAAAAATGGCTGTAGGAAACTAGAAAACAGGGCGACCAGGATTAACATGATCTAGTTTTACTAGGGTGACCATGATATGGCGGCTTTTCCGCGGCAATTCAGACTTTGAAAATCAATGGCTGGCTGGGTACAGGTGGGGGCGGTCTGTGTCCCCGGCCGATCGGTGATAAATCTGTCTCGCTCTCCCTCGCACTCTGTCCTTCTCTCTCACTCCCTGTCACTGCCTCCCTTTCCTCCCGATACCGCAACGCTGCATGTAACATACCGCCTCTCTTTATTTCGCCCCCATTCTCTATGCCCTCTTTCCCCTCGATGGTGCTCTTTTACGGTCCGCATGCCGACAAGTTCGCCTGTTCTTTTGACTTTCTCAAACATTAAAAATGCTTTTCTTAAACCGCATTCGATCTTGCTCTTTTTGCTTCCTCACAAAACGCCCATGCCTTTTCAGTGATGAATATGGAACGGGGGCGGCCCGGGCCACCCATTGACTCTTCTGGGCGCCTAGTTCCGAGCCCCACCTTTTCTTCCGCTTCTCAGCCAGCCGGCAAGTTTCTTCATTTTGTGTCCCGGCTACCGTATCCACGGGTTTGCTGTTGGCCCCTCCTGCTCCCCTTGTCCTCTCTTCCCTCCAGCCGCTTCCATCCACTACCCGTCTCTCTAAATGAGACGGCTCCTTCTGAGGCCCCATCAGCCTAAAGTATCCACGGAAGCGCTCGTTTTACAAGTCAGTTAAATCTAAAAATGCGCTTTTTGTTTTTTGTACGTTAAAGATTTGATTCCATAGCCAGCTGTGGGGAAAAACAGAAAATCCTTCAGCTCAGAACAACACAGAAATAAATATATTTTTCCCCAGTTCGTCTTGGCAGCAGTTACTTTGCAGGCAATCTCGGGTCCTTTGCTAGCAGCCAAAGTGACGCCATCTGTTTCCGTGTCGTCATCAACGTCTTCTTCGACCATCACCGTTCCATCGATTTCTTCGCAATCCGCGGAAGGCCAACCCCCGGATGGTGCCGATGTAAAATGCCTTGTCTGTGGTGTGATTCGAATGCCCAGAATCACTATGGCACCGTTTGTTGCCCGTCAGCTTTTATAAGCACTTTCTACCCTTCTACTATTAACCTTTATCCTTATCGTTTGGGGGAGTTGCAAAGGCTTTTTTCCGGCGCTCCTTCCTGGCATCCAAGAACCTGGAGTGCTATCGGGGCAACTGCTGCGTGATTACGAAAGGTAAACAAACCCTTGCCCGAAAATAATTATTTATATATTTTAGGCACGCGCAACAATCGCCGTGCGTGCCGATACAAGAAATGTCTGAATGCTCACATGAACCCTAACGGTAAACTCAAACGCCTTGCCAAAGTAAATGTCCCAATTCTAGAAATCAGGCATAAAACAGGATGGGAGCGATGAAAGGAGCAGCTCTCCATGGAAACTGGGAGTTTTTGGCGAACAGAGCGGATTCTTCTTCCCAGCCAGCAAACATTGCTGCACTGCCGCAAGTGGTAAAGGGAATTATTCTTTCTGATATTCGTCCACTCCTGATCGGCGTTCCTTCTGTTGACCCCTCTATTCATGAATGCCGAAGCTAGGCGAAAATTCTTGCCAGTTTTTACGTGAATCTTGAACTGTTAGGAGCCATGCTTGTGGTATTTAAATCTTACCCTTTGTTGCTACTATGACAACTCGGTTTTTAATGGGAATGAGATTTGTTTGCAAAGAAGTAGTTTAACTTTCTAAATCAACCAGATGTTGGACGCCTCTGTCGAGGACCTGTTGATGAAACGCCGACCGCAATGCCCACGATTTCCCGTAAGTCAAGACCATAGACCATTTAGATGTCGATAATAAATGCATTGATTATCAACAAGGTAACAAAGAAAATTGTTTCTTACAGATAATCTGGAAACCGCACTGATGGTCAGGCGCAAAACGTTCAAGGGAATTTACGCAAGGCTCGTGGTCTTTTTTTCAGATTCAGTCAACTCATATACTCCTCTTCAAGAGTCTCTGCGTTTCCGACAAGGTGAGTTAGTAGTTAGTAGTTAGGTTAGCTTGCGGCGGGATCAGGGGAGGCCCGCAAGACTTCCGAACGAGTAACGTTTTTTGTACAACTGTTCATCGCGCGACTCACCCCAGGTGCTGCTATTGAACATGTGCTATCGTACCTACAATGAAGGCTGGTGGGGCAGTCTTTTTCTCGGCACTGGGCCCCTCATTGCATTTGGACAAGGCCCTACGCAGCCAGATTGAGGATGGAGATCAGTTAGTACAGATCTTATACTTTTACCAGTAGATCTCCACCCCTGCAAACCCCCATTTTAGAATCCGGAACATGCTATCTCTCAGGCTGTGGATTCCGTATTTGCTGACGTCATACTCTCGATGAAAGACCTCGATATTAATGAGGACGAATATTGTATGCTCAAGGCGACACTTTTCGGATTCGAAGGTAGAAAGCCAACCGAATTTCACGCTTTCTACCTGGCCTGGAAGGAAATTCCAGCTTCAACCCGATATTTTCGTGCTTTCCCTTTAATCAGTTGACCGATCAAGTGGGAAAGAAGTGCTGGTGAGGGAGAAGCAGCGACATAAGGTGAGCCAATAATCCAAAACCAAAGACAAATCAATCTCAGGCTGCCCTCGTCGCGCTAATTCTTCAGAAGAAGGAAGCTAACCCGCCATTGATCACTTGTTTAAGCTAATCCAGGTCGAGCATCCCACCACCACAATTGAGGTCAGTCTGGAATAGTTTATGAGTTTTTACAACCAAAGTGGGATTTCAAGAAACAGTCGTTCCCCTCTTTCAGGCTGTTTCAACTATATCGACAAAGAATTTGGGCCCAGCAACCTGTTTTCTTTATTTTTGATGCGCGGCAACCTTGTCCACGAGTGCCATGTCATGAAATATGCATTTTGTTGATCTAACCCAATGTATCACGCAATGATAATATTTCATTGGGTCTAAAAGAGACGGAACTATCTAGCTTGGGTCCCAAACAATTCTTGATTTGTATGTGCACAAGCCGATCCATGATCTCTTCTCACCTCGCGTATTAGATATAATATTTTTTCGCTTGTGTGGAATATGGCTGGTTGTGTTTTATTCCACATCGCCATAACCAACTCTTACCAGCCCTATTCGGGCCCTCTCCATTCTAGGTATTTTCACCTTGACCAAGTATCCATCACCCTCCTGCCAAGCATTCCGAATTCCTAGAATTCTCTGTGATTCGACCAAACCATATATCCACCGTTTATTGTGATAAGCAGTTGTGACGACCCGCAACGATAAAAACCTACAGAACGAAGCTCCGGTCATCTAACATCGCCAAGTGGGGTAAACTTTTCAGGGTTTTCGTGCTGCGGTCCCGTTGCTGGATTTCCGGCTCGTTGGACAACGGACTTCTTGTTTCGACCCCATGTTGCGCTGAAGAAATGGAAGATCTACGGGATGCACAAAACTTACTGTCGGGACAAACCAGTTTCGGAGACGTCCACATTGGTCGTTTAAACTTTTGCGCTTATAGCGCTTCCGGGGCATTCCTGGAAGGGTTGTGAGTCAACTGATGCTCTATTATCCTGCACTCTTTATCCGAAAATCCGGAATCTGTGGAGTTGCCAGCAGTGCCAAAGCCCATTTCAATGCCGTCAAATGCCTTTTGGTCTTTCATTTCCGCATCATATTCGGATATCACGGCATCAATTGTTTCGCTAATCGGCCCTTCGCGCGACTCACCCTAAAAAGTATTTTCCCCTCGAGTCGCGATATCCTTATGGTGTTAAATTGGTCCTTTAACATATTTTCGACAACTCGTTAAATATACTTACCCCCCAATGCGCTTCAATAAGCTGATCAATCACGGTATTGTTCATTTCCAGCCTACCAAAAATAGAATATAAACGGGAATTCTGGTAATGCGTAAGGGCTGATTGGCAAGCAAAAATGAGAAATGCGGGGCACTGACACGCATCTTGATCAAGGGCGAGATTTTGGCGCCAAGGGCCCGCCATCTGTCCCAACACAGTGAGACTTTGGTGCATAGAGCCATGTCGTGTTGAAGATACATTTTATCAAAGTACAGCCAAAAGTGATAACGTTATGCCAAAATCAAGATTCACACAACGTTTAGGGTTAAAGCAACGTCACGCCTTAGAAAATTACCGTAATTAATATGGGTCGGCACCGGGCCACAGTTAGAGGTAATCAATGGAAAAAGCAGATCAGGGGAGACTTTTTCAAATCATAGATAGCTTCTTTCTCCGACGATTTTGTTCCTCGCATTGGACGCGTAGTATCGATGCGAATTCAGTTCTGAACATAGATGCATATACAGACAAAGAATATAAAAACCTTCCCAACATTTCACTTAAGCCTTTCCCAAGATGACTGATGCAGCCTTGTCTAGCCGTGAAGCGTTGCAAAGGGAATAGATCGTGCCCAAATTCTAGCCCCATGCCAAAGTCCACTCATCGTCCGCCATCTGAAAACAGAACTATGGAAACGCTGTTCGAAACCCACTTGGATATATGCTCCATATTGTCGTACGAAATCCATAAGTCTCTCCTGGTCGTCTTCATCCTTTTCATTAGCTATGGCCAGCAATTGCTTCTTTACCTTTGCTTAAAACGGAATTTGTGTTAATAAGAGACAATATATACGGATTGAATCGGTCAAAGGTCTATAGCCGACATTATCTCGCATCGGTACGGACAGACGCGGACCATCTGAGCCATGGATAGGGCTTCCGATCTAAACGAACGGTTAATCTAGGCCCATAAGGATTTACACTTTTCTTCCTTCGAGCCGCTCGAACCTTCACCATCTGCTTATTCAGGCCTTCAACCGTAAACCCCGCTGGCAGGTCCGCACTCCTGAACCAGCATGTCTGATTTCTTGAACGGACCCACTTCGCCCCGAGGTGGACAAGCATGTTCATTGGATGATCTCCGATAACGGTAAGTGCCGGAAAGTGATCAGTTCCATCGCCTGCCACTGCCAAGATCAAACACTCGGTCGAATTAGGTTCATCTCTGCAAATTATCGAAATTCATAATTAACGTATATGTAAAACCTCCAAAGACAGAAGCGACCTTTGTCATACACGGCACACGTCTGCATTTCGGGAAGATCATTCGAAATCGCCATGCAGTCTCAACTGATCATCTGAAAAGTTTGAAATTACCTCCGATAAGCCGATACCTGATAGCTCTCTCAGATCGCCATTCAATAACTCGAAGGGTCCGACTAGACGAAGTTTGGAGAAACGCTTGAATGCTTCTATAACGAGGTGGATTGCCTAGGGACATGCTTTACCCAGAGGCGCTGAGATATTCTGTTTCTGCGCAAATTCGAAGAAATCTTGCAAGGCGCTGGGTGCCGTATGAAGTCCGGAAACGCCTCTTCGGCGGTGGCTAATAAAAGCAATTTCAGATAAAATAATAAATTAACCGTTTTGGATGGAATTGTTCTCTTTCGTGTCGGAGGCGGGTCGTTTACGGGAGTTACCGAAGCCGTATGCCATCAATCCTGGAAAATCCTGTTACAGCCGAAAATCTATACTTTTTAGGAGGTGGACGGCTCCGGAGCGCCCTTCGCTGTGTTTTTAGTATGAAATTCAGCTATGTGCTCCGCATTCTTCCTGTAGCACTTGCTCCCGAATTCACAAGTTTTCGGCATCTAAAGTCTGCATGAAAAGCCGTGCTGCTCCAAATAGCGAGGCCGTTACGAGGCTTCCTCAAAAACTGGCAGCGAGAACCGTGTACTTTATCAAACAGGAACAAAAAACAATCACAAGCAGTTAAAATCCTAACTAGTCTAGTAATATCCTTCTTTATGCTTTGGCATTTTGAATGGCATCAATATCTTTCGGCTTAGGGTCGAAGGGCGATGGTAGTTTCAAGTTGGTCTTTGCCTAAAAGCAATGAGCTAACCGGTGGAAAAATTGATACCTCGAAGAAGGTATAGGACAGCATAATGTTGTCCAGGTATTCGAGATTCGGATCATTTGCGTAGTCCGGATCAATGTAGAAGAAAACAGGCAGATCAACCTAAAATCGATTAACCGAGCAAATTCGTTAGCGGACCTGTTCCCCGGGGTTCAAAATCTGTTCCTCAAAGCAGAAACACTGGATTTTGTTGAAGTAATAAGCGGCCTAAAGGTTCTTATAATCAAAGTCTAAAATACCTGAAAAGGAACCAAATTATAGCTAGAAATTCCGATAATTGGCTTGTCGGTCGGGTTGCGAGCAGAAAAGAAGGCCAGTGCTGTTTCCCCAGGATGCACGTAGATCTAAACCATTTTATTGCCATAATTCCGATCTCACCTCGTCTTGGACCGGCCTGAATTCCCAACGCATGCTGCTCGGGACGTCAGAGTTGAATTGAACGCGAATCAATCGATCTTCCACTTTCTGCATCGTGGCGATTTTCTCAAAATCCTTCGCTATCTAAAAACACTGTCAATCAAACATAAAAAGACCCGCCTGTGTTAACCCTGCAAAGCCAGTTTGTTCACAAAACATCCGATATAGTGGAATGGCGGCAAAAGTAGCCCCGATAGCAATCACTAAAACGGCAATACCTACCTAAAGAAAACCTGAATCTGATACCTCCCAGGGACATTCCATAGTAAAGCACATCTCGTGATCCTTTTGAAGGATCTTCTCTCTGAATCGTGCTTTATATAAATAGTGAGAATCCAGTACCTTGTGTATTAATCGGAACTGCTCCTTATGATGCCTGGCTTGCGGTCGTAACTTTGTAAGCGTCAATATTTTTGATGTTGAAGGATTGCTGAATCCAGAGCATAGCCGAGACAACATCTAAACCCAAAAGTGACTACACGTACCTACATAGGATAGTTTACGATACTTACTCGGCGCGAACCGAACAAAAAACGTCAGCATATTTCAAGAAACTTTATGAAACAACTTCCTAGCGATCAACAAAGCAGAGATATCACAGTCACAAGAGACCAGCTTAGTCAAATCATCATGGAGCAACCAACGAGCGTAACCGGATTTTCGATAGTTTCCGTATATGCTGACAACAGCAATCGATGAAATCAGTGCCTTCTATGGCTCTGTAGGTTTGCTGGAGCCCTGTTCAGCCTCTTCTTTGGCTTTGCGCAGTCGGCCCGGTCGGTAGATTTCGCGCTCCACTCGTGGTTTTCTCTCGGGCTTCTTTTCTACCGGTGCCTTGACAGGTGCTTCCCTAAAATTAGCTCAGGATTGAGGGTCACTCATAGCACTATCCAATAATAAAAATGAAAACGAAAAACAAACCTTTCAGGCAGCCGCGGGCGCTGTACTTCCTTTTCCGCCTCCTCAGGTTTTGATTTCGGCTCCGGCACGCGATCAGGATGACCCGTCGTTGGCTTGGCACTGGTGGAAGGCTTAGAAGTGTTAGGAGTCTTATAGGGTGGCTTCTCAGCGCGGGGTTTCTAAAACCGAGCGTTACCAACGTGATAAGTTATTACCTCGGTGGTCGTCTGTTTCGGTTTCGGCGCTTCCTTCGGGACCTTAGGTTTAAACTTGTCCTTTACAGGCTTGGGAGCAGATGCTTTAGGTCCGCTCTTGACAAACTCGAGCAGTTCTTTTCCCTTGGCTTTGCCTATAGGCGCCTTGTCTTCCGGGGTAGCGTCAAAATCCTGAATTGAATGGAATAGTAACGATTCATGTGCGCAAATCCCACAATTGTCACATTCTCCCGACGAGCTTTACGGTCAGCCGCTACTCGTTTCCTCCGGAGCTCTTCCTTTTTGAACTTTTGTAAGTGCTGGTCCAGCATATATTTGGTCAGGGGTGTCATCTCATTCGTAGTCCGCCTTGCATTCCGCTCTTCAATAAGTTTCAATTGTTGATCAACCTACAACGATCGAAATAAAGTTAAAGTGCATATACCGTCAATTGAGGCGATATTTCTTCCAGCTTCGCCACAAAAATTTTATATTCTTTGGAGTCAATGACTTTGCCTAGCTCTGGGTCTTTTGCTACCTAAAAGCCAATCGCGGAAGCCAATAAAAAACATACGTCTCCGACCGAGCTCTTCGGAATAACATTATTCGACGCTAATTCCACGACCGCACTTGCCGAGCTCCCTTCAAAGTCGACGAAAACAAACCTAAACCATAATACAAACCAGGAAATAAACAATACCCGTTGAATCGATCCGCAAAACTCAGTGCGTCCTCCTCCTTCGCAAACGCGACGACAAAGAAAGGTCGTGTACGATAATCAAGAAATGGGTTCGGCGTACTAAAATATGTTGTTTCCTTCAACAGAAGTGCATACCTAAAATAGCTGTAAAGCGGTTCTTCCGAATATTCGCCAAGTTGTTCCTTCAATGCTGCTTCATCAATTTTATATGGGAGGCCTCGCAATACGAGCTAATAATGATTTGTTAGGACAATCGAAGGATTCACCTTAATTCCGGAGACTGCCGTCTCCTTTGACATCCTAAAAAAATGTGGCCGTTTATACAATTTTAGAGGTAATCCGCTAAAACGTTCGTCAGGATTCGGATCAAATTTTTCGAGACTTTATTTGATTTCGACTGTTGTCTTTTTAATCTTTCGTTTCTCAATCGGCGCGTTGGGATTTTCCAAATCGTAAAATTTCTTCAAGAGCTCAATCGAACGTTCGGGTGCAACCAGACGTTTAATCTAAAAAAATTTAGAAAGTAAAGGTAAGTCACCACCTCGATCTCATGCTGACTCTGGTACTTCCGCCTCCCGCCCACGCTGTCGACGCCACCGAATCGCTGATTAGCCGCCCCGTATACAATCCTCTAGAAATCAAGGTTTGCAACTGAATAAGCCAAACCTTTATTTTCAATTCGTACATAGCCGCCGCACACATAATACAGGGCTCCAACGTAACAAAGAGTTCCATTTCTTCAGCCATCTAAGCTAAAGTACACCATGGTCTTCGCAAGTTAATTTACAGCTTTGAAGTCGGGCCTATTTCGTAACCTCCGTATTGCCACCATTTCTGCATGAGCGGTCGGATCGCCGGTAAGATTGACTTCATTTCGCCCCCTTGCAACCTAATCGTGACGTCAAAATGCCATCTACTAACTTCCTGTCCATTGATTACGAATACGCAGCCGACGGGCACTTCATCGTTGACCAAAGCTTCTTCTGCCAAGCGGAATGCCTCATCCATGAAGTATGTCTCTTTTTCATCGCAATTCAGCATTGCCATTACTAAGAACCATTTGTTCACGACACTATTTTATACAGTTGTTCAATATAACCTTGCTCCAAACTCCAAAGTGGGCCAAACGAAGAGCAAAAAAACTTTATCGAAGCCATCATAATCATCATCATCATCATCAACATAAAACAACATTCAAGCACTTAGGCGTACATATTTTGATCCATAGAGCCAGCGACAATGGAGTGGTCGATAATCTTCCTGATGGCCGACGAAAATTCGTGAAGAATCCCCAACTCCAGCTCTTCCTCCGTTTCAACGAGGTTCTCCTAAACAGGGATAGTGGCAAAACCTCAATACTAACCAGCTCATCAGATTGTGCAATTAGACAGGTGCTCGTGGCTTCAATAACTTCATCCCGCAAATAGAACCACGGCCTCGTCTTTGGGTCTTTTTTCTCTTCTAAATATGAGAATTCAAAAAGAGCGGTCGGTAAATACCTGTATCAGAGTCATCGTCCGAAGGCTGTGCGGGTTGATCAAGCCCTAATGCAGGCCCTGACGTGAGCAACGAGGAATTTGCTCTGCCAGATTCTCTCGGGGTTTGCTATAGAAAAATATATGAAGCGAAAGGAAACATACCAGATGCGTTTTTGCCATTCTGTCAGTCTCTGTATTTCGACAGCACACACATTTGCACCGATCAGTACAAGGTACTTTCGCCTAAATTCGAATGAACAAAATTGTCTGTGACTGTACCTCATAGCATTCGCAATAGTTTTTTAGACAGCCGGATTTCTTGCAGTGACATCCTTTCTGATGTAACCGCTCGGCGTCAGACTTCCCTCTCACGGCTTAAAAAAAGGCTAATTTGTGGCGAATGGCCCTACCGATTTTGGGTTGAAACGCGTGTGGATTCTTTTCCAACGACTGTTTGATCGCACGAGAACGTTCAGCTTCATAGTTGATATTATTGTGACAGTCCTTGCAGTTGCAATCGCGGCAAAATTCGCCGTTCGCAAAGCACTCGCAGTAGAGCTTTAGGCACATCGACTTCGAACAATTGCACGGTTTCCTCATCCCATTTCCTGCTTTCCTACAGAATCGGTGTTACCACAAAAGGGAATTTACTTTTTTGATTGGCGACGCGGGACAGTCAGACTTTGAGCATAGGCGGCGCGATGGACTTCACCATATCCAGGATTGGCACCAGCAGACCCGGACGGGGTCTTAACGGAATCTTAAACACCATAGGTTGCACGTACCTGATAACCTAGTTGATAATCTCCATCAGGGTAGCTTTTGGAAGAGACAGGCAAAGCTAATCTTCCATATGCGTACTTCGTCGGGTTGTCGTAATTCAGGGGCTGGCTTGAAACGGACACTTCTTCCATATACATGTCTCCATCTTGCAGGATTGGGTAATTCTGAGAACCAATTATTGCTAGCAGAAGAACATACCTGGCCATTAGAATCCATTTCCAAAGTTTCGCCTGTAGAAAACTGTCGTTATGTCCGGGGCGGCTGGCAAGACAAAGATCTAAATCGGGATAATTACTTTATCTAGAACATCTACGGTAAGTAAAACATCTAGAACATTTTTTAATATTAATATCTTCTTGTTAGCCTGTCGTTTGACGCGCTGCTTTGTCTAAGGGAATTTGTAGTTTGTGGCTTGCCTTTCGAATTTCCCGCCCATTACACCGTAGTAAAAGGTCCCACAGCGCAGCCCCCCAGGAACGAAAATAGAGGCAACCAGTCTCATTTTCCTGTCATCCGCCTTCCCTGGTTGGTAGTCAGTTTCCGTCATGCCGCCCAAGTTCGACCCCAATGAGATCAAGATCGGTTAGAATTTGGTAGTTTAACACCTAATAACCTCTTCTTTAGTCTACCTCCGTTGCGTTGGAGGCGAAGTTGGCGCCACCTCAGCCCTCGCCCCGAAGGTCGGACCTCTCGGTCTGGTTAGTTATTTCATTACTTGCAAGAGCCTTTTTTTCTTTAGTCCCCGAAAAAGGTCGGAGACGATATCGCCAAGGCCACACAAGACTGGAAGGGCCTGAAGGTCACCTGCAAGCTCACCATCCAGAACAGGCAAGCCAAGATCGACGTCGTTCCATCGGCCGCGTCACTGATCATCAAGGAGCTTAAAGAGCCAGCTCGTGATCGCAAGAAGGTCAAGAATGGTACGAGTTTGGTGTATGATGAGGGTCGGGTTGCTACGATTGGCTCCCATCCCCCAGTCTTTTGTAATTCTTGACTGGTAACTTATGAATCGCTGGTAAGGAGGATTTTTGACGATTTTGTTAAGCCAGTTCTGATCGCGAATGTCGCTTATTGTTTTGTGCCTTCGGAATCTAGAACCGGAGTACGCAAGCCAATAAGTTTCGTTCGATGTCCGCGCTGTAGTAACATTTTTTCTGCTACTATCTCTTGATTGGAGATTCCTATTCTCGTTTTTTAGTCAAGCACTCCGGTGATCTGACGATCGACACGATCATCAAGATCGCTCGCATCATGCGCCCCCGATCCATGGCCAAGAAGCTTGAAGGAACCGTGAAGGAAATCTTGGGTACGAATTTAGCCTGTCTTCCTTACCTTATTCTTTTAGGAACCGCTCAATCCGTCGGATGCACCATCGATGGTCAACACCCACATGACGTCATCGACCAGATCAACAGCGGAGATATCGAGATCCCATCCGAGTGATTGTCTTTTTGTTAATTTGTTTTTCGTTGATAAACGTTTTGTTGATCTCTATGAAATGTCTCGACACAATACCGGCTTACAGCACTCGTATCTGATGGCATTACGACAATGTTATACGGCCTATGGGGGAGGACAAAAGCGCCAAAGCGCCCGCAAAGCGCGCCCGAAGAAGCGCCCGGGGGGTTTTCCTTGCCCGGAGTGACTCGCTTTTAGCGCCCGCCAGTTCCTTTCACTCCGCTGTAGTACACCAGTGGACGCTTGGTTTTCGCGCCTTTTCGACCCATCGATTGCATCACGATATATTAGCCGCTGGAAAACAATCTTGCGTTTCTTTCATAGGAGCTGCTAGTTCTACATTTTGAACAAACATTTGATTCGCCCATTCCTCTCCTCTAGGTTTATATTTTTGCCGCAGAAAGCAACGTTCAATTTTCAGGAGCAATGCCAAAGAATAAGGGAAAGGGAGGAAAGAACCGTCGTCGCGGAAAGAATGAAAACGATGTGATGAAACGTGAGCTTCAGCGTAAGGAGCCTGGTCAAGAATACGCGCAAGTCATCAAGATGCTCGGAAATGGTCGTCTCTTGTCATTTTGTTTTGACGGGAAACAGCGCCTTTGTCATATCCGAGGAAAGCTGCGAAAGAAGGTATGGATCAACACGGGTGACATTATCTTGCTCGGATTGCGAGATTTTCAAGACGGAAAGTCCGATGTCATCTTGAAATACAACCCTGACGAGGCACGGCAGCTAAAAGCGTGTGGTGAACTTCCGGACAACGCCAAATTAAATGAAGGCGACGAGCAAGAAGAAGGCGAAGTGGAGTTCACCGATGTCGGAAATCTGTCTGGTGATGAGGACGTGAAAAACGACAAGGCTGATCTCCCGTCGAGCGGTTCTGAATCAGAAGAAGAATCCGACGATGATGATGATGAGGAAGAGTCGGAGGAATCTGAGGCATGTTTTTCTGAGTATTAGGCTGGCAAGCAAAGGAATAGATAATCTCGTTCTCTAAACATAAGCTAATTCGGGTGCTTTCAGGTTATCGGGGGGCGGTTGCGAACTTTTTTTCTAGAATGTCTTGCAGGTCGACTAATTAAAAGTTAAACGTTTTCAAGACTCGTAAGCCGTTTCAAGTGGTTTTGGACTCTTAGCGGAGAAGGAGTATTTTAGAAAAAACATCATAAAACATGTGAGAATTTCTGCTTTTTCCGGTCTAACGTCTATGAAAATGGTTAAAACGAGCTAAGCCCCTAGATTTTGTGACTGTAGAATAAATGTTTTTATACTTTTTTATTATCGGAAACTACTAAAAACTCTATTAAAATAAACTACAATTTATCACTAGACAGGTATAGACTAAACAAAGAAAAGTTGGCAACCGCCCGCCGCTAAAATACCCCCCCCCTCCCGTTAACCTGGAAGCACCGCTAATTTATGCTTGGTTCGTGTCTGTATTAATGGATCCTTTTTTAGGAAGATTCGGACATTGCGGAGGAGGAGCTGGCCAAAGGACGTGGATTCAAGCCGGACACCCGACGTGTAAAGTACAATAAGCGAAGATGAATAATCTAACGAGTGATCGGTTTTTCATTCAGTGTGATGTCTTGATAAGCGTATGTTTTCGCCATTCCGGATGAAATTTTTATACTGTTATTCGCACATTCCAGTCTATGAGAGTCACAATTGGCATCTATTTGATGGTGACCTTGGCGTTCGCCTGAACCTAATTAGAACGTTATAAATCTCTGTTACCTTTCCAGTAATTCCAAATTCGATCGTATCGCCCGGCTTGACGGAACAGACACCGGCGGGGGTTCCGGTAAGCAACAGGTCCCCGGCTTCCAAAGTCACGTATTTCGAGGTGTATTCGATCAGCGTTGGGATGTCGAAAATCATTACTGATGTTTGGCATTGCTGCTTCGTCTCCCCGTTAACTTTGCAGAAAAGCTCGATGTCATGCGGGTCGGGAATCTGGAAATTGTTACAAACTTCGGGACATTCTCACTTCGCTTTTCTCGATGAATTCGCTGATCGGGCAGGAAGTATCGAAAGACTTTGCCAAGAACCATGGCGAACCAGATTTTTTAGCTTCGTCCTAGAAAGGCATTGACGGGGCTTCGTTCTCGTACTTGGAAATCTCGTGCGGTCATATCGAGGGCAACAGCATAACCTCCGACATATTCCATGGCATTAGCTTTATCAACGTTTTTGGCTTGCTTCCCAATTACAACGCCCAGCTCGACCTGAAAGGAAAAGTGTAGGAAGGCTTATGCAGTTTCCGACTTCTTGATTCAAGTTTGTACATCCGGTGGGGGTGACGACGTAGCCGCCGTCATCAACATAGGTGCTGGTGGCCTGTAGGTGCAACATTGAAGACGCTCAAATGACTAACCTTCATGAAGAGCATTGGTTTTTTTGGGATAGCATTTCCCAGCTCGAGCGCATGGTCCTTGTAGTTGCGGCCGACGCAGACGATTTTCTTCCCAACAGTACGAAACAAGCGCGCTGTCATGGCTTCTGAAAAGAAGATGATCGCGGTCCGGGAAGTGATGCAGAAGGGAAATGACCGCTACTGACCAGGCTTTGATTGATAAGAAGGGCCAGCGATGGTCTGGTGCCCTTCCTGGATACCGTTCCGTTCTGTTACTGTGTCCATCATTTGCCCGTGCCGTCTTTTCAATGTCTCTACCCATGATTTTATGTTGCAGTGATTAAAATTATATAAGTCGTATTGTATCGAAGGGACATTTAGTGGAAATTCGGGAGCGATTCGGGGATCGGCCGGCTATATAGTTTTGGCCGTCTAGCACAGCATGTTTCTTTTGCGCGGATACTCGTTGAGATTGTAGCGCTAAACGCGCAGATGATACCGTAGTTGGGGAATAAGCTACATAATTATTTTTCTTAGAGGTAAACAGTCGTTTGGTTAAACTTACAGTTTCTAGCCCAACGACTGTAGATTTTTGTATTTCCCAATTATTGTCGTTCCTACTTCATAATGCAAACGTTAATTGGTCTTAGTACCAGTTTCATGAGCTCTTTTATGGATTTCTGTATGACTCCCCATTTTCTGGCTTTTTCTATCGTGGTGTGTGTATCAGCTAAGATTCAACAACTTTTTTAGATGAAAGTCCGCGTGAAAGCGTTGGACAATCGCGAAGTTGAGTTCGATGTCGCCGAAGACGCGACGGTGGGTGACTTGCTCGCGAGGGCCGCTGCACAAATGGGCGGCGCCGTCGAGGATCATCGCTTGCTTTTCGGGGTAACCCCTTTCCTTACCTAACGTGGATCCAATCTATTTTTAGGGTCGTCCACTGGACAACCCGGTACAGAGACTGACGGAGGCCGGTATTACAGATGGCATGTGCATGCACTTTGTCAACAGAACGAGAACGTAATTGTTGTAGCTACCCGCGTACCCGGTTTCAGACCCATCGTCGTTCAAGAAAGGCCCCAACTTCCCGAGAATGCCCCCGAGCTCGGCCTGGTGCCGGCCCGTCACGTCGGTCGGGTGGGTTTTGGGGGTCTGTACAATAATTTATTTTTATTTTTAGCTGCACACGAATCTTAATCGCTTGCTCTACATGATTCCACTAATCTATGGACAATCGGAGCGAGATTTAACGACACTTTTCGTGAGTTTTTTAAAGAAAAGTAAATGTATTTTATTAGGAAATCTTGACACGTGTTGCGCAGACGATCACCACAGAGAGCGGGATTCGCTTTGAAGTCCGGCTGGAGCGCGAAGCAGTCGATGGTTCACTGGCGCACCTTCATGTCACTTTCGAGGGGCCTCCGGAGCCGACGGTAACTAGATATAATGGGTTACTAATTCTTATCTAGTACGATTCAACCGCAATGGAACTGCTGCTCATGATCTACGAACACCTTGCCCATGTCGAGGGCTTCTTGGAAGTGACCGAGGTGAAGGAGGCGAGGCTCGGCGCTGCAAAATTATATTTTAGCGTGAAGGAATGGGTGTTATTGTTGATGATGCGGTGCGTGGACGTTTCCTTGATGTTAGCGAAGAAGAGCAACGTCTGCTCAAATTGCGTTTGACGGCTTGGATTCGGGCTGTGGGTGTGGAAGCCATGCGCATTGCCGATCGGCTGGTTGAGGGAAGTCAGTTATTTGAATTCTATAGTGCTAGTCAGCGAGAGAAGAGATAAATTGGTTTTTTTTACAGTTTCCGATGTCCCGGAGCGTATCGCTGTGGCCGACCCGGACCCGGCCGACGCTGGAAATTCTGGCGACTACACTCGGCCCCCCTTAGACCGGCTGCAGCAGGGCGACTGGCCGCCAGCCTACCCGCAGCGTGTTAGGTTCGCCATTGTCGTGTTTTGTCACCATCTGATTTAGGCACGCCCTGCCTGACGATTTGACTGCTGTTTATCAGCGGCTCAATTTGATCAACACACGGATGACCGATCACTTGTCTAGGTAAATGTTCGTTTTCGAATCTGAGGACGTTTTTAAAGATTGGGACGTGTCACTGAACATCATGGCGCGTATGACATTGGCACACCACAGGTACACAATGCAATCTTTACGTGCTGAGTATATTTTTAGACTTTGACGACGAGCGCAACGGCCAATGTCCTGTCGAGCTTCATGGAATTGTCACAGCGGGCTGCCCATCGGCTTTCCCATCTTTACCACCTGCTCTCTGAGTTGAATGTCAATTTCGCTGATCCCCTGCCAAGGCGACTGCAACCAGTCCTCGCCCCTAGTCGAAGGCGTCCGGCGCCGGAGGGTGAAATTGTTCTGCAAATTTACCTACCTCCACCAAACATGGACCAGGTATTTCTTGGATGGCATTCACAATTATGTGCAGACGTTGCAACTTACCAACTATGCTGACGTATGTATCGTTCCTCACGAGGGCCACGCGCTGCGTGAGTGTCGATTTTTACAAGCCTTGATCAGTATTTAGAGCGTCCTGTGGTGCACCGACCGACACATGGGTCTGCAGCCGGATCTTTCCTGATGGGTGCTCCAATGGGGCTTGATCCGAACGCGGCAACGGATGGTCCATGGTTCCATTTGGTAGCTGGACCCGAAGCCGCTCAGATACAGCCGGCAATGGCAGCGTCGAATGCAAACAACCAGAACATCAATACTGCCCCACCAAGGCCTCGGATGGTGATGAGGGGAGGCTACCCTAGTCGAGCCAGAGGCATTCCCCGACTGCGTGGGCAATCACGTAAGAAGTTTTTAGAGCACGTTCAGGTGGCCGAACGTATACACCTTTTTACGCAGAGTTTTTTGGAATTTTAGTTACTCGCCGAATTGCATCCGTCCTGTCTCGCGCAAATCGGGCTCGCGTTTCGGCATCAACAAATACTGCACAGTCAGTGGTGGGCGTTTCTCGATGTGTTTTCAATATCTTTTTAGTTTGACCCATTTGGTCTGAGGGCAGGCTTGCTGACATCTGGTACTGCTGCTCCGTTCGAAGTCCCGCCGCCAAATGCCTCCTCAATCCACTCCCGATCAGGATGAGACTCAACAAGCGACTGCTCGCACTGAAACAGCCGAGCAAACTGGAGACACGTCTACCGCTTCGACTAGTTTTGGTTTGTCCCTGGTAATTTTCAATGATCAATTTTATTTAGATTCGGACCGGCATCGTGTGCGGATCCCGAGAAATCTGTTCATTGAGCGCGGACACGCTGACCGAAACACTGACCCATTGCTGCCATGTTCCTCTGTACACACATGTGGCGCCGAAGACTTCCAGCACATCGACAGCCTCGTCGCAGAGCTTGGAACTAGCTTGGAACCGATCAACGACCCAGCTCCACCTATGGAAGCACTGGCCCAGTCCACGGAGGTTAATTTTGACATGGTTCAGCTGTACAAGGTCTCGTTCAGATCATGCGTACCGGCAACAGCCGTTTGTACGCGGAGAATGATGAGCAACTCTCCGCCTTCCTCAACACCCTCCTTCGCTCCGTCATCGGGCTCCTCGATGAAGCCGACAGGACGCACCGCTGTCAGTGTTCCTTCAAACCAGTAATTCCGTTTTGTAGTGTCTGCTGGTAGGACGCAGATCGGCGCGGTGATCGAGGCGCAAGTGGTCTTCCAGGCTCCTGCCCAACAACCCAGCCAAGCCCAGAATGCGCCTTCAAATGGGGTAAACTTTCTTCTATGCATGATGTCTTCTTTCCAGAATCCAATAAACTTCGAAGGAATGACGGAGAATGCGCGAAACATGATACAGCGACTTTTCACGGCAACCACAAATCGCAGGTGCTCTAATGGGAGGTCGATCGATTATATTCTTGTTTTTAGCAATGTCCCTATTGGTCAGCTTTTTCCTGATACGAGCACGGACGCAGCGGGCGAAGGAACAAGTCGGAATATTTTTATTGAGATCTGAATTGGGATTTTAGGTTTGATGGCGATCATGAACCGTCTCATTGCCGACTACATGAGTATGCCTGATCTGCTCGCTCTTTTCTCCCGAAAGTGCGTTTTCAGTTCTTCTAAGGCCGCGGAGGACTATCTTGTCTCAGCACAAAGCTATTCGTAACATTTCTAGCTTGGAACCAATCGTCCGCCTTCGTCGTCAATTCCGTCAGTTCATCACTGTCAACTATTTGGACGACAATTCGCGGCCAACTCGCGAAGACATTGATGCTGCAGCGGGAAGGATGGCCGTTTCCCCAGAACTCATCATCTCAATTTTGGACCGAGGCGGTGGTCAGCATACATTTGAGGTATTTCATTAGGCTTTGAATTGCAAATCTCAATTTAGGAGCTTGACGTCCAATGGGACGTAGCCGAGACGGCGGTGCGGGTGGAGCGTTACGCGCTGCGCGATCTGCTCACGATCCTGTTTGATCAAACCGGTAAATATCATGCGGTGATGCGTGAATTCTTCGTTTAGTGACTGACACACAGTTTGCCGAAAGAGGGACCAACCGCACCGAGCGATACCTGCGAGAGATGATGGCATTGGGCGACGCGGCGGTCGGTCGACCTCGTGGCTACCAAGATCTGATCGGAACGTACCTGCAAAGCGAAGGGCTGGCTTTGCTCGGCGAGGGCAATCAAAGCAACATCACCTCCATCCTCAACGTGGCCTTTGAGCATCTCCAGCGATTGACCACGCAGGATTCGCGCAGCACGCTCCGTACACCGGATATGAGACCGTAGGGGCTTTCCGTGAGACAAGGGTTCTTTTCTTTTCAGCGCTCTTGTCCAGCATTTCACGGGCAGCGCCCCGAAGAAGATGCGCCATGCCGATAATCAGGTATGAAACGATTTTGTAATGGTTATCAATGGGTCTGTTTAGAGCCAAGACTCTGGTCCATCCACTTCTACGGCAAATATGCCCCCTCCATCAGCCAATACAACGTAAGATAAATTTCAGTAGGCACGTACGTTTTTCAGTGCCGCCTCACCATCCGCCATGGATGTTTCGGAGCCTCCGCGTGCCGGTACCTGGGAGACGAACGTTCCACTGGTCAGTATCAACCTTCTTTTACTTCAATCTGTTTTCCAGTCATGGCTCGCCACCATTCGCCACGATATCGCCAGGATGACCATCACTCCACGCGAGAGTCCCGCGCGCCCGCCCCGCTCACAAACGTTTTTGACGATGCTCGGCCGCGGCGCGAAAAATCAGGGCGTATGGACACTTTGTTTGACATATTATGAATCGTTTAGGGCAGCGGAGAGCCAAGTGTTCCGCCCGAATCGCCGCGTCGCATGGAAGAGTAAAAATCCGTCGTCGATTAGTACCAATTTTCATTTGGATATATTGTGATAAAATACCCCCGTGCTCAGCCCGCTTCTATTCTATCACTTCTGGTCATTTTCTTCTACCGTTGTGTGCCTTTGCCCAACCATTGCCAGTGCTTTATGCCTTTACGGGGTCTAGGCGGCTCAATCATTCTTGATAAATTATAATTTTCTAGTTTCGTGTTGCCTTGTTTGTGGGCTGAATACTTTTTGCTCATTATTTTTTTTTAGATTTCACAAAAATATACATATCGAGGTATCCATTATTGGAAAGTAGCGTATGTAAAAAACGAACATTAGGAAAATAAAATGTAGCGACAAAGCGACCCGTAGAAAGAAACCGTAGTAAGATGGACACGTCCCAATAAATCAATCGGGCTCTAAATAGAGATGGCATACAAGGAAAGAAAAAAAGGATGTGGCGGGGGATATCACCAGAAATTGTGAACTAACTAAAACGAACGACGACCTGGGCTACCGACATAGCAGAACAATTGATAGCAACAAAGGCATTAAGAATCGAGTTCCCGACGTCTTCGATGCGTAGAGAGCTAGAATTTCCGGTTTCGTGAACGTGTCTTTTGACAAACCTGCATCCTCATTGACCACGTAATATGCTTCAGCGCCGCCATCAGGGCGATTCAGATCGATCCCGGAGGTGTGTTCGGGCTGAAACGAGCTGAATAGTCAAGGGAAGAGAGCAGGCAATAATTTCTTGGCTTTAGTTTTTGTTGCAGCGTACCACTTCATTGCCAAAACGAAAGTCGCCCTCGACGCCTTGCTGGGCCCATTCGATGACCTGCTGCATTTTCTCTGGAGTGATTGAAGCGGGCCGTCGGAATGGAACTAGAAAGGTGTTGGTTTGTGCTTGGTTTTAGGCGGCTTACCGTCTTGCGCTCGACGCTCTTCGGCCGACTCGCTAGAAGTGGGCTCGATGCTGCTCGGTCGGACGGCTCGATTGTAGGGCTGTGCGCGAGGATGTTCTACAACAATTTTGCTACTCAACAAAGGTTGATTTTGATAGTTTTATGATATCCTTCGAATTTGGCTTACCGATATACACGGTCGATTCTGTTGGAGAGCTGGCTTGGGTCGGCGCATTCTCCTCTACGTCGACGCGCAACCGCAGGTTTTGAGAGTGGCAAAGCCCGTGCGATTTTTGCTCGATTCCGTCGTGTTTTCCGGATGAGGTGGCTGGAAGGTTCCACTTTTTCCCTTTTTTTCAGACGAACTTACAGATGTAATAGTAGCTGGCGCCCGGTTCGTAATGCGTCGCTCCGGGCATCGGGCTGATGGTGCGGAGCAATTTGCTTCTCACTCTGCCCCCGGGGGTACACCTGAAATTTGGGGGTTGGGGTAAAGACTTATGTATTCGGGGGAAGGAATCCGAATTTCTCCTACATGTCCAGATTTCCATAGTCACATCGTAGCAAACTTTTAATAGCATCCTTCAGTAAAATTTTGGATATCGAAAATTTCAACGAACAGGGCCTCTGATTACCTGAGCTCTTCCTTGCTGGAGCTCGACAGCAGACAGTTCATGTAGGACATCTCGTCGACTCGGTAAACGACGAGACTATGCTGAACGTCCGGTGGGCACACGAATTTGAAGCTCTCCGTGTAGCGGACGCGAATTGTGTGCGAGTCGAGGCCGAGTTTGGATGCGCCCGCGAATCTGGAATTTGCAAGGTTTTCCTCGGGTATTTCACTTCAGATTTTTCGATTTTAGCTGACCCCCGATGTGCCAGTAGCCTGGGACGGATGTGTTTGTGGGGGTGTGAAAGAGAGTGTCGGCATTCCCTTTCGATGATCCGGGAATGGATGGCCGTGGAGGAACGCGCGGGGGCAATTCCTTCCGGTCAGTGGCCACGTGGCGGATCATCTTGCTCCCCGAAAGGAAAGGATCAACCCCAAACCGCTTCTTTGAGTCAAGGGAATGTGACGTGGTTTTCGGATGAGTAAGTAAAGGTTGCTTAAACGGGGGTGAAACAGCGTTTTGGGCATTATCCTCGATTTTTGAAGTGGCGAACGCGTAGAGCCAAATTATAAAAAGGGATTTTAGCCCAGAAATTCTTGATTTATGACGATTTTTAACAAATTTTTGGGTTTGTAAAAATATAATTTTACATTAAGATATTTCGGGGTGAGATTAGATACCTTAGTAGTCGACGTGTAACTACGCGATGGTATGTTTCAAGCAGAACAACGCAACGTTACAGGGAAAAGGCCGTTATAAAACTATATTTTTAGCTGCCGATTCCCCCCTGCACCGCTTTTTGCTAAAAGATGCGCGGACCAGCTGCCCCATCAAATATCCATTGCCCCGCTGTGAAAGAGGACACCAAAGTTTATAAAGGCAGCTGCGATTGGTCCCACCGCCGCCCGGGCCGGGCCTTCTGAATGGGTGCGCGAACAAAAAGGAAACCGGGGGCCCAACCCCGACCAATCGGGCAAACCGAGCTGCGTCAACAACCACAGACGGTCAATGCAAATCCGATTGTCTCTACTGTGTGTGGGGATAATGGTTGTCTGTTTCATAAATCGCGGGGTATCGGGTGCGGGGATTTGTTTACGGTAACAGGAACCGGTTGGCTAAACAATGCGATTGAGTTTTGGATCAATAAATATGGAGTTGAAGGGGAAAACCAAAATCCCGACTGCGAAAATCCCGACGTCCAAATTCCAACAGCCAGAATAGCGATATGCGAAAACGCAGGCTAAGATGAAGTGTTTCTCGCTAGCGTGAAAAATATGTCAGCATTTTGGCTGTTTGGCTTTGGCCGTCGGGATTTTGGTTGGCAGGATTTTGCTCTTGTTGACATTTGGATATGCCGGTATTTCAGCTACCGGTTTTATAACTGGAATTCAACTTACAGGCTTGACAATGACCTTCAAGACAAGGAGAGTAAATCAGGACATTTTAAAACGACATTAGTTACAAATTGTCCTACTTTTAATATTGCCAAATTTTCGCATTTTCGGCAGTAATTTATCATCTTCCTGGTCCCTTTAACTTTGTACATTGTACTCCAGGTTTCCCCCGCCTTGAAATGAGTGGCTTCGTTGTGGATTCCGGGGGGTTCTCGGGCCTTCCCTTCAGCTAATGAGGCGATTTGGATTGGTTTGGTGGTGGTGGGCATTTGAGGGGGGGGGGGCTGTGGTTAGGCATCGTGGGAAGTCGCTACTCAAGAGGGCTTCCTCCCAACCATCGGCCCGCAATGAGACCAATAAGTTTAGAGGGGGGGAGACGCGCAGTGATTGGGGTATTTTGGCTTGACGGGCTTCAAAGTTGGCTTCGTAGCTTGGTTTAGGCACTTGCAGAGACTTAGCTTGGGCTTGGCTTACGCATAGATTTAAAGCTAGACATCGGCTTAGCTTAGGCTTAGTCTGGGCACAGCCCTAGGCTTACTCTAAGCTTTTGTTCATGGTGGTTATTGCTAACAAAACTAAGTTTAGACTTAGGCTTGAGCTTAGGTTTATGCTTATGCTTAGCCTTGGGCTTTGCTTAGGCTTAGGCTTAGCCGAGGCTTCGTTACAGCCCTCTTACCATAGCAACCCCAAACTTTACCCCGACAAACCGAAACTACTACTTTTCACCCCCGGATGTGACAATAGACAATGAGTCTCTAGCGAAGGGTCATATTTACCCGTTTGGAACCCCCTTATTTGGGCAGCAGCGACACCGGGCCCGTCTCCGTCTAGGTGCTGCTGCGCAACGTCAACCCCCTTCCCCCCTCTAGCACACCTGTCCCCCTTAATTGACATAAAATAACAAACCCTCCCCCGTGGTGACTGTTGTGGGCAATTAGTCACCAATGAGACGCACAGCCCATAAACAAAGCCCGGCCTCGATTCGTGGCCCCTTTAATGGGCCATATTCTCACGGCGGGAGTGAGTTCGGGGGCTGATAAGGGCCAACGGTAGCTCTAGCGTCTTATCTTTGGCAAATACGCCTTCAGGCCCCGGGGTCATCCCCTAGGTGGTTGTTTTTCACTTAAAGTAGCCAGGAAGGCTGAAAATCGACAGTTACGTGTCACTCATAAACGATTTTTGTAAAAAATTTGAAACGCATAATGCCCAAATTTCGAGAAGAGAAATGCCGATGTTTTTAGCGGCTTTGGAAAACTGTCATTCGGAAAGTCACGTAGCTAAGAACAGCTAGGATCTAGGCACCACCTTAAAACACTCCGAATTTACGCATCCCAAAGGGGATTTTGCATCCCAGTAGTTTTCGAGACCCAATAGAGGAGGAGGTAGATTCTACTTCTTTCATAAGCAAATCACCCAAAAACCCCTAAACGCCCTAGACGCCGCTCCGATCAGCTAGGTGGTGACCGCCGGCCATAAACGGTGTGGAAGAAGGTCCTAACCCAGCAGGAGACAGCCTATTATTAACCCCTACCGTCGGCATACTCTATTCAATGGAGAGAGAGAGAGAGATTGAGAGAGAGAGGGAGAGAGAGCGAGAGAGAGACGCCCTCCATTAATAACCATAAACGGGCTGGAGATTGTGATCAACCTGCGGGGCGGCAGGGCTCTCATCTCAAAAACGAAGAATAGGAGACAGGGTCAAATCATTAGTCTTGGCGGCTCTTTTTTAGGTGTTGAATATTTGCGAGGCGGCTTTAGCTTGACCCATTACGCGATGAAACACGGTGATCGGGTTTTGAAGGGGTTGGGAAACGCGAAAATCGACAGCTACTTTGACTAGGTATCGACAGCTACGCTCGAGTTAAAATGACGCGCCCAATAAAGTGCTAATCTGTTTTTCTGCCTACTACACCCCGATTTCCAAGCCGCTAACCAGTCCTCCCTCATTTGCATACCCATCCCCGCCCCTTTCTAAAGATCCTAGACAAAAAGCGTCTCCAGCTACCGGCCGGGGCTTTCAGCCAGTCCCCCCCCCCCTCGAAAAAAGCGTTGGTGGCCCCGGGTGGTGCACGCCGACAATTTATGGGAATGGGATGGGTTGTGACACGGTCCCCTCCTCAACCCCTCTATTCTCCCTCACAAATTTATGGCCAAATCAGGGTTGAATTGGCTGGCGGCGGCGTCGGGCCCAAATTATCCGCCTTCTTCAGCCGCCTCCGTTGCCCGGGGTTATTTTTTGAAAATGGATCGCTAGGGTGGCTGTCGAAATTGGCCCCTACTACGGTGGGCCTAGCGATGGCACGCGCCGTTTTTTTTGATTGGGGCTAGTTAGGGAGGTAGGTCATCTTTGAGCACGAGACTTCTCAAACGGCCCCTGCATGGCCACCTGGTCGCAATGTATCGAGCTCGCTATATCTCTCTCTCTCTCTCGCTCTTCCGGTCGTGATAAACTCTATCAGGCCAACCTCAATCATTTTTATAGGTGTGGCGGTGGAGCGGCCGGGAGAAAGAGTGAGAGAGCGAGGAGAGAGAGAGGGAGAGTGCGAGAGACTCCCCTCGGGCAATTGATGATATGATCTGGCCGTACCCTTTTTCACAGTCAACACATAAATCAGCGCCATCTGGGTCACACCGCCCGGGGATCGCTACTCACAGCAGAATTGGAGGCGGCCAATATGGTGCCCCCTTCTGAGCTGGTGGTTACGATAAGTGGGTTGAGCCGAAAGGGTTGGAGAGAGAGAGAGAGAGAGCGAGAGAGAGGGAGAGAGAGAGCGAGCGAGCCATTGATACAAAAGGGCCAATAGCTAGTAGCTACTCGAATCTATCACACACCCCCCATTGAGCGATTTGAGGACCGGAAGCTTGGAAGGGAAGTGGGGGCTTTCGGCGGCTGCTTTGTGGAAAATTTCAGGTCAACCGTATGGCCTAGAATTTTTGCATGACTTATATTTTTCGGTTTGGTTGGGTGGTACCTTGGGGGCCGGGCCCGCCCCAGGGGAAGGGAGGGCAGCAAAGGGCGTTTGCTCTTAAGCTTGGCTTGCTCTTAGACCTGGCTTAGGCTTATAGCTAACTTGACTTTTTCGGTCGGGTCCAGACTTGGACTTAGACTTAGGCTTAGGCTTAGGATCAACTTAGGCTCAGGATTAGGCTTGCTGTCAGCAACAGCCCTGATCCCCAGAGAAGTGTAAGTGTCCAGCCCAAGTGCAGGTTCATGTTTTGTGGCGCAACCGAGGGCGAGCTGTTAGCTGAAGGGATCTGGATATGGGTTGCGTAACGTAGCGTCGCCCATCCTCCCCTTCCGGCATCTCGATTGCGCAATGGATGTCCCCGGCCTGAATCGTCCGTATTCACGCGCAAATACGGTGCATCTACAGAGTTGACCGGGTCGGTCAAGTTGTTTGCCGTCTTGCTGAACCAGCTGCTTCTCAATTTGTGTCTCGTGGTTTTCCAGAGTCGGGCAGAACCCGTGATATTTTAAAGGGCTAATGAAGGCAAGGATACTTCCTAATATTTTGTCGGAATTGCAAACATTATCGAATCGAAAAACATGATCAAATTTCCATTCTGAGTCCCTTTAAACCCCCAAAATTTCTCCCGTGAGATGCCAAGCAGCACCGGGTGGCCCCCCGCTTCTCCCGGCGATCCCCGCATTATAATAATCGGGCGGATGGCCGAAATCGGAGCACCAAATCTCGAGACGAGTGAGACAGAGAGAGAGAGAGAGAGAGAGAGAGAGAGAGCGAGAGAGTGAGAAAGCGAGAGAGAGATGCACCAGTTGCCGACGGCCCGTCACTTCGATTAGCCAATGCTGGGGTTGATGCGCACACCTGACGCTCAGTCGGGCACCAATTCCGCGTGGCGCCTATGGACGGGCTCTCTCTTGGGTGGGGGGGGGGTCTAAAGATGCTCCACCCGACCCGTCACTGACCCTAATTTTGTAGTTGATGGGTTGGGCCGGAAGGGAAGGTGTCTTATCACATTCATCATCTACCATACAGCAACCCATTTTGGCACCAATTTGGCAGATGTTGATGGTTGAGGGGATGAGATTGAGATCGGGGCGAAATGGCAACAAATTGTCGTATCGGCATTTTGCCCGGGGAATTGGTTTTGGACGCTGGTAGAGCGAGAGGATGCCTAAGCGTAAGCTACCTAGGACTGAGGCAGGGTTGAGCCTAAGCCTAAGCCTAAGCCTAAGCCTTAAGCCTAGGCCCAAACCCCGAAAAAACCTAAGAAGCCAAATCAGCAAAACCCTTTCAAGCGAAAAATTTCAAAAAGAAAAAAAAAAAAATAAAGCCGACCTTCAAAACGCGTCGAAACGCCTAGTTTTTACGTTCAAGCCTTTCCCACGGCTGCCAAGATCCAGCTTCAAGATATCCAGGTTAATTTGCATGGCTTCCCTCTCTCTCTTTCCCTCTATCTCGCTCTTTCGCGCTCTCTCTCTCCGCGTGGTACAAGTGTTTCGGAATTCGTGGTAGCCCCAGATCCATCACACACACGAACCTCCCCGGCCATTAGCATACATTAACCAAATTTCGAAGGGATCCCCTGCCCCATGGCTGGCCCCTACAACAAATCAGGGCCCATAGCCCGCGGACATTGGCTAGTAATGGACCGGGCCAGGGGGAGGGCCGGGGGATAACATGCAGATTATGGCCGCCAACCACCTGGCTGGCAGGTAATTAGTCCGAGCCGCTCCTATGGACGCCGGGGGGATAAGCTGCTTGTTATTAGCACTACCATGGCAGAGGTGGGGGCATTATTACGATGCGTCGATGATGGGATGTTCACAGGAAACTACCGGAAATGCTAAAGGAGTTAGGAAGTCAAAAACAAGCCTCGTTTACCGCCCCAAAAAGTCAATTTTATCCCAAAATCTTGGCTTTCGAGCCCCTTTAATCGGAATTTTATGGGGTTTTTTGGCCTATGACCTTGAAAAGCGATCACCGGTTCCGGATGGTTGTTCTGAATGCTTTTAGAGGTGGCTCTGTCAGTGTGTGTGGCCAGTCGTCCGCTTCTTCTTCCCTAGCCCCCCCCCCAAGCCATTACCATCAACGAGCAGAAAAGAGGGAATGGTGGCCTTTTCATCCATTCGTCAGCACACCCTTTGTCGCGCCATTTATTCCTCAACCCAAGAAATGGGGGCACAGGGTTATGGTAGCTGGAAGGAAGTGGTACTGTATCCTGGGAAAGAACGGGGCAGGCTAACAGGGATTCCTAGGGATCCCTAAGGTTCTACCACCCCCAAAAAAATTGTTTATCTCGTCTGGCAGTAGCAGGTACATCTCCAGGGCTAAGCCCGTGAAAAGCACTTCACCTAGGGGTTAAGGGGCAGCATCTAGCAGAGAGAGCTGGAGGTATTTGCCAACTCGTGTCAATTGTCCCCTTGGCACCCCATACTTGGTCTCTCTCTCTCTCTCTCTCTCTCTCTCTCTCTCCGTCCACTTGGGCAAATATCACCTACCAAGGAAGCACCCCAGTCAAATAATGCCTGAGGCAAAGCCTGGGACTGCATTGTTAACAGGGGGGACATAGTTTCTCGCCCAAATCCCTTCCGCGCCATAAGGTAAGTAAAACGCCTCGAAACCGGATGCCAATCTCCCCGATTCTGACCTTCAGCATCCACAAAAACCCTCTACCGTTTATGGGTGTCGGAAGGAATGGTGTTTCTGCCCCGCGGCCTGTTGCCTCCCCTATCTCTCCTAAACAAAGCCCCGCCCTGCCCATATGCCTAATTTGCATAAATCCGAGCGGCCAAAAACAGATGGCTGTAGCTGCTGGGCTGTGGTGCCAGCCCTAATTTGGGTGGTTAAATATGGCCTCCGGTTGGATGAGGAGCCCTGTAATTCGGGTGGTATAGATGAATTTGGCAGATGGAACGGGGGCGAGTGGATTGGGGGAAACGTCCATTTTTTATCCATTTTGATCCATAAAAGAAATTACCAGCTAAACCGACCAGACAACGGGTACTTTTTCCAAATATTTCGAATTTTTCGGACCCCAAAACTTGTTAGGGATGCGCCTGCGGTCCGAAAAATGCGCGGATTTTATCCACAACGTGCCAGAAAACCTTAATCATAAAAATTTTTTTTAAATTAATGCACGCCTTTTGCGCTGCCAAGGTTTCCGACAGGGCAGGGTAGCAAGGACAATTTGAGCGTCTTCCGACCTCAATTTAGCCACCACAAATTCCCCAACTCTTCATTGATACGTAATGAAACTCTCCCCCCGAAACCTCAGCCACTCATAGTCAAATATTAAACCGACCCCTCCGGTGCACAATATTTGCCCTCCCCCCATTTGGCGCCTACCGCCCGTCCGTCACCCCCTACCTTGGCTGTTTATAGTAGCCTCCCGTAGGCGTCGACGCAACCCCCTGATGGGGGGGGCCTTTTAGCGCGATCCCCTGCAAATATAGCCTAGATCGCTAGCTGAGCCAATGTGTGAGGAGGTGGTGGGGATCATGGCCCCCAGTAGTGTCAGTTTTCATGGTTTGTTTGTTCCAGGTGGTATGGGGGTTTGTAATAAAGCCGAGATTTCTTTATTTGCAAGAGCTAAAAAGTTTGTAAATAAAAAGTTGGTCAAAAAAATGGACCCCTAAAAACCCCGAAAAGCAGATCCGCCTTTTTCGGCACTAATCCGCGCATCTCCGATTCCACCCTGCTCATTAGAAACGTATACAAAAGCGTGGCCCCTGCCATGGTGCGACTCCAAGACGGCCATATGCTATCAACCGGCGGCCGCCCTTTCACCCCCCGCTAATCCTCCTAGGGGCCCGGCGGAAGAAGCGGATGCCGTGTGTTCTGTCTTCTTGTTGACACGTGCCACCAGCCGGCTTAAATCATATCCCCCACAGCTAATTACCGCCCAAAAACGCGCCCAAAAGTACGGCGGGCTGCACGGGGAGTCATCGACATTCCTTCCACATCAACCACCCCCTAATTTGATGCGTTCATTCCCGCGAGAAAGTCGGAATTCAATCGGATGCGCCGGCTTCGATTTGAAACTCGTGAAACTGGAGCTACGAAGCAATCCTTTGTACGAAATGCGCATACATTTTCGAAAAGTAATGTTTGTGAGGATTATTTTTCGAAATTTTATTTTCGAGAATCTTTTTCGAACAAAATTCTCGTCCTCCCAGCGCCCAAAATAGGCTTTTCCAAACAAACAATCTGGCATAAAATCGCCGGATGACCTCCTTCGCCCCGACCGGCCCACCCTCACCGCCAACGACCCGAAAACGGTGATTTATTCCAGGTGACGAGCGCTTTTTAGAAGATTTTTTCTGAGGTTCTCCCCCGTGACCTCGAACCCGGAAAGTGATGCTGGAGGTTGTAAATTTTGCGCGGCAAGCTGTGGCGGCCACCACAGAAATTGGCGCCTACCTCGGGGCCTGGGGGTTTTGGGCAGCATTTTAGAGGGGTTTCGATGTGGAGGGTTGGGGCAATGGAACGGGCACGAAAAGCCACCAATCTCGGTAATGGGGCTGGTTGGAGAAGAAGAGAGCGGGATGTCGGGTTGGGCATAGTAATACCCCGGAAAAGCCACTTCTTCGATGGCTAGCGTAAATGGGACCGGATCGTTGCGGAACGGCTATATTGCGGAATTAGCGAAGGTCGCGCACCGGTGGTAGCCTGATTTTTGGTTCTTTCGCATTATCGGGGGGACCAAAATTTTTCTTAGGATGTAATTTTTTAAACATAAATCCCGAATTTTCAACAATTGATTGATTTGGCCTCCAATTTTTACGGAGAATCTATGCTGAAAAAGCCAGCCCTTTTCGAAAGTATCCATGGAGACACAGCCAGTTTTATCCCCCCGATTTTTACGGCCCCGCGCTAAACAGCCGGCCATTTTTCGCCCGCCAAAGACTCGCTGCCCGGTGGGGGGCAAAATTGTATTCGGCGGATGATGGAGAGATGAAGAGGGGGAAGAAGAGTGGCCGAGTCGCGAGTCCTCCGTCAGGGGATAATTGAATTATGCTTCTTCCCCTTCGCGGGGCCGGCTTTGTCCCCCTGGGCTTCTGCGGAGCGCCGGGTTTTTGGCACGCCGCAAAGCCCGACCGGGCCGTCATTTCGGGAATTAACGGGTTTTTGTAACAAGAATGCACCTCGTGTAGGCTCTTTCAGGATAGAAACGAGCTGATAACGGTTCTGAATACAAAACCCGGAGCTTTCGCAATACCGGGGGCGGGGAGACGCAACGTTTCCCTATAGGTCTAGAACTAACTTAATAGTTTTAGCAACATTCACTATTTTTAAAGTGGAAAACAGTCAAAGGACCTACAAAACAAATTTTTTAGTAAAAATTTTGGTCGAAATCGGCCATTTTTGCCCGAAAATCGAATTTTTTGCAATTTTCGCTGAAACTTAGGGTCATGTTTTTACGTTTAGGAATGCGAAAATTTTTTAGAAACACTTCCGCTATTTATATCAGAAAAAATGGATCATAAGAAAATGTTGGTTCCCTCCCTATATATCCCTATATTGCGAAAGAACCCAAAACCCGGCTCCATTCATATGATTCTGCAAGGCGTAAAAATCGTCTCAGGTTCCTAGTTTGTCTAGTCCTTCCATTCCCTAAAAGAACGTACGATTCCGGGGGAGGCCCACATTTTTGCGAGGCCCCTCCTCACGAGCCGATGGTGGCTAATAAGGTGCTGAAGAGGGTGTGGATGGATTGGGGGGACCCTCTAGGGTGCGAGGCCCGTGGGCTCGCATTACGGCCCAAAAGAGGGACCCTTACGCCCCCCACCGAAAAGGGTGTTGCTTTTTGCGCGCACTGAAAAGGAGGAGGGCCACACACGTAAGTGGCAATGTTGGCCCTCGAAATGGGGTGTTGAGCACGATACCCCAGACGGGGTCTCTCCAGGCCGGCGCAAACTATTGCATTATCCCCGCCGATCCACCCATTTCTTCGCGCCTATCGGGTTGCTTACAACGTGCACGCTCTCGAGCTTCAACTGGGGAACAGGGCTCACGCAAAAAGTGGCGTTTTAGAAGAGCCTCAAAACCCTAGAAAGTCCTGCTTGTTTTTTTTAATGGGGAAAAACTCTTATCAAAAAATTACTATTTTACGAGAGCCTGACGACTGTAGAAAAATCCTGCTTATTAGTTTAATTTGTATAAACAATGTAACAATCACGTTTTTATCGAGAAAAGGTCTTATGCAACCAGTAGTGCTTGCAAGAAGTTGACCACTCTAAGAAGGCCGCCTTTTTTAGGTACTAAAATTTACATCAACACGCTAAAAAAATAAATTTTATTTTCACACCCCTCGCCGCCGATTTTCCCATAAAAAGACCGGCACGCAAAAAAAGAAATTGGGTACCCTCGGGGGACGCAATCAACGCCCGGAATCGGCGCCCCCATCACCACCATCTATGGCCGGGTGAAGCGGTGCCATTTGGCGATTGCCACCTTTTCAGAGGGCAACCACACCTCGCCCCGATTCTCACATAAATCCCCACGGGGTGGACAATAGAAGAAAGAGAGGAAGGTTCTTCGTTCCCCCATATATATCCAGCCTCACTTAGTCATCGCCACGGCCCAAAGAGGTACTGCATATTTTGTGGGCTGGCTGGGCCGGGGCTAAAGGCCAATGGAAGGGGTGGCGGGTAATGCGCGCGGTGTGGGGAATAGGCAATGAGGGCAGGCAGCCGCGTGGGAATCCGATCCCACATTGGCCGCCTCGTATCTCACTCAAATTTGCATTTTACGTGTTTTTGTTTGGGGGTGGATGCCGACATGGGTGTACGAAAGCGTTGCAAGTTGCAAAAAATAAAATACATAAGCAGCCTAAGGAAAATGCGATCAGAAATTTCATGTCAATTTGAAAGAAACTACCCGGCCCAAATTCTATGCTATTTCAAATGGGCCATCTTGAATATGGGTTTTTGTGCTGTTAAAAAGCATAAGTACAAAATTTTTTCCGGCTTCCTACGCTCAATTATAGCCTATCGAAACGAATTTAGGGTTTCAGGCGCAAGGGTAGACATGTAAACAATCGAAATGGAGGGATTAATGAAGCCGGATGACCCCAAAATCTACGACAAAATTGACGAATTCTAGGAATTTTTCAGAACAAAAACGCCACAATCTGATAAAAATTGAGAAATCGAATCCTAAGTTTCCTAAGCCAGACCCCGGCTTAAGCCATATCTGCCGTCGCCTCCCCAAAATGAAAGATGTCTATCATATGGGCCACTGTCGGCCCACCGGACCCAATTAATCCGGAACCCCGCAATCGACACATCATCCCCACCCCGTCAACCCAATCCTCAGCCTCCCAGTTAGTATCAATATACTTGAGAACATTTGCAGCGCCCCCGGCCATCTTCCACCCACCAAACTCCCCCCAACACTATACATATATCAGTTATGGCCTAGGGGCTCGTCTATTCTGCGGGGTGTCACTTTGTCACCTTGTCACAGTCCAGTAACAAACATACTATCTTATCAGGCAAACGGAAAATTGGTAAGAATGCAACAAAAAAATCAACTGAACTTGGGTCTAGAATTATGGACGCCATACCGGATTGTTAGAATTTTACTAAATTTCCAGTTAGTTTGTTAGTTCCTAAAAATATTTTGGTCGAAAATTCTATATTTTTCCGTCATTAATCAAAACTTGTAAAATCTTTGCTTTTAGGAATAGTCAAAAACGTTTAGAAACATCCGCTTTGAAATTTTATACTAAAGCCAAATCCCCCCAATAGTGTGAAAGAATCAACACTTCATCTGCTTATGGACATAACTCGTTTTCGCGATCGTACCCATTTACCTAAATCTCCCAACAATCGCCAACTTCAAAACCGTGCGCTATTTGCAGGGGGGGATGGCTGACCTTCACCCCGCCATCGCCTACTTTCTTATGCAAATTCGGCAATATGAATGAAAGTTGATCTGAGATTAGGCTGTGAGCAAGAGATCCCCCTCGGGTCTACTTCATCCCTCAAAGTTCCCCCTCCACTTCACATTCAGCCATTGACATGAATATGTAATGAAAGAGGGTGGCTCGGATTGCGCGCGCGCGAAGGGGCAAAGGATGCGACACACAGGATGTGGATAATTGGGAGCAGGAGGAGGAGAGTCGAGGGGTACAAGTACGAAGCCATCCCTTCAAGTAAAGCCGGGGGATAACGGAAAGGTATAGGCGAAAAACTCACAATTCATTCGAGCCGCTCCACTCCACCACATTTTCGGGAGCAACAGCCGCGCTGATGACGACGGGCAAAAAGCCGACGCTCAGCAAAATTGTGAAAAGGGCACCGGGGTCGAAAGTCGGTAGTAGCGGATGTATCATCTAAAATTAAATTGGATTTTCCTAAATAAAGGAGGATTTGTTTTCCAAAAAAGTGTTTTTTGGCTGAAATCATCAAAAAGCAAAGAATTAAAGCGAACTGTTGTATACTGGATGGAACTAGGTGCAGCATGAAGGGATTTAGGTACTTATCAAGTTGGGGGCCACTTTGGGACCAAGGAGACACACGCTCGAGTCCTGGGGAGTTAGCTGAATCGAGGCGCAACAGCATGTCAAACCGTTGGGTTTATCCAGAAAACAGCGTAAATTTATTAATAAAAGTGGAATGCACAATTGGGCATGCCGCATCGTCAGGCAAGGCCCTCGCCGGATGGCTCCGCTCCCCCAAAATCGGCGCCGCGCTCGCCCCGGGCCCCGATTCGAACCCACGAGCTCCACCCATCCGACGACAGGCCCGGTGGCACGAAGCCTTATTTTTAGGCTCAAACTGGGAGCTGAACTCTAACTCTTAACAAACGTTTAGATAATGATTTTACTACTCTGATTTTGTATATTCGACCAGCAACTAGCCTAGAGACTCAAAGTCGACCAAAGTGCCCCAACTGATAAGACCGGGATTTAAATAAGCTGCCAAAAGGTCTCACAAAGTCTCGATGACTGAGATGGAAAGGGGAGGAAGGGGCGGGCAAACGGTCAGTCCACGGGAGGTGGAGGAGGCACCCTTCCAGTATTAGTCCCGCCCACTTTCCTACAAACCACCACCTCCCCCTACTCCTCTCCATTCCCCCCCCCCCATAAACAAAAATTGTGCGCTGAAACACGAGTCCCACCAATTGCCAGCCCAATCTGCCCGCCCCTTTAATTGCATTATTTGGATGCTTGCAAAATCACTGTCAAGGATAAAAAAAATATTTATTGACTTTCAACGACAAAAAGGGGTGAACCCGACCCATTTAAGAAGGCGCATATAAATTATCGTTCTTGGAAACAACGGGTTGGTGTGCCGAGATCACAAGCTACAGCCGAGGCAAAAAAAGAATTGATAACATCGGTATCGTTCACAGGGAAAGGGAAGTGACAGACATTCGAACATTTAGAAGACGTATTTGAGATAAGGGATGTCCACATCTTCCCCATCGCCGTCTTCCCCCATCACCTAGAAAAGGTATACTTTAGCGAGTAACGAATTCTTAATCGGAGCGAGCCGGTGAAAAAAACTCAATTTTCGGCGGCGGGTCACTGGGGAATTCTTCCAATGCTACCCCACTGCCACGGATACTTGTCGAAAATACTCCGCAAACCCAAAAGTCCTGAAAAATTACCTCCAGCACCAGTGAATGAGCATACGGAGGGATTTCTTTCTTCGAAACCTCGGCAACAACGTCCCGGAGCCTAAAAACACAATTTCCAAAAAATTCAACCTAATGCTTACTCCATTGGCATGCGCTTCGTGCGATTCTGTGCATTCATAAAGAAGGAATAGATAAGCGACACGCCTGAAGAGACCATCGTCACATTGTCCACGCCAGTTTTGTTCTAAAGGAGAGATAAAGAAGCGGAACGGTAGTCTACCTTAACCCATTCGATAACCTGCTCCAACGACATTGGCGCCGGCACTTCTAGGCAATCCCATTGGGTCCAGGAGACGCTTCCGTATTTCTTCTCTTCCGCCTTGATAGGATCGGAAAAGCCGAAGAACGGCAAAGCCAAGTTGATGAAGCCGTTGCGGAAGTTCTCAAGTGGGGTGCTAGGCAGCTTATTGCCGACGTCGATCATCTGGAAACAACGATGAAATGAATCTTGGTCTGCAGCTGACTAAGAAAATGAGGGGATCCCAACGCTACCTTGAACAACTCGATGCATACAAGGCCAGCCACAGCAGCCGTCGTTGTAGCCAACGCTGGGATGATGCGACCAGCAATCTGCTTCGTCTTGAGAACATCGGCTGGCTGGATGTCGTAGTTTGCAGCTCGCAAGTTGCTGCAGGCGGTGATGAACTCCATGTGATGGTTGGTGTCGTCGTCTTTCTCAAAGTCGATCGGCTGCAACTTTTTCGTGGCAGCCGGATCAATCTTGGCGAGCTTCGTCTTGAGCTGAACTTCCGCCTGTTCACTATCTAAAAAAACAGAAAGGTTAGCGAAGCTTTTGAGCTACCAGCATCAACACGCTCGTTCATCTCTTTGGCTTCGGCATCCGTGACGGCGATCTTGACTCCTTGCTTGGCCACGAATGGCTTCACAGTCACAGAGGAAGCAATCTTGGCCACCGTTTCCCTGAGCTTACGTTTTAAACGTAAAGAAAAGTTTACTGGTCCAAAATCGGCTTCATGTTGTATTGCTCGGCGCGGAGGATCGACGCGGCATAAACGAAGTGGAAGTGCTCGGGCTAAACAACATAAAAATTGTCAAGAATTCGCGAGGGAAACCTGTGAAACATCAAAGGTCAGTGCGTGCGGGCAGCGCTTGGTACCACTCCAGAATTTAGCTCCCCTGATCGGTCATCATATTCGGAGGGAACATGTGAAGCATTTGAGCAATGGTATCGTGGAAATTCGCCTAAAGATATGAAATACCGGAATCCGAAAATTTAGATCACCTGGAAGAGAGTCCTCGCCCAGACGACACAATCCTCGGGAGATTCAGGCTTGTCCGTGGCCAGCGCATTCGCCACAGCCTCCAACATCTCAAGCTTTTGGTTGTGGGCCAACGTTTCGAGGTGCTTCATGAATTCGATACCGTCCTCCAAAAAGCGGTTGGCATTCTCGGACGGCTGGGAGAAGAGCGCTGAACGAGAATTTCTGGAACAACAAAATTCAACTTACTTTCAAATTGGTCCCGGGCCCACTGGATGGTATGTTGAATTTCGTTGGGGAAGTTCTTCAGTGTGCAAATCGGGATGTCCTTCTCCGGAGGGTCTTGCGAGCTCCTAAAGAATAAACTAACTGCGGCAGTGAAATAACTCACGAGTAGCTTTCAGTGAGATATGGGTAGACGACTTGGATATTGCCCTTGGTGCCCAGAGTGCCAGATTCAAGCAACGGCAGTCGGTAGAAGAGACAGCGACGATCCATGTAACGGCGAGCGTCGACATTGTCCAGCGCGTTCAGGACACCATTTAGATTGCTGAAGAACTCGTCGGTGAAGATTCCTTCAGTGTCGGCTCCAACACGCTCAGCCATAGCCTAAACAAAATAATATTGAAGTGATTGGAATTTGGGTAAGCTTGCAAATTGAACAAATTTACCTCAATTTTGAGTTCAGGGTTGAATTGCTTGACAGCACGAGCAGCTACTTCGGACTTCTTTTGCTAAAAAAATAGGATATTAGTAAAGTAACTCTTCTTACCCCAACATCCGGACGCCTGAACAGGAACTGTCGATTGAGGTTGCTGATCTCGATTTGGTCCATGTCGGTGATCTTCAGCAAACCATCGCTACCGCAAGCCACACCCATCATTGCAAGATTCTTCAGCAGCTCGCATCCAATTGCGCCGGAACCGACGATGAACCTAAGATTAAAATAGTTATGACGTCGAAACCACCAAAACATTTTCTCGCCAATTAATTTAGCGGCGGTCATGATTTGGTCTTGTGCAGCTGCTTTTGGCCATAGTGTTGTCGTGGCGGCCGGCAAATCCAATTTTCCTCGCGATAAGTATTTAAGCGGAGGATTGACCAGCACCTGTCATTCCTCCTTACCCGCTTCCACAGCTAGTTTCCTTGCCTAATGAACAACCCAAAGCTAGAACTCAACCACGTAACTGACAATCCGCAGAACTTTTATACAGGCCAAAATGTTGGTAATCCTGAACCACTAACAAACCAACTTGGTGGCTATGATAACACGAACATTTCCACAATTCCTAAAGACTTTACTCCGACAACCCTCAGCCTAAGTATCGTGCTATCTTTATTTGTCCTTATTTCTCTGAGCTACAACGTATTATTTTTTGCGATCCTATATCGGAAAAGGAGGACGCTCAAGGTAAGCACTTTCGATAATAGTAACGCGTCTTTAGTTCCCATTCTACAAAATCGTCTGGCAAGTGGTGTCTTGTAATGTAGTCTACGGGCTAGTCCAAACAATGCTGACAATCCCATACCTATTTGCAAAAGATGCGATGTACGGTACTTATACGGAAGCTGTAAACATGATCTGCGACTGGTGGATGGGCACCGAAATGCTACTACAATATGCGACCCTTTGTTTCGTGATGACAATAGCAGTGAATCGCTTTTGCATCTTTGCTAGCGACAAAGCGTCACAGCTCTTCTTCAACGGGTTTTGTTAAAAATTTTTGTGACAAAGCGGCGTCTAGGAGATCAATCTATTTCACTATCGCGGTCGGGTGGTTTATTAGCAGTATCCCAGTGATATTTGCCGCATTGATGCGGTGCTCACGGGAATACGGTAGGACAGGTGCTATCCCTAATAGAAAAGACCTAGATGCTGACCATGGCATGTACTCTGACGTGTGCTACGTGAATATGGCTTCATCTGTGGTCGGAGCTTATCAGGTACCCGGCATTATAAACGAAATGCAGCCTTGCTAGATCCTGATGCTAACTTTTGAATGTACTCCCTTCATAACTATCCTCCTATACATCGGATTGTACTTTACTATCGTACGCCAACGACAACAAAGCCCCATCGCAAAAACGGAAACTGGAAAAATTCCCCTTGAGACCAAATTGTTACATCAAGCTATCTTTATCAATGGGATCTACCTGGTAGGATTAGAACATTATAACAGCAAAAGACAGCTGGTTTAGATCTACACGGCAGTTATTTTCGCTCAGACACATATAGTGGTCGACGGTCAAACTGCGTACACTATGTATATAATTGGCAAAATCACCGCAAATTTCTACACGTTATCTTTTCCTGTAGTGTTCTTGATAACTAGCAACGAGATACGAAATGAGGTAGAATCCCAAGCTAAAGTAATAAATAGTGCTTAGGCGCATAAACTACTTCCGGCATCGCTACATATGTTGGTCTACCAACAACCGAGAAAGTGCAGCCTCACAATGGTCAGTCCGACTGCTTCGACTAAAAACAGCCAAGGAAGCCGACCAAGCACGATGGAGAAAAGTCTTACAAAAACCACCCGCGACTCATCCCAGTGATAATAATAAATAGAAATGTACCATCTCTGGTTGGCGAGCTCCTCTTGGTACTTCCATCCGAACACAGCAGCCTGCGAGTCGTAACGGCTATTCCGCGGGGCACAGTCCGAAGCTGTCAGCTTCGCATTGTCGAGACCGCTCCATGAGCCAGGAAGAGCCTCAGTGTGATGGAAGTAGACAAACTAAACAGAAGCTTCCACATATTCAAACAGTAACACAAACCTGCTTGAGTGGGGTAGTGTGATGGGTGACCGCCTTCATCGCCTCCTGAGCAGCAACACCTCCAACGACCGAGCAAACGTTGACAAGCAGTCCGGTTGCTTGGTATGAGAATGCCTTCAGAAGGGCCTCATCCACCTCCGCACCAGCAGGAAGCTCTGCTTTTAGTAGCGCCGCATCGTTGTCACATCGCGGAGCGGGCGAACGGCCGTGCTGCAAATATGGACAATGAAGAAAAGATATCGATGGTACCTTGGCTTCAAAGGCATACAGCGCCTGGAAGAGGGCGTGAAGTTGTTGAGGGTAGTCCCATTTTGCGAAATCCCAATGGACTATATCCGGCTTCTCAAGTGCTTCCGGGAGTGACAGAAAGTCGACATAAGTAGCGACTTTGACTTGGCGGCAGCGTCCTCCGTCCGTGTGTTCACCGAAATCAGCCGGCAGCTTTCCAATCGTAAAGGTTTTCGAATCTAAAGAAGGGTCAACTGAACGCCGAAAATGGACGGCGTACTTTTCACGGTGACTTTGAATGGAGGAGCGTCGTTGATTTTCGGCATGCCTTTCACTTCGCTAAAGCAGATGTTGTTCGAATATCCAATTTAACATGCCTAAAAGCCACATGATCGCCATCTTCCAATCCGTGCATTGTCTCAAGCCCAGTCACATCACCGCTCTCATGATCGATGTGCTCCACAAGGAACTAGAAAAAGTACAATATAGGGGCAACTAACAAATGGCAACTTCTCGGCACTGCTCCCCATTGGTATCGTCGATTCGGAACTGCTTTCCAAAATCCGCAAAGATATAGCTGGAGATACACGTATGGGTGGAGTTTATAAAAAAACCTGAATAGACCGCGGGAGTCGGCAACCAAAAGCTTCTTATTGGATTCACGGACCCATTTGGAGACTTCTAGCTGCTCTTGGAGTGGTGTGTCGGTCAAAACAATAAGCTAAAAACAAGATACAGCAGAATGCGGGTACCAACATCGAATTCAGCGATAAATTCCTTGCTCAGCGGCTGCTTGTTGAATGCACATGTGACGCTGTCGTTGAGTTCAGCCAACCTGCAAACGACATGAATTTGTCACGCAAAAAAACGCGTACCTTTCAAAAGAAGCCTCCGCACGATTGTTGCCCAAATCGGTCTCCCGAAGATAATACTGTGCCGAAAGGTCTCGCCAAGTGGTCGGCTTGACATCATGGATCGTAACGTGGCGCACACCACCAAGAATAAGATTCTAGGGAGATAAAATTAGAAAATCGCGACGCCCACCTTAGCGATTTCAACTCCGACACCGCCGAGACCAGAAATCAACACGGAGCTTTTGCGCAGGTGCATCATAGCCGATTCACCGAGTGCATAACTAAAACAAATTTGGGGTGCCGGCGGGGGTCTCGGTTCCGCGGGGAGGGGTGGTCCCCCCCCCCCCCCCGGGGGGCCCCCCCCCCCCTGTGCTTTTTGGGGGGGGGGCTTTAAGCCACTCGGAAATCCTCACATCTGACGGCTGTACAAGTTGGTGTCCACGTCACCCATGTTCCTCGTGAAACCGTTGGCCCCATTGGTGGTAGACTCAGAAACATCCATTTTCTCATCATTCCCTCCGGACATCTTGAAGCTTGTTTCCTAAAAATCGACGTTAAAGCGCTTAAATCGATGAATTATGACGTAAAATGTGCAGGAGAAATGCTGACAATTCCTTGCGTAAGAGCCACGATATTGAGATAGTGGGGACAGGAGAGAGACGCAGCGCAAGCGCGAATAGGGGCATGGCCAAACACAGACGGGGTGATGGAAATATTTCTCCCGGGGACGTACCAGATGACAGACCGCCTGTTTCACTTCGTCAATGATAAATGACCGATACATGCAATAAAAGCAGATGTAGTGTGAAAATCAATGCTGGAAAGGGGCGGATCAAATCGGAAACCGAGCGAGAAAAAAACTGTTAGCATTAGAAAGACTTTTGGAGTAACAGTGAAGTTGATAAGAAGGGATAGATTAAATTGAGATGTTGTTTGGTGTCGAAAAAAGGCGGAGCTAGCCAAAGAACCAACAAGGAACTTTGCACGTCGCGTGCACAGCACTCACCTTATGGCCGCTAAGCTCGACGATGCGTGCACGTTTATTTGGAGGAGAAGCGGACAGCTCAACTTGCTTGTTCGTCAGCACCGAACTCATCTAACAGCTCAAAGTAAATTAATCCTTTTTATCAAACCGGGCTTACCGGGGTTTTGGGGGATCCAAACGTTGAAGAGCGATCCGGAGAATGCCCAAAAACGCTTGTACCTAAAAATACATACATGAAAAATGTGAAGTTTTATAGGGATAGTAAATAGAATAAGTAAAATATAGCGATCAAGGTAAGAATAAGTATTGAAGGGAGATTTTGGCAAGAAAATAGGGTCAATAAGATTTGAAAATTTGAGCCCTCTCAGGGATGAAAGAATTTGGGAACTTTAGAGTGAATTTTTGAAGGCAGATGCATAAGACGGATATCTGGCTCCACAAAAAAAATAGAAATGACGGCAATTGACCCAAAGTGAGCTGTGGTACATCATACCGTCCATTGGAGCATCGTGTACACTCCGTTCCGATCCAAAGAACAATATTTTAGCGGGTTACTGTCGGTAATGGGCGAAATTTCAAAATTTAGTTATTTCGCAATTTTGGATCACACATATTCGATTTCTTCTAATAAGTCCTCAAAGATGGCTTTTAGGCGGACGGCTTTAGGGATTTACGTCGATTTTCGAATTAATCTAAAACAGCCACTTCCCTGCTGACTTTCTGATGACCCTCAAAAAATTTAAAATTAAAGAACAGTGGCTCCTCCGGCAAACCAGTGTTCTTTCTATTCTACCATTTGTAGGCTACATTAGCTATAACGAGTTTAAAACGGGAAAAACGTTTTGAAAGAAGGACTTTTCGGGAAGACACTGCGTCTCTGGCGTGGGCACCCAGCACTGGGTTGCCTAGCGCCCTCTTACACCGAACCCACTCTCATGTTCATTCCTGTCGTTGCCGGCTTTTCGAATATTTTTTAACTTTCAGCATTGCATTTTATGGCGAGAAAAACTCCAAAAGGAAAACCCAGGAACCCTCCGACAAAGAAAGCCACCAAGACGATCAACAAGAAGCGGATGGCTGTCAACTACAAGACCGTTCGGCTTCGCGAGGATCCTCAACTCGACATCGATTTTAGGATGGTAGCTGCCATTTCCTAACTATTAACTTCTTTTCTAGGGCGATGTTTTTGATGACGTTGCGGACGCTTTGGTCGTCACTTCCAATAGGGAGGGCCTCATCAATCGAACCGTCCACAACAAGTTACATGCTTTATATGGCACTGGCACTGTAAAGGTACGCCTCCGTGGTTGCTCAAATCAGATTTAGGCGGCATTTTTGAACGCGTTTTCGGGAAAGGTGCGACCTGGAGACGTCTATTCGCTCAATCTCACAGCTGATGGCACGACCACCCCCTACAAATATCTCATTCTTGCTGTTGAACCTAACCCGGGCCACATAGCGGTAATTTTTAAAAGGTTTCGATTGTTTGAAAATTTGACCCTTTTACTCTCAAATTTTTAGAAATGCTATGAGGCCTTGATGGACAAATTGGAAGCCCTACACATCGATTCAGTGACGGTCACTGGCCTTGGATGTGGTAATTTACCTCTAATTTCTTACCGATTCTCTAGGAGCCATGAATGTTTCGGCAGATGATTCGGCCAAGCACCTGTCTAATGCGATCCAGGCCCGGATCGATACGGGCAGATTGGCCAAGCTGAAAGTAGGGCAATCTGGAACTTTGAGAAAACTCTTTTTAGAACCTCATTGTCTGCGACATGATCGAGCACATCGTCAAGAAGTTTGCGCAGGCATTTTCTAACGGTTGGGATTCCCCTATGAACGCTCATGATTACTTAGACAGCGAGAGCACATCGACTGATGACACGGATAATGCTGATTTCACCTACGATGTGGATCCGAGCAAGGTGAAAGATCTTTCTGGTAGATGATCAAAAATTTTAGTTGACCGACGATCCATGCCCAATTTGTTTGATGGAATTGAACACTGAGGGGCTGACGGTCGTGGCTTTGAAGATTTGCCATCACATGTTCCACAAGGAGTGCTTCACAGTTGGTCGTTCGGGATGTTTTATATCTTTGTTTAGCAACTCGTCAATAACTCTGGTCCGAAGCGTTGCCCTAACTGCACGCTTTTCTTTTCGTTTCCGAAGGGTGATATGCCATCAAACGCAACGATGTCCTGCAACCTGGTATCCATTATATCAATACGCCAAAACTATTTTTTCCAGCATCGTGATAAGAAGGTTAAACTTGAGGGAGGCGTTGGCTACTATGAAATTGTTTACGATGTTCCGAGCGGAATCCAAGGGGTTGGTTTGGTGTTCACAACCTAATCTAACGTCGAATTACAGCCGATGCACCTTCGACCCGGTTTGCCCTACCGCGGAACTACTCGCTATGCCTACTTACCGAACACCGAAGCTGGTGCCAAAGTATGTTACTGCATTTTTCCCATTATTGGCTGAATTCAGGTGCTAAAGCTGTTGAAGAAAGCGTTCGAATGTCGCCTCACGTTTACGATTGGTGACTCAATAACCACTGGCGCTCAAAACGTCGTTGTATGGAACAACATTCACCACAAGACAAGCCTTCACGGCGGCGCCACTTCGTAATTTGCCACATGTTATTTATATTTTGTTTAGCTACGGTTACCCCGATGCCGATTATCTCGATCGCGTCACCGAGGAGCTGAAGAACGCCGGTATTACCGAAGAAATGATTGAGTAAACTGTTTATTGAAAGTAGTACTGACTGTGATTCTCCAATTACGTGTGCACTCCCTGGTCTCAAATACTCATAAGAAATACTGGTTTACGTGATCTCTTAATATGCCTTTTCCGGGAACTGGTAAGGCTACGAATAAACTTTTATAAAGGCGAAGAGGAGATTTATTACGGTTTCTAGCCACTTTTATCGACGTGGTTTTATCGATTCGTGGATTCGTACTATTTATTTTTAATAGAGAGTTGCTTTATGAGCACTCCGGCTGGGACGACCGTTCCAGGAAAAAGCGACTGCATAAAGACTGTCAACCGGCTCTATTCTGAGCTCTTCCTCTTCATCAATTCGTGAGCAATTTTGACCAATTCAGGTTATCCGCTTTTTAGATTTGATCGCGGGAATATCACCGAGAACGTCAACAGACTGAAACAGATTGAACAAGCGTGTGAACAACTAAAGGAGACGATCCGGCAAATCCCAGGAATTGATAGCGAAGAAGACGAACAGACTACGAAGATCCGATCACTCTACAAGCAGGTAGCCAGCATCGGTTTTGCTCAAGGAGGTTTTTAGATTCATTTGAAGGACAAACTGATTGATTCGTTTTCGGAAAGAACCCAAAAGCGAGAATAATGGTAAGACATAACGTCATTTCAACCGTATCGTTTAGGAGCCCGGCGACAAATTGAATCAAAAAGTTCACTGTTCCTATTGCAACAGCATCGTGTTGCTGCAGAACTTGGCTTTTTGGGACCCTGGTAAGCGTTACCATCTATGACTGAAAAATGGTTCTGGTTCAGTGTCCTTCGAATTGCCGATGGCTCAACAACGTAAGGATCGTCAGGAACAAGAAGTGGACAAGGAGACATTGGAAGGATTTTGGGCGGTTAAGAATATGATGGACTTTGAGAACGTCGGATTTACTCATGCAGTCGGCGGGGTAAGAAAATTTTGTTCTCAAACATCAAATGGTGTTTTTCAGTACAAATACCTCACATGTGCCGAATGCGAATATGGACCGATTGGATTTGTATGCAAGGAGACGGGTCTCAATTTGATCGCCCCCTCGCGTGTAAAAATTTCTGCAGAATGATCCTCATCTGTTTATCGGATAAATGAATTCATTACGAGGTTTTGCTATGAAGACTAGTTTTATCAACTAGACATACTTGTGGTGTTGCTGTTGAAGCTAATCTCATCTTCCAGGCAGACGTGTAAAAAAAGATGGCAGCTAGCGAGGAGAAAGAATTGCCGGTGGTAAGTGAACAATTGTTTACGCCAATGGTTGTATAGGCTTTGGGTTCCACGGTTGAGCAGCCTCTTGATTTGATTCGACTCAGTCTGGACGAGAAGGTGTATGTAAAAATGAGGAACGAACGAGAGGTAATGATTGTTCGTAACCTGAATATTGAATTTAGATCCGTGGGAAACTACACGCATTCGACCAACATTTGAACATGATCCTCTCCAATGTAAGAGCCATTTTGACTTAACTTTTTTTTTGTTTTAGGTCGAAGAGACTGTCACGACGGTTGAGCTCGACGAAGAGTCTTTTGAGGAAATCTACAGACAAACCAAGCGGACATTGCCGATGTTGTTTGTCCGCGGCGATGCTGTGATCCTCGTTTCCCCACCAATGAAGGCGTCTTAATTACGATTAACCTTTTCACTTTGCTTTTTTCCGGATGAACGGGAACCAACGTATCTCAAATATATGACGAATAAATGTTTACAGGACCGCAGTTTTAGCACTTTTTTGGTTTCAATCAACTGCTATCTGCGAGGTAATTCCGAGTTGCGTCATTTTGCAGTTAGGCTGTGGGTATTGCGTCAGCATTACAAGAGGCTTGGAAAGCGTAACTAGGCGGAACCGTGGCATTTGCCATTTCCATTTGTAAGAAGACCCCGAAAACTTAGGAACGCTTGGGAAAACTTGCATGCTTCTTTTTATTTTTTTTTTTTCCCCCCCAATTTTTTTTTTTTTTTTTTTTTTTTTTTTTTTTTTTTTTTTTTTTATTTTTTTTTTTTTTTTTTTTTTTTTCTTTTTGTTTGGGTTTTTGGAAAACCCACAAAAAAAACGAAAAAACCTTAAACTTTTTACCCTTTGGGGGGGGGGGGTATTTTCAGTAGTAGTGCGCGTTTGCCCTTCGCTCTGTCCCCGCTAATATGCGCCCAGGCAACCGTGTCTTTTGTGCGGACAGCACATCGCACCTCTAGCTATCGTAATCAGTTTCCTGTATTTTCCCGCCTGTCACTCATCCGCCTTGACAACTTTGCGATTTCTCGATTCTAGGCTCTATTTTCCGCATTCGTGGCCACGCGTCTGAAAACGCCTTATTTTCAGAGCTAGCCACCGCCGGCAGGATCTTCGATGTCTGCTCCACCACCCCCTAGCAAAAAGTGAGCTTTTTCTCTTAGATGTGGGGTTCTTCGATGCCTTGTTTTGGCAGCGCGCTAACTTGAGTTTAGGTAACTCATGTGGGCCAAAGCTGTTCTAACTGGGCGTATGCCTGCGCGGGCCTTATTGCGTTGTGCCAACAGTAATCTGCAATTTTCGGCAATGCGCTCCAAAAAGAGGTAGCGCGCTTTCGTAACCAAGCAAAGCATAAAATACACCAATAATGAAAAAAATTGGGGTTCATCCTTCATTCCAGTGAGCTGAAGCGGCTGCAGAAGCAGGAACGCCTAGAGAGGGAACGCCAGGAGAAGGCTGAGAAGCTGGCGGCTGCGGGAAATGGCCCTGCTGCGAGAGCGGAGAGGGCGGTTGACCCCTCCGATCCAGAAGAGTATTTCCGTATGCGTGTTCGGATGATCGATGACAAAAGGTTGTGTAATTTTTCAATGAACAAATGCATTTTGTAGGGCTGCTGGAGGGAATCCGTTCCCGCATAAGTTCCACGTGTCGATCTCTCTGGTCGAATTCAATGAGAAGTACGCTCACTTGAAGAACGAAGAAGTGCTCGAGGATACTCTTGTCACACTGGCCGGACGCATTTTTTCCAAGCGCGAGGCCGGCTCGAAGCTGATCTTCTATGATGTCCAGGGGGAAGGCACCCATCTCCAGGTCCGTGACGCTTCCGGTTGCCAAGCCTCTTCTTTTAGATTATGGCCAACGCCCGCTTCCATAACATGACCGAGGACTTTGTGGAGACTCATTCCCGCGTCAAGCGCGGAGATATCGTCGGTTTCAAGGGTCATCCTACCCGGAGCAAATCCGGCGAACTTTCCTTGGTTCCAGTGGAGCTTGAGCTTTTGACGCCGTGCTTGCACATGCTCCCTCATACACACTTTGGACTGAAGGACCAAGAGACCCGGTATGCATTAGCGTTTAAATCCACATGTTTTCTTAGATATCGTATGCGGTATCTGGATTTGCTGATGAACCCAGCTGTGAAGAACAAGTTTGTCATCCGCTCAAAAGCCATCACCTTCCTCCGCCGTTATCTCGACAACCTAGGCTTTTTGGAGGTAATTTCTTGAGCCTGTTCTTATAACTGCGTCGAATTATAGGTTGAGACCCCGATGATGAACATGATTGCTGGTGGTGCGACGGCTAAGCCCTTCATCACCCATCACAACGACCTCAATCTTAATCTCTTCTTGCGTGTAGCTCCCGAGCTGTACCACAAGGTTTGTTGGCACCTCCTTCGTTAAATTTCGCTTAGATGCTTGTTGTCGGAGGAATCGATCGGGTGTACGAGATTGGACGGCTTTTCCGAAATGAGGGTATCGATCAGACCCATAATCCGGAGTTCACGTCTTGCGAGTTCTACATGGCCTATGCTGATTATGAAGATGTTATGCGCCTGACGGAAGACTTGCTATCCAGTTAGTCATTGTTGTCGCGATTTTTAATTGCGTCTTTAGAAATGGTTTATCATATCCATGGAAACCACAAGATCGTCTACCATCCGAACGGTCCCAACACGGAGCCCGCGCATGTGGTAAGCTATTTTAAGTAATCGGACGTTTTTTCTAGCTCGACTTTACCCCGCCGTTCCGCCGAGTACATATGTACGCTGGATTGGAGGAGGTGCTCAAGGTGAAACTGCCTCCGGCAGACACGCTGAATACTCCTGGTTGGTCACCTGAGAATTTTAAATTGTAGCTGATGCTCATCTGCTGATAATCATTCTTCAGAAGCCGTTGCTGCGCTCGACAAGATCGCTGTCGACAACAAGGTAGAGTGCCCTGCCCCACGCACGGCCGCACGTCTTCTGGACAAGCTCGTTGGCGAGTTCCTCGAGCCGACGTTCATCAGTCCCACCTTCCTCATCGGCCACCCGCAAATTATGTCGCCGTTGGCCAAGTGGCATCGGTACGAATTTAAAGGTTTCTCTTGAGAGTTAATTTTAGTTCTATCCCTGGTCTGACCGAGCGCTTTGAACTTTTCGCCGCTGAGAAGGAGCTTGCCAACGCCTACACGGAGTTGAACGACCCGCTGCGCCAACGCGCCTGTTTCGAACAGCAAGCCAAGGTATGGGACAGCGGTTAATTATTTAGATTTTTCTGTTTAGGATAAGGATGCCGGGGACGATGAGGCGCAAATGGTTGACGAAAACTTCTGCACGGCCCTGGAGTACGGACTGCCACCGACGGCCGGTTGGGGCATGGGTATCGATCGACTTTCCATGTTCCTCACTGATTCGCATAATATCAAGGTGACTTTAGCTAACGCGTAGAAGCCCCCGTTTTGGCGATATAGATAATCTGCAAAGAATTTAATTACATTGATTTTATTTTCCAGGAGGTGCTCTTCTTCCCGGCGATGCGTCCCGAGGACAGCACCCCAGGCCCAGCTCCCGTCGGCGAGGCCAAGGAGGAGAAGAAATAAGCCCGTCGCTTCCGAAACCACCACCAAATATGGCTTTATTTATCGTTCCCTGTGTGTTGTTGTTTTCCGCGTTTAGACCACAAGTGTTGTTTTCGATTTGTTGTTTCTTGTTCTCTGGATAAACCTTTTTTAACCAAAAGGGCTATTATGCGCCGCGGTGTTTGGGAATATGGGGGTAAGGATCGGCTGGGTGTTGAGGAGGGTTATCAGAGCAGGGCGAATGGTTGTGTTCCCACCCCCGGCTATTGTGCCCGTCGGATCAGCGCCCTCTTTTGTCGGAGGGTGCATCCGGTGGCTGGCGGGGGGGGGCTACTGTATGCCTTTTAGATGTATACTTCGAGGTCAACTCGAGTCGAATCGTTTTGAGCGTATGGTTTGCGAATGAGACAGAAGGAATGGAGAGATCCCGTGTGGTGCCAAATCAAGAATTAAGGGGGGGATATTGAATGGGGACAATCTCGCACGAATTGAGGATTGTGTGAGGTACCTTTAGTGCTAAATTGGTGGTTGACATTATAATTGATTGCATTTTAATAGATTTTAAAATTGCCTTAGTGTCGTCGTGTGTCGCGTTGCCTTAGTCTTTCTGCGTAAACAAGCGTTTTGTCGAAAACGAGAATGTCGACACTCATTTGCCAAAATGTCAGCTAGTCGACAGAACAATAATAACATAGCTATTTTTGGCCGCTAAACAGGAGGATGGATTTTCGTCATTTGAACTTTCGACTAAATGAAATGTCGACAAAGTGAATTTCGACATTCTAGTTTTCGGAATCCTGATAGTAAAAACCTGGCTACCCATCATTACTTCTAAAATAATTACTTCTAAAATCATTACTTCCAAAAGTCACTACTTCTAAAAATCATTACTTCTAAAATCATTACTTCTAAAACCATTGCTTCTAAAGATTATCTAAAGACTTCGAAAATTCTTAGCGTCGAGTTCCGAAAAAATAAGACCAAATTTTCCGAAATACTGATAGTCGACGAACTAAATCTTAAAAGTAATGATTTTAGAAGTAGTGTTTTTAGAATTAATGATCGTCCCCCTAAAAATCTTTCCACTAGCCACCCCCTGGCCTTGTGGAGGATACGGTGAATACCCAGCCTGGCTGCTGGTTGGCCGGGAGGGCGGTGCTCTGTCCGTCTGTCTGTGTATATGTCTGTCTGTGTGTGCCTCTGTCTGTCTGTCTGTTGGTTGTTAAAGGGGGTGGGTCCTGTTGCCCTACCCATCTATCCATCCATCCATCTATCCATCCGAAGTCAGTGGAGGGCGTCGAAGCGGATGGCTGCCCCCGTAGACGCCCCATGGGCCGTCGTCCCCTCATCTGCGTTGGTGGCTGCCGGGCCGTATGGAGCCGCTGCGGGCCCGTATTCAACCCCGTGGCGTTTCTCATTGCCCGTACACGATCATGGCCATACTGGCATCAACCAACTGGGTGGAGTGTTCGTTAATGGACGACCGTTGCCGGATGCTATCCGGAATCGGTACGTTCGTTGGGTGCTTGGGTAATATCGGGGGCTGCGTGGCCTACGAACGTAATACTAAGTATTGTAATAGCTGTTTTTACTGATTACTGAAAACTAGCAAGATTTTTAAGACTGAAACTTTTCGTCGCAAAACGGGACTTTTTATCGGCGAATCGATATTTCTTAGTGAAGATTTAGCTTTTTAGTAAAGTGCTTACGCATAGGAAAAGTAAAAACAACTTAAAAGCACGTCCGCACGCCATTTTGTTAAGGTTTAGCTTTCAGGGCAGCGATTCGTTCAGAATTTATTGCTGAATTTGCTTCGAGCGGTTTTCCGCTGCTTATTTATATAGATTCTCTATTATATCAACGTTATTTTCAGAATTATCGATCTGGCCCATCAGGGCGTTCGACCGTGCGATATCTCGCGACAGCTACGGGTGAGCCACGGCTGCGTCAGCAAGATTCTCGGCCGATTCTACGAGACTGGCTCGATACGACCAGGTACGGTCTTGCATTTATGATATTTTAAGTGTATTGTTAGGTTGATTTAGTAAGAACTTTTAGAATTGCTGTCCAAAGCAAAGCTATTTTAAATTATACGTGTTGAAGAAACACGTAACACCCCGCGGTATTTGACAGCTAATAGGTGTCGATGGCTACCTTGAGCCCCTCAGAAATGAATGGCCCCCTCCTTCTCCTCCTCCCCTTCCCATATGCTAATCCGTTTAGCCTTCTTGGTGTTTGCCGCGCCCGCCGGAACTCAAACAAAACCTCGCGAAAATTGAGGTCATCCCGGGGATAGTATCGCCTTGCAAAGCCCTTTTCCGGCCTTGGCTTTTGCCGGAAGCGCTCGAGGGTTCGGGCTTAGAATCGTGCATTAGTGCATTTTAACTTTTCCTCCCTTGGCGGAAAACGAAAAACGCTGTGGACACCTTAAAAAGCACCCCTACGCGCTGTGGAAAGTAATGCTATGCGGTTACCCACTTCCTGAACAAAAGCCAGTATTCTTTGGGCTATGCCTAGGAATGGGTGACATTTGGGAAAGTGGTGAATGCCGCGCGTGAAAACGTTATGGGACACGGTGGCGCCGCGGGGGTGTCGGGATAACTTTTAGGGAGGTTTTCGACGGAAAGAAGGTATCTTCCAGGTGTCATCGGCGGATCGAAGCCCAAAGTGGCCACACCTCGCGTCGTCGATTGTATCACGGCCTATAAACGGAATAACCCGACAATGTTCGCCTGGGAGATCCGGGAGCGGTTATTGCAGGTTTGTCGTTTTTCCGGATTCAGCCAAACATGGGGTTCTTTTGCATTATGGGGGGTGGGTATTTTTGGAAGGATTCCTAGATTGTTTTTTTCGGATGCCTTTAAGTAGAATATTACAATTCTTTGTAAAACCAATAACCACATTTTTCAGACAAAAATCTCAAAATCTTAGACATTTTTGTAGCTGTCTAGATAGCTTTTCCACTTGTAAAAAAGCCAGATTTTACTAAAAACACTATCAAAAGAATTGCCATTGCATTATTAGAACTATCTGAACTAATAGAAAATACTAGCCCCTCGTTAATGTAAAAATACCGAAAATGGCGTTATCATTTCAGGAGCGAATTTGCGATGCGGAAAATGTGCCTTCGGTCTCGTCGATCAACCGAATAGTTCGAAATAAAGGCCCTGTTCCGATGGCCAACCATCAACAGAATGGATCACCGGGGGCACAGGTTTGAAGTGGAATTATCGATAAGTACACTTCATTCCTCAGAACATTCCACCTTCCTCAATCCAACAGCAACCCTCGTCAATTCCCCTCCAACTTCCGCCCTCGGCTTTTCACACGCCCTATTCGATCAACGGGCTGCTTGGCTTTGATAAGGTTTGTTTTTAGGGTAGCTGTTCAAGTGAATGGCGCAACGGCAACTAGCAGAGAGATTTAGGGAATTTTCACAACGGGTCGCTTACCTTTTTTTTCGGAATTTTTAAGGGAATCTAGCAAAAAACTTTAGGAATATAAAACAGAATGGCACGTTAGCAAAAAAATTTGGGAATTTGTGAATCAAGATCAAGCGATTTTTTTGAAGAGCTTAGGGCAGGCTGGCAAACACGCATGGGGTAAAATACCAGAATACCAAAGGGCAGACTAGCAGCAATATTTCGAGCAACTTTTAGTAGGCTTTTTAATTTTTAGAGGGCAAGCTAGCCGAGTCACTTTGCGGAAAATTATCTATCTGAAGGGGACGCTATTTTCAGGACTGGCTGAGCCGGGCGCAGGAGTCGCAGTTGGCGCACGAGACGGCTTGGTGCCATCTGCAGGCATTTCCGCAGAATCACCCATATTTCGTGGCGGCTCCCCATCAATCCATTCAACCCCCTCCTCCTAAGGGCGATTAAAAGTGGCTTCTAAGGACCCCGAAATTTTTTTATATTTTATTCAGCGATCTACTGTACCGGTCTTAACAAGCCCATCCAGAAATATTCTGTAAAAATCAGTTCTTAAAATTTAGATTTTAAAAAAATTATTTTTTCAGTTTTTCCAAAAAGATAAAATTAGTTTTATTTCTTTTCCTTGTTCCTCGAATCTCATCCTACAAGTCTCGATGTGGCCTTATGCATCCATAGAATCCCGAATTGTGGAAATTATGAATTATGCAAATTTTAAATAAATATCTAAACATCTAAAATACCCGCATGGCATACGGCAGTCAAATGAATTCTCTCTCGCTCTCTCTTTCTCTCTCTTTCTCTCGCCTCTCTCTCTCTCTCTCTCTCCCTTCTCCCACAAGAATTACGCCTTTTGAAAATTATGACTTCCGCGAACTTGCTAAATTTCTACCGTATCCCGCCTGGCATCCGGCACGCAATGCAATTTGTTTCCACTCTCTAATTTGCCTATCTAATACTGACAGTCCATTAGTGGTGTCTTCCTTCCCCCAGGAGACCCACGACCCGCAATCCGATTCACCCGTCTCCAAGCAGCCCCCCTTCCGCCCTTAGAATTAGGACCCATTTCTCCAAATTTCATTGCCGCCCCGATGACAGACACGATGGGGGGAAGAAGCTCGTCGAATTTTGCTTTTCTCGAAAATTTCGAAAATCCAGGGGTATCTTACAACAAATATACAATTTGTGTTAAATTCTACGTTTTTACGTACTTCTTTTAATTTTTTTTGAGCGTTCACATTTCTACTACGCTTGCCGGTTCCTTTAAAATCGAGAGTATTCCTTGGGCGGCAATGGCCCACCTTGAATGGCGTGCCCCCTGGGAAATGAAGTTGAGTGCTTTTAGGGGGGTTTTGGGGTGGTAGAGTTGAGGAGACAAATGAATTGCCAGCTCTGGGCAGGAAAGGGAAACAAGGGCTCTTCACTAAAGCACCAAAATAGAGTAAGAATTTAGTTGGTTAAAATCCGAAAAATACCGGGGTCGAGAGGTAGCGCAGTCGGTAGGTGGATGGTTACTAATTTGGGGATCATCGGTTCGATTCTGGTCGCTATTTTTTGCTGTTTCGATGTTTCTGCCTAAACGGTCTTTGCTAGCCTGCCCAAACACGAGTTGCCTGGTGGTGCGAACTATTAATTTGTAGCCACAATCCGGCCTTGGGTGGCCGGTACCTCCTATTGTCATCCCGATTTGTTATCGTAAGCCAATTGGGGGGGCAATTTTGAGGGACACGAACAATTATTCGAGGTGACCATCCGTGTATATTTCTCTCTCCCTCTCTCTCTCTCTCTCTCTCTCTCTCTCTCTCTCTACAATACCCACCCGGGTGGCTCCAACAAATCCCGCAATATATGCTACCAATCATGCCTAAGGATATTGGCCAGCTAGCAGAGACCATTTGAGGGAAAAGATACGGTAACCCGGCCAAGTGGCGATCAGGTTTTCGTCAGGCCGGCAAAAAGCCTTTGATGGCTGAGCAAATGGGGGGTAGGTGGTGGGTACGGTAGATGGGACAGGGCGGGCGACGATTTGCATCATTGGTTCTGGCTTTCGGAAGGTGACCCGGCCCTAAACTGACAATAGAAAAGGGGAAGGAAGGGGTAAAAGGCGAGGTAACCACACGAAAAAGCGCAAAAGCTAGAATTTGGACCAGTCAACAGCATTTAAAGGGGCTCAGCCGCCTAGGAATTAAGCCCCTTTGTAGACTAGTTCTGTTCAGCTACGTGACGATCAAAATTACACTTGCAAGCTGTGGATTAACGCCGAAGCCCCGTATTTTTGCTTGGTCTTCCACGCCATTTAGCATTGTTTTTATTTGGCGCCCAGAATATCGGCCGTCGTCGCAAGCAGTAGATGGGAACCGAGAACAACGAGTTCAACATAATCATCTGCCGGGGGGTTAGACGGTGAATTCCAGTGAAGCGGCCAGTGATTCCCTTTCATCATCATATGAGGGGCCAACAGCCGGTCTCAGGCTACTCGACGAGGCATTGTTGTTACGGGACCACACCGGTTTTTGTTCCTGCAAATCGGCGAGATTTCGTACAGAGAGAGAGTGAGAGAGAGCGAGAGAGAGTGAGAGAGCGAGAGGGAGTGAGAGAGTGAGCGAAAGATACCCCTAAAAACCTCAAATAATCACCTCAATGTCCTGAAAATTGTGCAACGGTATGGCAATTGGCGGGGCGGTAGCCTGAAGCATCGCACGGAGTGGACTTGTGGGTACGGTATTTAGAGCACCTGATAATTAACGACTGGCTGCAAAAACCTAGCAATCACTTACGGATATCATCCCGGATCTGCCGGATTAACACATCCGTATCTGCCTCGACCAAATCGGCCCTAAACTGCCCATTTCCGTACTGCCCGCCTGGACGTACTTGCAGAGATGGTTGATGATCCCAGCACCAAATCCATCTCCCAACACGTTCACCGAAGTGCGGATACGATCTCTATTTACAAAGTGACGACAGATCTACCGTAGACCTACAGTAGCCAATCGACAGTGAGCACGAGACTGAGATGTTTTTGGGGCAGCCCGACCGTGCTCAACACGACGATGATTGTGTCGAGACCGGCGGGTACAGATCCCGACCCGATTGAGGCCATTGTTGTCGTGATACTAAAGTGAGGTTTTTAGGCTTTAAGAGTTTCAAAAACCACATTTTTGCATTTTTGGTGTGTGCTATATATTTTAGTCGCCTACCTAATCGTCAACAAGTTCAGCGTGGTCAGCTTCATCTTGTTTAGCTGGGCGAGGAAGATGACGGCAACAGCTTCGTACAGTGCCGTTCCATCCTAAAAAACTACGGTGGTCCGGGCTTAAAAAAACCTTAGCCTAAGCCTATGCCTAAGCTTAAGCCTATGTAAGTCTGATCTCAACCTCTCTACTTACCATAGTAATCGTGGCCCCAAGCGGCAACACAAACCGCGTCACCCGACGGTCAATCTTCAGATTCTCCTCTAGCGCGCGAAACGTCACCGGCAACGTGGCGCCACTGGAATAGATTTTAAAGGGGTTGGAAAAGCCTAGAATCCATAGCGCGTGGAAGAACTACCTAGAAGCCGTGCCAAAGGCTGTGGCAAGTGCCTGCAACATGCCCGTCATATAAGCAAACGGGCTCTTCCGCGTCACAACAAAGTACAGTAGGGGAAGGGTGAGGAGGGAGTGGATCATCAGCCCACAGATTACCGTAACTACGTACATGGCCAACGCCTGAAATAAGGGTGGTAAAGGGGCGTGGAAGCGAGCTATCATTGTCTATTAATGCGTACCTGTGCTGTCTCGGATAGATTATCGATATCCGCTATATTTCGGCATACTAGTGAAAGAATTCCGACTGGATAGCACCTAAAAATAGGCTTGAACTCTCCGAATTTCACGAATTGCGTTAATTTCCCTGGACGCAGCCGCGTTTCGTAAAGGCTTTTTAAAGCGAAACAATCAATCAAATGGCTTCTTTCAAGTGTTCACCCCCAACTCGACGTACCACATCAACGCCGATATCCAGCGCATAATGATGGCGTCGAGAACAATGAAGAAGTCGATCATCAAACGGGCCTGTTCCCCCAAAAGGGACAAGATGACGCCGAACCCGGTGCAGAACACGATCAGCCCTGAAAAATCGAGAATATTATCTTTTCGGCCATCATGCCGAGGACGTTCATCTCGTTAACATGCTTCAGCACGGGCTTGTACTTCCCGGTGGTGGCATTAGTGTGGGCGAAAGTACTGTTACGGAATACCTAAATGCTTGTATTTTTCTTTTAAGGAAAAACAACCTTTGGGCGATCCAAGATATATTCGGTCTGAACTTGTTGGAAAGTGGCTTGGACAATGTTCTCGGGGAACATGTTGCTGAACACATGGTGATCATGCATTAATGGTAGGTTATGGGGTACCGGATCTGATCGAGGAATGCATCGAGTGTGGATAGGGGTGATTCATCCATGGTTCCCTCGCCCAGCTGGTTCACCAATTCCGGATCGCCCGGATGGATCGATGAGACGAGAATGATTCCTGTCTAAAGACTCTATTAGTAGACCTCTTTTCACGCGTAGCGGTCGCGTCGCGTTTCCTGTCATTTCTGTGAGTGTTCGCCGCGACGCGCCATTTTACGGCGTCACGATTGCATAAAATACGCCAGAAATCGCTGAATCCGACGCGACAAACAAACACTAGCTTCTAAAACGCACAAACGTGGACAGGAAGGTGGTGATCATATAGTAGACGACCGTCACGCACCCAATCCGTCTCGCGTCCGAACACCGCAGCTGGGAGAGGGCTAAATGGCACGGGATTCCGCCAAACTCCCGCTTCTACTCACCCGAGATGACGGACGAAATGATGAGGGGCAGGATCATCATCTCCACAATTTGCATGAATATCTCGCCCGGGAACCCGATGATGCTGATCGTGCGAGCGCTGCAATGGGGGAAGTCTGAGCTTTTACCGGTATTGCCTGTTTGCTAAGCTTCGGTTTTGCTAATGCCTAAGCTTAAGCCTAAGCCTAAACCCCGACCCCAACCCCCCCCAACCCAAAACCGACCCCCCCCCCCCCCCCACCCCCCCAAATAAAACCCCACCCAAACGAAGCCCAAAACCCCCCCCCCCCAAACCCCACCCCAACCCCCGGCCCCAAGCTAAGCCTAAGCCTAAGCCTAAGCCTAAGCCCAAGCCTAAGCCTAAGCCTAAGCCTAAGCCTAAGCCTAAGCCTAAGCCTAAGCCTAAGCCTAAGCCTAAGCCTAAGCCTAAGGGCCAAACCAACCCAAAAAAAAAAAAAAGGAGGAAAAAAAAAAAAAAAAAAAAAAAAAAAAAAAAAAAAAAAAAAAAAAAAAAAAAAAAAAAAAAAAAAAAAGAGACTTGAAAAAGGGGTAGGGAAAAATGCTTTTTACATAAAAATCCTTTTTTGATAGTACCACCCGGAGCGTAGCGTACCTGGGCTCAAATGGGCGGACAACGAAGCCGAGCACCACCCCAAATACGACGCATTCGATTGTGAGCACGAGCAGAAGATCCTTTTTCATCCCCATCTTGCAATGTTCTGCTAATCCTGAAAAAAATACTATTTATTAGTCGAATTTAGGGCATCTTATTGGAATGATTTCTCCCTCGATACATCTTAGTTTACGAAAAACAAAATAGGTCAACCAGACCCTAATACTCCTGCTACGTGCCCTCCTTGATTTCTCCGACTAGATGCAGCCGGACTGCTCGAATATGTCGCACGTCGCCTCCCTCCAAGTTGGCCTCTATAAAAACCTAGGAAACCGGAATTTGCAGCAAAGAAATGAATCGAAAACTTTGTGGCTTGAGAGCCCGAGCCTGAAAAACGGAAGCTAGCAAATAAATAAGGTCGCAATGATAAGGTGGTGAGAAAATAGTGGCTGCCTTTTTGAGCGGCAGTTTTTTTCTTGAAAAACAGCACGAACTTTTCAGATAACAGAAATTATTGCTTTTGGGCTTTAATATATTGATTATAGTGCAAGAAATTGACTTCAGGTGCCTTTAAAGCTCAAAATTTGTCGACAAGTTGTACGTAACGCGTCAAATTGCACCCAAAATCTCATCTCCGAACTACATTCCGATCCAAATAACGTCTCAAGTCTCGAGTACGCTCGGTAACAAAATAAAAACAATTTTTAGAGCACGTCAACAGTTTTTAGACTTACCTTTTTGGTCCAAACTAATTCGGAAGATTGAAATGTATTTTTAATTATTCCTAGCAATCAAAAACGGCAAAAACACTATAAAATTGCATCATATATCGTAAACAAGTTCGTATAGGTAGGAAAACAAAAATTTGGAACTCCGCTAGCCCTCCCCCGCTAACAGTCCAGCACCGACGACATTCTGATGGAAAATTGTCATCGAACTCTAACGTACGGAAGGGGTAAATTCGGGAATGTCCTAGCCCCTTTAAACCTCAATCAACATCCGCAACGCCAGAATCGTAGTATCACCGATGACAACTGGGCGATGCCGATCACTCGAACCCGCGATTCGTGTCCCCATCAGAATTATGCAAATCGTGGCGCTGCTCATGCGTCAGTCGAGTGCCCCCCGCAGGTTCCGACGAGCAACGCAATGACACTTTCACGCCATGGCAAAGGAAATACAACTTTTATTCGGAGGAACAAGTACACAACCGGAAAAGGGGATACTATTTCATTTGCGACAATCAATTACACACCCGACATTTGGCAAAGCGGAATGGAAAATGGGAATCGTAAAAGTTATATGTACATAAAATTAATAGCTAATAATCCTTAGTCACGTAATAAACTAATTATCACTTTAGAAGACACATCCTTGACAGCAATCCGCCAGCATCTCCGTGGCTTCAGCCTGAAAAATGAGAAATTGGATTGATTAAAGGTACATAAAAATTCTTGGGTTTGTTGGCGGGCGGGCACCGTCCCCCGGGGAGGAAAAAAGGGGGGGGGGGGGGGGTGGGGGCGGGGGGAAAAAAAAACCCCCCGCCGCGGGGGCGGGGGGGGGGGGGCCCCCCGGCCCCGGAGGGGAGGGGGGGGGGGGGGGGGGGGGGGAGGGGAGGGGGGGGGGGGGGGGGGGCGGCGGGCCCAAAAACCAAACCCCGGCTCGAAATCGGGGGGGGGGGTTTTTTTTTTCTTTAAGGTTAGTGAGGAATCTGGAGAGCTTTCAGGATAGGCGTTGTAAAGATAAAATTTTGTGCGTATTTAACGTAAGCTGTTGTCTAGCCGTACCTGTGTTTCTCCATTCTTCAACCCTCCCGTCGTCTCCTTCAGCTTCTTCTTCCTGCGATTGGAGATTAACCTCTCGATGCCCTAGAAAAAATAATAATGATAATGGATTCTGGGGTGGGTGGGGGATCATCCGGCTTTATTTTTTCCCAAACTCTCTCTCTTTTTTTCTTTTACAATATATCGGCCTAAAATTTGTTGTGGATGCAGTTTTTGGTCTGCCCACCTTTGGTCAAAATTCCAGAATTAGGGGGGGGGGGGGAAAGGGGGGGGGGGGAGGGGAGAAGGGAAAAAGGAAAAAAAAAAGAAAAAAAAAAAGAAAAAAAAAAACGAATGGTTGTAAAATCGCCAATAAACTGACTTCTGGGGACTTTGTCAGACATCGTCTGGGGACGGGGAGAAGGGCCCTAGAGATACCCGCCATTAGTGCCCCCTTAGCGCAGTCGGTTAGGACGCCGCAGCTTTGGTTTGAAAGGTCCGGGTTCAATCCCCGGCAGTGTCCGATAGGAGCGATGAAGAACATCCCCACGATGCGAAACATTAATGCGCGAAATTTCCGTCTGAGCTCCTTTTTTAGTTTTCAATTTTGCTGACATCTTCTTTGTTTTCTAGCGAGAAAAATGTGCTTATTTTCTGTATAGCCGTTTTCTAGACCATTAGCCCGAGTTTCCGGCTGATTTTTGGCATGGAGGTGGAGAAACACATTTGTCAGTGATGCATTTTTTTGTCTCGCGAAATGGATTCTTTTTCTGATTTTTTTTCAGTGCTGCTGTCTACAGACGTTTTTCCGTTTGAAAAACATCACCATCGTGTTTAGCATGGGCGATTTTTTACAGCATTAGTAGTATAGAAAGAAATGTCCTACCTTACTTTCCCAATAACTCTTTTGCTTTACAATATATCGACCTAAAATTTGTTGTGGATATAGTTTTTGGTCTGCCCACCTTTGGTCGAAATTCCAGAACGAATGGTTGCAAAATCGCTAATAAACTGGCTTCGGGAGGGGGGGGGCTGGGGATGAGGGTCCTGCAAGCCCAGCCATTGGTGCATCGTTAGCGTAATGGGCTAGGATGCCGCCGTTATACACCACATCACCCGGGTTCGACCCCCGGCACTGCCTAATGGGAGCGATGATGAATTCCCTTTGTAGCGAAACACTAATGCGCGAAATTCGGATCTGAGCCCCTCTTTTTAGATTGGCTACAGCTTCACCAATTTAGAGAGGAACTCTGCTACTTTATTTTGCCGATAACCTTTTTGCTTGACAAACTTGAGCCCAAAATTTGTTGCGGATATTGTTTGCTGTGCCGTGTCGTTGGTAAGAATTTCAAGGTAACTACTGATTGTAAAATAGCTAGCTGTGGCACAAAGTCTTGTCAAGGTTCTTTGTAGCTTCAGTAATACAGAAATAAACTCTCCTACCTTACTTTCCGAATAACTTTTTTTCTTTTACACTACATCGGCCTAAAATTTGTTGTGGAGATAGTTTTCGGTCTGCCGGGCCTTTCGTCAAAATTTCAGAACGAAAGGTTGTAAAATCGCTAATAAACTGGGTTCTGGAGTCTGGATAGGGGCGCTCGAGTTACCCGCCATTAGTGCCCCCTTAGCGCAGTTGGTTAGAATGCCGCCGCTTTGGCATGAAAGGTCCGGGTTCCAACCCCGGCGGTGTCCGAAAGGAGCGATGAAGAAATCTTGCTCTATGCGAAACATTAATGCGCGAGACCCCCCATCTGAGCACCTTTTTAGGTTTTAACCAGGGTTGAAAAGCCGCTTCGCGACTTTTCAACCCTGGCCCCGTCTCGGACCCCATCCTATTCTGCCCTTTGCATAATTGTCCTCCATTCAGAAGACAAAAAATGAAAATAACCGTTTCTGCCTCTTTATATAGGCGAACGCCCATTTCCGCTCTATGCTAATTATTCCTAACAAAGAGGTTTTTACAAAAACCTAAATTTAACAGCGAAAATGGCTAATTTTTAAAAATCTGCTACGTGTGCAGTCATCCCTAGACCATTACGCACCTAACCACGTATCATACGTAGCCTAATGTCCGTCCCTTCTTGAGATATCCTCCGGACAGACAGACGGAAGTGGATGCAAAGTGGCACACACACACACACAAACACTATTTTTTATATCTAGTAGGATTTTGCCAAGCTTTTTTTGTTTTTTAAATTTCCAAAAATGGAATTTTCATAATCTCGAATTTTTAGAATATCGAAATATGCCTATGCTGGATTTAGTGGGTAGGCGTGCAATTTCCGGATCCTTTAATGCTGATTTAAACCATGGAAAATTCGAGATTCTAAAAATTCGAGATTCTGAAATTCGGGATTCTGAAAATTCGAGATTCTAGAAATGATTCTGAGAGATTCTGATTTTCGAGATTTTGACAAATTCCCTGTTTTCAGTATTATAGAAAGAAATGTCCTACCTTACTTTCCCAATAACTCTTTTGCTTTACAATATATTGACCTAAAATTTGTTGTCAAGATAGTTTTTGGTCTGCCCACCTTTGGTCGAAATTCCAGAACGAATGGTTGTAAAATCGCTAATAAACTGGCTTCGGGAGGGGGGCTGGGGATGAGGGTCCTGCAAGCCCAGCCATTGGTGCATCGTTAGCGTAATGGGCTAGGATGCCGCCGTTATACACCACATCACCCAGGGTTCGATCCCTGGCAACGCCTAATGGGAGCGATGATGAATTGGTTCCTGAATGCGAAATACTAATACGCAAAATTTGGTTCTGAGCCCCTTATTGATTTTTCTGTATATTCGCCAATTTAGGTATTTAATACAACACTGATCTTGGGTAAATCGACCAGAATGACCATAACATAAATGTTTCTCGACTTCTATGCCAAAAATAAACCGGAAATTCGGTCTCACCGCCGAGAAAACGATTGTACCGAAAAAAACATATTTTTATCGTTAAAAAAGTTATCAGCAAAATTAAAACCTAAAAAGGGGCTCAGAAGACAGTTTCGCGCATTAATGTTTCGCAAGGACCTACATTTCTTCATCGCTCCTATCGGACACTGCCGGGGATTGAACCCGGACCTTTCATGCCAAAGCGGCGGCATTCTAACCAACTGCGCTAAGGAGGCACTAATGGCGGGTATCTCTAGGGCCCTTGTCCCTCCCGTCCCCAGCCGATGCCTGACAAAGGTCTCCTGAAGTCAGTTGATTGGCGATTTGACAACCGTTCGTTCTGAAATTTTGACGAAAGGCCCGGCAGACCGAAAACTATCTCCACAACAAATTTTAGGCCGATGTAGTGTAAAAGAAAAATTTCTTGAGAAAGTGAAGTAGGAGAGTTTCTTTCTATACTAATGAAACTGTTAAAAATCGACCATGCTAAACAAGATGGTGATTTTTAGCTGTCAATCTGTAGCCAGTCAAAAAGGGGGCTCAGAATCAAATTTCGCGCATTAGTGTTTCGCAGAAAAGCATCAATTCATCAGCGCTCCCATTAGACAGTGCCGGGGATCGAACCCGGGTGATGTGGTGTATAACGGCGGCATCCTAGCCCATTACGCTAACGATGCACCAATGGCTGGGCTTGCAGGACCCTCATCCCCCAGCCCCCCCCCCCCTCCCGAAGCCAGTTTATTAGCGATTTACAAAATTTTAAATTTTAAAACCGTTCGTTCTGAAATTGTGCCCAAAGATCCGGCAGACCAAAAAATAGATCCACAACGAATTTTAGGTCGATATATTGTTAAAGAGAAAAGTTGTTGCGAAAGTAAGGTCGAAGAGAGCCTTCTATATTACTGAAGCTGTAAAAAATCGGCCATGCTGAACACGTTGGTGATTTTCAGACGGAAAAATCCCTGTAGCAAGAGTCGGTTTTTTGGACGGTTTTTAGATGCGATATTTAAGCTACTAATCGTGATTTTTACGGCTTGTGACTGTGTTCATCAGAATCTACAGCATCGAAAATACAAGAATGCATTCCGTTTGGCCCAAAATATAACGAGGAGACCGCTTTACAACAGCTTGCTGGGTGTTGCCTTCTTTCTGCAGGCTACTGTATGTCCGGAGGTCTTCTCGGCACCCAGGGCGAATTTCGGCTAGATTTTGGAGGGTAGATGAGAAATGGAATTCTCCCCGTACCAATTTTGGATTTTTCGAAATTCGGATAAGGTAAATTTTCTCCAAACGTTTTAACAATTCATCACGTGCCATGGTTTACGGGGCGGGGCCGGGCAAAACGGTGCCGACAAATTCGAACAGTTATGTAAATAGGGGATGCGAATGATAATATCTTTGTACAGTTCAGAAGATTCATCCCCCAAGATACTTGGGAAAACCCCCAATACACGAATAGCCTACCTTAAATATTTTGATAGTCCCAATCACATTGCACATCCTCCCAAACATTGTCACCAACACCATCAATACCGGAGACGGGCCACTGTCCGCCTCACCCTCATCGTTCACCTGTGTGCCATTTAGACGGATTCCTGAAAAAATGCTAGCGATTAATATTACTGGACGGCGCTGATATACCGTTTAAAGGTAGTAGGAAGCACGCTAGTCGACCGCTACACCGCCTAAGCCGAAGCCTAAGCCTAAGCCAAGCTCTCACCACCCACCAATTTCGAGAAAATTCTTCTCAATCTGCGACTGGATGACGTCCCGATCAAGCGATGCCTTCATCAATCCCAACCCCGTCCCCACCACGTTCATCATAATTCCGTAGAAGATCATTGCATACGCGCCTGAAAATTCCGTTTTTTTTCTGCTGACACCATTCAGTCGCGGAAAATTTGCATCAACCACCCACTGGATCGACCCTTGTTCCGCCTGAACTTGTTGATCTTCACCACAAAATATTCCTTGGTGCCAAACTGCGGCTTTCGGTAGTATTTATTGCGCGCCATCTGCTGAACAGGGTTTACTGTATAAAGAAGTCAATTCATGGGGATTAACCTATGGTCAAAAGAAGGTCACCGAATGCCGAAAAGTGATTCATTCGAAAAGTAAAATATTTGAAAATCATTTGAAACGCATTTTGAGTCGCGATTACCTTCTATTTTACATCTCGAATATCCTTGGTATTTTTATTTAAAAGTTAGATATCAAAATTTGGTGAAGATTAAATAATCAATTTTTAATTTAGTTTTCGTCCAAAAGGGAATAGACCATGGGGGTTTGGGTGCATGGTTTGCAGAATAAAGGGGGACAGATTTGAGCCCTTTAAAGGGACCGGGAAGGGAAGGAAAAGTACAGAAATAGGAAAAATGTTTTCAATCGATAAATCCTTTCAAAAGAAAATGAGGGCCCAGAAAAAGTGTGAGAAATGGTACGACGGACGCCTTCGGAAAATCGTTACAAAATCCAGTCGGGACCCCGCCTAGATTATCCGCGGGCCCGGATTTGCCGATCGTCGCGATCTCTCTCTCTCTCTCTCTCTCTCTCTCTCTCTCTCTCTCGCTAATCCACACAAAACATCTCTTATTATTTCCATACCTCTCTCCCCAACACTCCCCCTCAATAACTTTATAATCCCCGTGCGTACGCGTTTTCCCCCTTTGTTTTACCGTATGTGAAGGTATTCGAAGAATATTTGCTGAGTGTCCATACAAGTACAATAAGGGGCATTCGGTCTTTCGAGCCCCGAGTAATTTTTTAGATCATCGCCTCGTAATTATCATTTTTGACCGAGTCACATTGCTTTAAAGGGTTTATGAAGTGCGAAAATCAACGCTTTTCATCGATTAGGTCTCGACAAAAATTTTTTAGGTAAAAGCTTACTTGCGTTTTGTAACGTTTTATACCAGCCGAGTGGTCCTAAAAGTCTTTTTAACGACTAAAAAAGTAGCCTAGGTCGAAAAATTGATATCGACAATTAATTTTATCTTATCAATGGCATTTTGAAAATTTTTATGAAAATCTCGTAGATTAGAAACTCGATTCCCGGTTTTTCTTCGTCGAAAAACCAACATCTTTGGGCTGAGGTTAAAGTGAATCCTTGGCATCTCCCGCAGTTATTTTCAATACTTTATCCATGAACCAGGAAAAGTTGATTTCCAAAGAAAGCGTCAGCGACTTTCAGGCATTCTCAGGCTCGCTTGGCGATTTGCAGAAATAATTCTTCAGCTTATCAGAGGCGATGCAAGATTGAAATTGATAGGAGAATAAAGGGAGGGAGAAGATACCCGATGAAAAATGGACAAAACCCGTACCATCAGACATATAGCACAATTGATCGAGGGCCGGCATAAATGGGTCGGTGCTTTTCGCTTAGCGGGGGGGGGAAGGAACCAAATCTGTATAGCCCATTGTTATAGTTTTTTTAGTATGAGAAGGTCATAAAGTTCTTGCCCAAAAATTTTTGCAATATGCTCAAAAATGTAAAATTGCATTTTTAAACATTTTCGAAATACTTTTTTGAATTTCCCAGCACTCCAACACTACTTTCGAATTATAAAATAGGCGGAAAATTAAAAATTAGCCCCCCTCCCCCGCTAAACGGAAAGCACCAATGTATCGGAATGGAGATGTGGAGCGAGGAGCGTCGCGCACACTCAGAATTGGGTGATCTTCTTGGAGACGATTCGCACATCGGATTCGCGAGATTCGCGCCCATCAGCCAGCGATGGAGAAGCGGATGGCGAATGCACGTGGCCTAGGCTTCTAAAAAATAGAATCCTTTAGTATACCTGAGATCATTAAATATTAGGGGTCTATTGTAAATTGTATTGGTCGAATTTTGGCACTTCCGGGTCCCTTAAAAAAGGGGCCAACCAGCAGCGATCACCTTGAAACTGCAACATATAACGCACAAAAAATTAATCCACGGTTTCGCATTGGTTTTTATAGAAAAATTTCGCTAAAATAGTTTAGAAATCGCCAGACAAAACTACCTTGCATGCGCCGTCGTTAAAACGGTGTGTTCGGTGGTGGTTGAGGTGTTATGTGTGGAGAGGTAGCCCTTCTGCTTCTTCGGCTTCGAGCTGGACGAGGTCTCGCCAAGACGCAGCGTGGCTCTCGTCAATGACCGTACTCGTTCATATCTGAAAAAGTAGCATTCCGTACGCTTAGCACATTCTAGGGTGACAACAAGGCTAGGCAGCGCGAATATCGGCCCGCGACAACTAGCATATGTTACGCGCTGGTTTAACTTTCGCGGGGTGCGCATGTCACTTGTTGTGATGCGTAGCTGTCGACATCGATTCGGAGAGTGGGTTCATTTATGGCGCTTCCTAGGCCCTTTAAAGGACTAAAAAGCTCGAGGATCGACCGATTTTGACGTCCCCCGCACCTGTCGACACCTACTCAAAGACAGGGGGTCGATTTAGGCGCTTCCTGGTCTCTTTAAAGTGAAACGTCTTTACAATCCTACGACATTTCCGTTACCAAGCACGACTCACCGATTCCGGCACGGCAGTAGAAGAAGCCGATGGAAGGCACGCCGATATTTCAGTGAATAGGCAATGTAGATGAGCGGATTGAGGGATGAGCTGAGGAGGGAGAGCCACTAAAATCAGACTATTGGATAAGAACAGCTGGAATTCGTTCTACTATCTATGCTCAAGCCGAAATCTCACCTGAAAAAACGGGCGCAATATATTGGAGGCAATCTGCATGAACTCGGTCTGGCCGGCCAGGAAGAAAAAGTAGAAATAGATGGCTGAGAAACAGAGTTGATGACGGAGTATAGCGGAAACCTACAGTATAAAGGGACCCAGCAGAGAGCGAACACCACAATCACTGTCAACATCATGTGGGCCACACGCAGTTTCACACTCTCGTCTCGAATCTGAAACAAATGAATGCATTGCAAAGGGGTCAAAAATTTTATGGATTCGGGTGAATTGTTTTGCCTAAGCCTAAGCCTAAGCCTAAGCCTAAGCCTAAGCCTAAGCCTAAGCCTAAGCCTAAGCCTAAGCCTAAGCCTAAGCCTAAGCCTAAGCCTAAGCCTAAGCCTAAGCCTAAGCCTAAGCCTAAGCCTAAGCCTAAGCCTAAGCCTAAGCCTAAGCCTAACCTAAGCCTAAGCCCAAGGCCTAAGCCCAAGGCCTAAGCTTAAGCGAAGGCAACTCTCGTCGCCTGCCGGCAGCCAGGTGTGGACAACGACCCTAGCGGCCAAAACAATTTGCTTTGCAACGCGTTATTTGACGCGTCGCGTACCCGCTGAGACCCCCTCGACGCAAAGGGTCGGTATTGGTGCTTCATGGCCCCTTTAAAAACCCCCGGAAAACGTCGACTCACGGCAGCATCAACGGCGAGACTTCGATGGTTTGAGACATGGATGAAGATCATCGTGTACGAGACAAAGATCAGCAGAAATGGCGCCATAAACGAGAGTAGAAGGTTGACCAGCACGAATTGCACCTGTAACCACTGCACAAACAATTCGAGCATTCAGAACAGAAAACGTGCCGAGCCGATTTTGTGGGGCTTCTCGCTTAGCGCAGGGAGAGCTAATCTTTATTTTACTTTTGTTAACAAAAGCTAAGGTATGTAAATAGTTTTTTAATTAGCTTCGATTGTTAGGGAATTATGAAATTCTCTGGAATTTGAACATTGTTACCCTTTTCGATGATTTTTTTCGTACATTTTCATACAAAAAACAGGCCAAAAAGCGACAGCACGCTTTATTTTCTGGTAGAATCCGCATATGGAATTTCTTGAAAAAATTTGTTGCATTTCCCGCGCTAAGCCCCCTCCACCGCTAAGCGAAAAGCTCCGATTTTTAGAGTATTTTTATAATTTAATTCTATAGGGAAAGAATTAGAAATGAATCGAAATAAATAAAGAATGAATGATTTATTTATTTTAGATTAATTTATGGCTTACCGATTCATCGAACGTCGCCGAGCAGAGCTTGAGCAGGACGTAAGTCTGGTTGTCCGTCGCATACCCCACCTTTATCTATACCAAGAGACAAGGCCTGAAAATCTCAAAAACGCAACCCACCTCATCATAGTTGTAGATCTGGGGCGCCGCTAGCGCCGACGATGCAATCCAAATGACGGCGATTATCCACAGGGTGTACTTTCGGTCCCATTGCGTATACTGTAAGGGGGGATGGTACGGTAGTTGAACGGCTTCAAGAGACAGGGAATTTGACACTTACGCACCGCGCCAAAACACGTTACTTATCCAAAAAACCCCAAAAAACCCGCCTTTTTTACGTGCATTTTAGCTTTTCGTGATACTGTCGACGCAAGCCGTAAAGGGGTCGGGTTTCTCGCCTCCTACGCCCTTTAGGACCCTCGATTACGATGATTTCTAACCAGAATGCCGAAATTAGCATTTTCGAAATTTCCTTATGCCGAAATCGTAATGTCGAAACGCCATAGTGCCGAATTGTTTACTAATTAGAATTTTCCATGCAAAACTCCCGAAAAACTACCCCAAATACAATCTCGAAAATTTCGCTATTTTCAACAATCGATTACTACATGAAAATGGTACCTTGAGTGTATGGCATATGGCCATATATCGATCGGCGGTCACGGCAACAAGTGTGTAGATTGAGGCACACGATGTCGTCGCATTCACCCACACCGACAATTTACATGGCCACGGGCCGAGGGGCCATTCTGAAAGGTTTGGATTATCGGGCCGAGGATAGTCGACAGGGGTTACAGTCGATAATAGGGGTCGATTCTCGTGCTTGCAAATCACTTTCAAGCTCCTCCTCACGTTCCGGATTTGAGAATTTACTTTTGCCCCCCCACCCCGGGCGGCCCTTGCCCAAGATGAAAAGTCGAAGGGCAAGGGGAGGCTGGTAATCGGATCCCGGAAATGAAGGCCACGACCTCTGAGATTGGAATCGAAAGAAAGGAGGGAGCAATGTACGCAGTTCTCTAAACCGAGCCCTTCCCCCCAAAGCTGCTTTCTTCAAAGCTCTTAAGGGACGGAAAACCGCCAATAACATCATGTATCTTTCATAATTTAAACGAGCATAAGCTTAAAGAAAAATCCTGATAAACCCAGAAAACGTTATTGATATTCTTTGAAGCCTTTTTTCCACCTGTGAGTATATTGTTGAGCAGCGTGGCCGGTAGACAGAATAACATAATAAGAAGATCGGCAGCCGCCAGGGAGGAGATCAAACAATCTGTCGTCGATCGGAGATTCGCGTGCATCGCCACGGCCAATACCACGAATACCTGAATTGTTAAGACAATGCTTGAATAAATTTTTAAGCTTCCTGTTTTCACCTTAAAATATGGTTAAATTTTACGAAGAACACTTTTTTAAGAGGCGTAGAGGGCGCACGCCTTCCAAATTATACAAAAAAAATTCGGTTTCCGCTGACAATGTCAAAGCACCAAAACACGGCGTCTCAAAAACAACGCACATTGCCGAGAAATCCGACGGTGAATACGGCGAGGTAGAATAGAGTATAGAGGAATACCATCCCCAAATCGTGTCTCCATAATGGGGGTGAGATTTCGGTGGAATTGCCGAGAATGGCTTGTGCCTGTTCTTCTAATGTTCCATCTAAATGTGTCTGTTCCGTCTGTCCATCCATCCATTCTACGTCCATCCGACGAAGAGCCACCGGTTCGGCTCCTGCAATTTAATCGCATGGAAATATTGGCAAAAAAATACAAAAATAAATACAAGAAATCCAGGGAAATAGATCTAAAAAAATTGTGAGGCGGATATCCGTATGAAAGGGATTACACCTCCTGAAAAGGGAATGCACATCAAGGAGGGCAGAGATAGAGAGAGAGAGAGAGAGAGAGAGAGAGAGAGAGTGAGAGAGTGAGAGCGAGATAGAGCAAGCGAGAAGTGAGAGAGAGAGAGAGAGTGGCAGAGAGAACTACTTTTAACGTACGGTTAGGTGAGTGGAAAACAAGTTAAAAAAATTGTCTCCGATTTCAGAATTAAAACCCGCCGCGCAAAATAGTCGTTTAGAAGGAAGCGACATTCAAAAGAGCGTCACGGACATGTCGGCATTTTGCCTGTCGGCATTTTCGCCAAATCTACAGCGCCTAGACTCTTGGCAGCCGTCCAATTCAAATCCAGCGCTTCGACGGCAGTGCCGGAAAAGTGTTGTTTTGCTGCCGCCTTTCAATTTGAATCGAAACGTGTTGTAGATGGAGCGAGCAACATGCCGGCTAAACCAATAATCGCTCCCCCCCGCAACCCCCAAATGGAGACCGATCAAACGATTTGCTTTCTATTTCTTTTTATGTTGGCTGGGGGATCAGGGTCAGCTAGAGGTTTGAGCATGAGTAATAATTAGACAGAAATTCTAAATCGAATGCAATAAACGTTAGAAAATTAGATTAATTAAATGCACTAGAAACAATTCAAAAATTGGTTTAAGTAGTGAGTTAAAATATTACAATGCTACTATAGGTGCATACAGAGAAAGGGAGAAATAGAGAGCGAGAGAGAGAGAGAGAGAGAGAGAGAGAAAGAGAGGGGGGGGGGGGGGGGGAGAGAGAGTGAGAGAGAGACATTAATAGACAAAAAATGAAGACACAGGCGTGAATAAATCAGAAAGTGTTTGATGTCAGATCAACTGCTTGGGGCAGAAGCTGACCAACTGTCCATCCCCCGCCAAGCAGTAGTGTCACGGAAAAATAAACACCGCAAAAAATGGGGGTGGCTGGGGATCGGGTGGCGGGTATTGGCCAGCGGGTAGGTGGCATTATTTTGGGTGAGTTTCGACAATTAAGGCAATCATTTTTGTATCAATAAATGACTTCCTAAATAATCTTCGCTAGCCTGCCCCTATAGATTATATTAAATGCAGAGCGCAAAAACATGGATTTAATAGGGAAAAATAGATTTATATTGAAAGTTGTACTTTACATAAGCTCAGCAGCAAACTTTGCCCAAACAAGTTGCCCTGAAATTGTGGAGGAAGTGGAGCTTTTTGGCGGGGACCCCGGAATCTCAATGAGACAACGATCAAATTTCCCAAATTATAAACGAAGTAGTGGGAGCGGCATAAGAAGACGAAGAAGACGAAGAAGAAGCATCCATTTCGAGAAAAATTCGGGGGCAAGGAGACAGACAACCAAATAACTTGCAGAATTGGTTTTCCAAACCTTTTAAAATAAACTATTACGGTAAGACAATTAGAAGATTCAAAACGATAGCATTTTTGCGACGATATTTTTGAAGAGACAAAAATAGACGAGAGAATTTCCTATAAATCTTCGAGAAGATTTTAAATAGAGATGCAATTTTTGGAGGAGCGGCAGGAAAAATGGGACTGAAATAGAGGGGGAAAGGGCCCGCTGGATGATGGCGGATATAATGGGGTAAGTGAGGGATGGAAAGGGACAGACAGAAGAACATAGATATGGACATACACGAACAAACATATTCGAACAGCAAGATCATAATCTTGGGTTTCACTCTCTCTCTCACACTCTCTCTCTCTCTCTCTCGCTCTCTCTCCTCCTCTCCACAAAAAGCAATTCTTTGAGACGGGACCGGGAGACGCCTTCCCCCCGAAAAGGATCTAGTGTATGCTAGGCAACACGGCCATATAATCCCGAAAATCAGCTTACGCAACGCCCCAAAAGTGACAGGAATAACGACCAAAAATTGGAATCTCACCCAGAAGCCCCCGTTTTTTTTAATAAGTATCGGTTAGCAGCTCCGGAAAGTCAAGCGAAAAATCTCTACACTCGTGATCGTCGAAAATAGGATCCAAAAAGCCTTCCCAAATTTCCGGAACGCTGTCCATCCGGCAATTAGCGTCAAAAGTAAACTGCTGAGGAGAGGGACCTTTTTTGAACGGGAAATGAATTATGGACCATTGGAGGGAATTGTAGAGGCAGAATAATCGGAATAAGGTATCGAAATGGGTGATCGAACCACCACTATGGGGGAGCTCGGGATTTGCATACCAAGAAAATTGGATTGGAGAGTAAAGGGAGAGAGAGAGAGAGAGAGAGAGAGAGAGAGAGAGAGAGAGAGAGAGAGTGAGAAAGGCGGTCTTGGTAAATCGAAAACAATTCCCCTGGCCGGTTGACGTTTGAAACAAGGAGCTCGTGATTAAATCGAAAAACAGAAACCGAAAAGCCTCTGATTTTTAGAACTCCGCAAGGATACGTTGGCCTCAAGCGCTTAGGTTAACCTTAAAGTACGAGACGATACGAGAAGACGATCAAAAAAGAAATTTTCGCAAAGCACCTTTTCTGTGTCCTTACTCACTTGGGTGGGCCCCATTTCTTCTCCATCATTTTTCCGTCTCGCTTCCTCTCTCTCGCTCTCTCTCTCTCTCTCTCTCTCTCTCTCTCGCTCTCTCCTTCCAAGCGGACAGGTGTCGCGCGAAAATCCGGTAGACAAACTGCCCTCCGCGCTACTACTACCGCTGGCCCCCTCGCGCCCTGGCCAAACTGTCAGCCGGGGCGCGAAAAGTGGTCTTTACCCGGTTCTTTTGCCTGTTCACACAATTCTCATTTGGTTGGTCCACAGATGGATTGGGGCTGCCGGAAAGGGTGGTACTTCAGAGTCGGACTCCAGTCTCGTTCGGGCCAAAAAAGGCGGTTACGCTCAAAATTTAAGCTTAGGGCTAAGCTGAAGTCCAACGTACGCAACAATACGCCAGGTTATCGGTCGGGTTAGGTTAAAGGACGGTACGAAAAGCTACGTTAAACTATGCTACGAAAGCTAAGTTGAACAACACTACGTACGGCTACATTAAGCTACGCTATGCCACACTACGTGAGGCTACATTACGCTGCGCCACTCTACGCTACGCCATGCACTACGCTACGTAAGGCTACGCTGATATACGCAAAGTTACGCTAATCTACTCTAATTACGACGACAAGGCTTTAGGATAGAATGATTACGATGTTCTACGCTATGATAGGCTCGGCCACTACGTGAGGCTACGCTAGACTACGATATACCACGCAACGCCACCCACTAACGCCCGTGTGTAAACGTCAAATTCGAAAAACACACACCCCAAAAGCAGCATTGTAGAGAACAAAGGATGGCGGCGTTGAGTTGGTGCTCAGTCAGTTGTTTCCGGGTGGTCTTGTCTTTTCGAAAGAAGGAGAAGCAAGGCAAGGAAGGGGAGGAGGAAGGTGGCCAATTTGTCGGGCGGCGTCCAGTCTCGCCCCTTTCGTGTTGGGTAATCTCAGCTTGGGACCCCCACCGTGTGTCCATTTGGACGCTGAGTTTTTGTCGGTTTTTTTGGATATTCGGGGAGGGGGAGGAGGGGAGCGCGCGCTGTGCTTGTTCCTCCATTTCCCTAAGCCCATTCCGGGGGAACGCGGAGGAGGAGGAGGTGGGAGGAAGAAGGGAGGAGGAAAGACAATGTGATGATGATGATGATGATGAATAACGAATTCCAGCCATAATACTTACTAATTTACTAATTTTAATAGGCTCCTACTGGCAAGTCAAAACAATTTCCCCAATAATCCCTGCTAGCCGGCGACGAACGGCCCAAGCTCGAACAGGCCCGTGGGAAGGCTCGAAAAACGCGCGTAATCACGCGTGAAATGGGGTTAGGAGGGGCGAGAAGGGGCGAGAAACCGGGCATGGCAGTTGGTAGAAGAAAAACAAGGGGAAGAAGCTGGTTATGACGAGCTCTATTGGCAGTTTAAAGGTGTTTGGAAGGGAGATGAATGGTTTGAAAATAAGGTGGAAACTCTGAACATTGCAGAGAGAGAGGGAGAGAGAGAGGAGAGAGAGCGAGAGAGAAATAAAGCTGACCATGAACGTCACTTTAAAAACGGCTCCGTCAGGGAAAAACTGGGTAGGAAGCTGAGGTGTGACTCGAGGTGATTTGATTTCATGGGATGAGGCACCTAGCGCCCATGTGGTCAACTCGAATTTCGATAAATCAGCAAAAGCCACTCGGTGTTTCTTGATCAGGTGTAGGTAAGCCTAAGCCTAAGCCTAAGCCTAAGCCTAAGCCTAAGCCTAAGCCTAAGCCTAAGCCTAAGCCTAAGCCTAAGCCTAAGCCCAAGCCCAAGCCTAAGCCATAACTATTTTCTGTTTGGCTGTCGATATTTCTGTCTATACCTCCGTCTCTAGTGTATCTACAGTATGCGGGTCCCAATTAAGACCCCCGCAGCGTGGTGGGTGGAGAAGCTGAAGAAATCGTCGGGGAAAAGCCTTGAGTGGCCCCATTATGGGGTTGTCATCTCCTCGTGGTCTGTCCATTCCTTTCTACCGCATCAACCTACCGCATCTCTACAAGAATATGTGCGCAGGGGGCGCTAAAAGGGATTCCATCATTCTAAACGTCGGACAATCCAGCGTCGTCGACACCTAGTCGTCCGTAGGGGTAGACTTTCGAACTGGCTAACCCTTTAAGCCGGGGCAAACAGTTTTTGCGCCTAGACTTTCGAAATTTCGGCATTTTGAAGATAAACCGAAGACGTAGGCTGACCGAAACCCTTACGCGAGACCAACCCAACCCCAAATCCCTTGATTCCATCCCTTCTACCTAGTGTGGGAGAAGCCGAGGAGTGAAGTGGAGGGGGTCATCCTCCTTTTTGATAGCCCTCCACATCCACTCTCCCCAACAAAAGACAAACAGGGGCCCTCCACAAAAGCTCTCGACTGCGTCAATTTACTGCCCGATTTTGCAGAGAGGAGAGGAGAACGAGGGGTTGCAGGGTTTAAAGGGACAGCGACACATCCGAACTATAAACCCCTTAATCAAATATTGTCGGTTAAAGAAAATCATTTTTAGGTGTGAGTCCTATTAAAGGGATCGGGAAGGCTTGATGGGACCCCTCGGGCCTAAGCCACAGCTAAGCCAAAGCCAAAACCTAAGCCAAAGCCTAAGGCAAAGCCTAAGCCAAAGCCTAAGCCTAAGCCTAAGCCTTAAAAATGTTTAAATAAAAATGCAAAAAACGGCAAGTCAACCCAAAACCAAGTCTCCCCGGCTATCGAAGATTTAGCGCCATCCCCCCCCACCCCCATTATCTACAACCCAATAAATAAAGGCAAAGAAGAGGGGCTGGCTGTTTTTTTGGGACAGGAAAGGAAGAAGCCTCTACCCCTAGCCATCTCCCCAGGATCCAGTGATGATGATGATGCAAAAACGGGAGCACGAGGGGGAATCTCTCTACATCCACCGCCCGGTCCACCGTGGGAATTCTGGAGGAAAGCCGCCGTCAGACGCGTGAAAACAGCCATTTCTCAATTCGGAGGTATGGGGGATGGGCAAAGGGTGTTTGCTAGTTGGCCTTTTCGAAATTCATGCAAATGCTGTCGTTAAGAACTTTTTAAAGGGGCTTGGAAGTGTTTAAATCCATATCCGTCGGCGAGAGTACGCTTCAGAAATAGATCTTGGACAATTTTTCAGGACTGGAAAGCCCAGGAATCAACCCTTACAGGCACCGGCTAGATAGCGACAACTACGCGTTAGTCCTAAATACGCCTAAAATTGCTATGAAATGCAAAATCAAGGTGCAAACGGGCGTTTGACGTAGCTGTCTGAGATCTAGTGAAAGCCAAAGGTCGATTCTTGTCTTATCGGCAATTTTAAAAAAGCTAGAGATACAGGAATCGACACTATGTTTTGGGTCTCACAACCAGGAAAGTTTACTATTAACGGGTATTATTCAATGTGAACTTTCAAAATGTTAATATTCATGATGTCGCATTTGCATAAACAAATCCCCAAAAATTCCCCAATAACTACGCAGAACTTCATTTTTGTAAAAAAATCGGAGGGTTGAGTGGTTGTCGAGACCCAGTCCATGGAAGGGTCGGATCTCCCACTTCCCAGCGCCTTTAAAATTCGACGATGGTCCTTTTACGGCTGGTAGAAGCGGGGAGAAGCCAAAGTCGACCGGGGGATGTAGATTCTCCCTAATGAATCCAAGGAGGAGGGAGGGAAGAAAGGAAGAAGAAGCCTGGGGGCAAACAATTCGGCGGCCGGCAGGCTAAATGAAACTACTTTTCGGTCACAGATGGACATCCGGCAGAGGGAGAGGAGGCAACCCCGGCATCGCGGATTCGAGCTTTCTTAAAAGCTTCGAAACATCACGAATTGTACAATTACGCCAAAAACTGTTTGCCAGTGCCGAAGCCAGCTAAAAAACTGGGCGCTTTTGCATTATCGGGGGGGGGTGTAGGGCCGAAAACGGAATTTTGTAAAGCACGGAAATGCCTAGTCACATAATAGAAAGTCTACTTCCTCTATTCATGTAATAAAATTTCAACTAAAAAATTGTTTACCTCCTCCCACCAATAATGCACAAGAAACGAAATCGCGGCAAAATCGATAGAGAATCACCTCTTGCCAATTCCTTTAAAGGGACGGGCAAGCCGGGAATGTGGATTGTTGTTGGGCAGCACGCGTCGCATGTCGCGGCCAGATGTTATCCCAATCCATTGCGCGCCCCTTTAAACCTTTGCGATGTTCGAACCGGAAAGCGTGGAACCGAACGGAAAATCCCAAAGGATTGGCCTCGACGAGGTCCATTCTTTCTGGCCCCCCTCCTCACATTCCCCCGGAATACACTTGAGGGATCAGCAAAAAAGTCAGAGAGAGAGAGAGAGAGAGAGAACGAGGGAAAAAGAGTAGAATGGGGGCAATCGAATCCGAACCTCGAAGGCGGGGGGGGGCAAGTAATCGAGGGGCCAGGTGGATGGGGGCTTTTCGGTGCTAGAGATAAAATGCGCTCTCAGACCCATGACCATCAGATGGAAAGGGAAGGGATTCCCCATTTGCGTAGCTTGTCTACCAACACCGGGCAAGATGCGAAAAATTGCGTACAACTTTAGCAAAATTCAAATGGCGCTACCGTACCCTGCTGGATCTGGGGTGCAATTAATGCTAAAAGGACTAATAATAATGCTGAAATTTGGTGCTTTTGCATTATCAGGGGGAGGGGGCTAAAATTTCCAAATTTCTGGAAAAATCTATTGTTTTGTAGCTTCGCCCCCACCCGGAAATACAAAAAAACCTAGAGCTGAGGCCTGGTGACCAGCGCACAGGTCGAGGTATCGCAGCTGACGGTATGCTTGGGCTTAGTGAGGCTTCGGTAGGCACAATTTTCTCTTTCCCGCTCCCTTTAGGCACTAATTCATCGCCAAAAAACACAAATAATTTTGAACTTAATTCCATTGGTTAACAAAAAATTCCCCAATCGTCGCTCCGGCGAAGAATTCATCGACTAGACTAACACTTCCTGGTTTCGATCGGATCCGGCCGGCCCAGGGCATTTCGTTAGACAACCAGATAGGAGAACCGGGCTTTCCGCGAGATTCCTGTGGACGACAGCTTGGATGGGGAATGATGGAGGTGAGGACATAATCACATTCAACCCCTCCAATCCGCACTAACACTTCTCTTTCAACAATTCTCCCCTCTACCAACCCATCGGCCATTCCGAGACACTTCCAATTGACGGGTGGGGGAGGGATGGGGGATGGGGAAGGAATGACGACATCGCGAAATGAAGCGGAATTTGTCATCTCTGGGGGATTTGTCTTTAAAAATATAGTTCTTGTCTATTACCGGGGGGGAGGGTCTGGGGGAGAAAACAAATTTTTTCGATTCATCCTCCCACATCTTCTTCTCAACTTTTTTATTTTCCTAAACGCAAAACCATTTAAGTAAAAACCAATTTTAGTTAAGAACACCAAAAACCTAGATTTTTGAACAAGTATGGACGCTTTTCGATGGGAATTCAGATTTTTGGAGATAGTTTAAACGTTGTAAATTTTCAGGGCCCGATACGACCTATATTGAAAAAGAAAAAGCCTTTCAGAAATTACGACTATTTTAAAGAATCGTGACAGCACGCAGAGATCATTGTGGAATTTCCATGGGTATCGAAGCCCCCATTATTTAATTTTTGCCATCATCATTCCTTACTCCCAGCCAAAGCCCTCAATCGACTGTTTGGCCATTGTTTTTTGCGCGTTCCATTTCTGATGGCACTCCGGTCACCTTGGCAGCGAAGATTCACCTGCGCCTTGCGGGAGGCTTTTTCCAACAAAAAAGGCAAAGGAGGCTGTCCTTAAATTATTCGAAATTTCGGTCGGAAAGATGGATCTTCGAGGTTTGTCGTTTTTTTGTATGTCGTGGATTTTATCGTACGAAACTTTGCTTCGTCCTCTTGTGCACGTCATGTATACGGGATTGGCTGAAATCTTGAGCACCTTTACCTTACCCTTAACGTTTTGAAAATTTTCCACGACGATCCGGACTCTGAACTACATGAGCCACGTGGGCTGAGCTAAGCTTTTTTCAAGCTTCAAGTTTGAAGCTCCTGGAAACTGAGTCTGAGCCTGAGCTGTGAAAAGCCAAGTCTAAACTGATTTGAGGCTATGGTAATAGTGACGGTGCCGAAGTCTAAGCCAAAGCCTAAGCACAAGGCCAATCCTGGGTCTATCTAAGGGACCGAAGCTCAGCCTCAATCCATGCCTAGGCCTAAGCCTAAACCTAAGCCTAAGCCCAAGCCCAAGCCCAAGCCTAACATAAACCTAAACCGAAGCCTGAGCCTAAAGCTAAGCCTAACCATAAGCTTAAGCATGAAGCTTTTGCTGAGGTTCAAGAACAAGTCCTTCAAAGAAGTCCCTAGCCGCCTAGAGGCAAGTCACGGACCAAAAAGTCCACAACGATACTGATGACGATTTAGCCGGAGGAATTTCCCGTGATGGCCGTTCGCCTTTTGCGGAAGGAGCGATTGGGGGTTTGTGGCTTCTTTCCGTCTTTCCGTGTCCGCCTCTGATCTCTCTAAAGGGGAAGGAAAGGCAATGGGACTGACGGGGGGGGGGAGAGGACGACTCATCCGGAATCCAAACAACATTTTCCGTCTGTCGTTCTCTCTTTGGGTTCTTCTTCGGCTGTTCCCTTACCTCTTCTTCTTCTTCTCGCGAATGATCAGCCCTTCCGCTCCCGGTTGGTGGGGGTCCCTTTTGGCACTTCCGCGCCCATCTCCGCCCTCATTGTCCGCCATTTTTCGGCTTCACCGTCACTTCACCGAGCTTATCGTACATTGGCGTGTAGCGTTGCGTTGTGATTTTCAGGTTTACATGTGAAAACTGGTAATTCCGAGGCTTTAATGTCGTTTCCTAAATACTTTCTGCTAGCCTACGATTGTTTTAGGAAGCTGTTTCCTCCGTTTCCCGATTTCCTGCTAGCTCCCCATTTCCCAAGAGATCACTGCTAGCTTGCCCGTGTCGAAAACGTTCCTGGTATCCCCATATTCCTAAGGAATCACTGCTAACTTGCTTGTTCTCAAAGAGCTTTTGCTAGCTCGGCATTTCCTAAAGAATCTCTGCTAGCCCGCTCCTTTTGCAGCGTTCTCTAGTCGCCAAGTGCTCCCTGCTAGCATGCCCGTTCCGAAAAAATTAGCTGCTAATTCGTTATTTCCTCAAGAATCTCTGCTTGAATGCCATTCCCCCAGAAAGCTCCTATAGTACTCAATTTCCCTAGGAAACCCTGCTAGCTTGCCATTCCCCAAGGAGTCACTGCAATCTTACAAAGGAATTTCGGCTCCCAAACCGTTGTTTACTAATTTGCCTGCACCGCCAGTTGCCCAGAGCACAACTAAAATCCTTCCAGCTAATATTGCCCAATTTCCGGCCCAATTTCCAGCCACTTGGCAAGAAGCCAAGCACACAGAAAAATAAAAAATTACTGCCGAAAAACCGCGATTTTTAAAGGATATTAAATAAGCTCAAACAATTTCCACCACACTCCGTTTCCGTGCCACCGTACTGTGTTCATTTGCGTAGTGCCTTGCCAAATCTCCACCGTAATCTTTTGATCCATGCTGAAATCGGGGCCGATGAGAGCCGATGGCGAGACCATAATTATGCGGAAAGCATCCGGGGAACGCTGTGAGTCGCCCCAGGGGGAATACGGTAATTGGGGTGCAGTGTAGAGAGGGGTGGTGATCGTTCAAACTTTTTAGGGGTTAATTTGGCTCAATAAAGGTGATTTTTGAGATGAGAATCTGAGCTCAACGAGAAAAGAGAGGAGAGCGAGAGCGAGTGAGAGTGAGAGAGCGAGAGAGATATTATAGCTTTTTTATCCGGCAAAATGTAGTCAAAATCCTTTTAAAGCTACGCTATAGAAATTTTAACCATAATGTCCATACCTTCCGCTCTTCTAATATCTTCTAAAATCCTGAATTTCGGATAGCGGCCCGATTTCGGGGCGCAAAAGGTGATCATGGCCTATTTATCGTGTCCCGCACCCCGGGTGCCCCGTCCAGCCCCAAAATCGCAATTAGGTGTTGAGCGGAAAAGGAAGAAGAAGAAGAAGAAGGAGATGGGCGTCCCCCTTCTTTGCCTCTTCTGAATGGGGATGAGCCGGAGGGAAAGCAGGAGGGGACGGATAGAGGACCGGGGATTCGTTGCCAAGACAGCCAAATAGGAGAGCCGATGAATAGAAGAAGGGAGGAGCACCAGATCTGTCTCTCTCTCCCGCTCTCTAGATAGATAGAAGGGTGGGGGATACACACCGGCCATTGCCTCATCTGTCTGACTCCTACTCTGCACGGCCGCCATCAACACCACACCTTTTTAAACGATTTTATTATCTATTTAGCTTAGAAAAAAGTAGTTGAAACCTCGGCCCTTAAAGGAACAGGCAATGGTCCTTAGAAAATTTTTGAAATAATTTATTGGCCCGCGCCGCGCCACGCTCGCCACGCCATTCCGTCACGTATGGATTACGACGCGGTGATGTCGGTCTAGCTACAAGTCGCTTATCGTGTGCGACAAGCTTCAAAAATAATCCATAACCAAAAAACCCACAAGGGGGATGCTTTGCAAATCCCTTTAAAGGGACGAGCAATCGCCAATTCCAACCTCATACGAAAAGCTAGGTGTCGACAACGCGTCAGACCAAATCATCCTTATTTTCGAGCGATTTTTGATTTTTTATAATCATGCCTCTTTTTTAATTTTAATTAACGTTCCGCGTTATTTAATTTTAAAGTTACAGGATGAAAAGTAAAGCAAACAGCAGGAAAAATTTTCTTTCCTTCTCCCCTTCCTTCCGACAGCCCGTAATTTGTAGCTGCCCTTTCACGACGACATTCAAAAGACCGTACGGCCGCCTGTTATCGATTTTTTTTGGACAAAAACGCTTTTCATATCGATTGGGCCGGTTTTAAAGACCGAATTTCGTCATTGCGTCGATAGTTTCGAGTAGATCCGCCAGTTGGCCATGTGTGGGCTTTTTTTGTATAAATCCAAACCTATTTAATGACATGATGAGAAGTATTAAATTGCGTCATTAGTAAAATCTAGCCACAATTCGGTAAAAATCTATCGAGCTTAAGAATTCTAGGCAATTCAAATTTAGCTCGAAAATCATATCTGATTTTAAGTTGTAAAAGTGTAAAGTTTTTGTTTATTAATAACAAAAAACATTGTAGAAACACTTTCTCCATTCAATTAAAGAAAATTGGAAACTAAAAAAAGCTGGTTTTCCTCCCCCCGATAATGCACAAGAACCGGAAATCCATAACGACAAAAATTTCCTATTGCTTGCTCGGCCCTTTAAAATGTCACGTTTTCTTAACCCTGTTCTCCTTGTTATTTCTCGACCTGACCACCGTATGCCTACAGACTCCCCCGCCCTCTACCTCAAATTGGGCGAGTGGTGCGTCACAGTGCGACAACGACGACGACGCCGACGTGTCCACCTGGGTACACGACAAAATAGTGAATCCTGGGGTGGCGATGGTTGTGTCGGAGGCCTTGTGAGCCTCCCCATCAACAACAACACCCAACAATACGACGCATCGTACAAGCCGCACGACGATTATTTGCCATACGACTGCCGACAATCCTGATACAAGAGGCTACGTCTGCCAAGGTTGGTACAGAGAGGAGTGTCGCGTAGCCCAGCGGCTGATTTTACGATTTGGTAGAGGAATGCCGAAAATCTCAAGGTCGAAAGCCAACCCCTAAGCCTGAGCCTAAGCCTAAGCCTAAGCCTAAGCCTAAGCCTAAGCCTCAGCCTAAGCCTAAGCCAAGCCAAGCCCAGGCCAAGCCAAGCCAAGCCTAAGCCAAGCCTAAGCCAAGCCAAGCCTAAGCCTAGCCCAAGCCTCAGCCTAAGCCTAAGCCTAAGCCTAAACCTAGGCCTAAGCCAAGCCAACCAAGCCAAGCCAGGCCTAAGCCAAGCCAAGCCTAGCCTAAGCCTAAGCCTAAGCCTAAGCCTAAGCCTAAGCAAGCCTACGCCTAAGCCTAAGCTAACATGTAGAGGTTGTGAGGTCACAGAATCCAAATCGGCTCAAAATTGGTGGAAAAATCAAATAAAATACGGGGAACAGGATGTGATAAAAATTATCTGCCAATGGGCACTTTTGTTTAATAAACTTTTTATTTTAAGATTTTGTATGGAAAGCTACCTAGAATCGCGACCTGGGTGGCCAAAGCCGTTAGGCGCGGGGGAGAGCTCTTGGAGTCTTCCCAAGCGTCACCTCCCGTCGGATTGGTGGTGTAGTGGTAAGGTGCGGGGGTGGCAGGCCAGGGGTCGAAGGTTCGGACCCCGTCCATATTTTTAATTTTTGCTTTTTGCTGTTTTCGCTTTTATTTTGCCGAGAGAGGGTCTAGAAAGTGTTTTCGATAATTTTTCGGTCCTATGAATCCCTAGAAGTTGCCTAGGCAAAAAAATAAAATTTCGAAAATTTGCGAGTTTTTGTAAAAAAGGTCTACCTAGCTATTCCGGCTCGATGAAAACCAACTGAATAGTTAATAATAATTATTTTTGAACCAGAATTGTAAACGTAGAATTATTCCGGCAATCTAAAATAACTCGGTGCTCAGATTTGAAGCGCCTAGGAGCCAGAACCACCTATTTTAAGCAGTTTCCAATTCTGCCAGGATCCGGGGCCATAGGATTAGGTCGTCAAATTTTTCATGAAAAAAAAAATTTCAGATCAATTTTTTTCGGGTGTGGAAAGGTGTCTAGTGTCATGGCTGCTATGAAAATTCCATCAAAACATTTTTTCCAAGCCGTAAGGCCCGATAAAACGGCTAAAAGTGCATTTTAGGAGCACTTTTTTCCATTAAAATGAAAAGTTTATTAAACAAAAGTGCCCATTGGCAGATAAATTTTTATCACATCGTTTTCCCCGTATTTTATTTGATTTTACCACCAATTTTGACCCGGTTTGGAGTCTGTGACCTCACAACCTCTACATGTAAGCCCAGAAATCTTTAGTAGCTTCAAAGCCGACATTTTAATAGGATTTTTAGTAGAATTTAAAATATATATATATCGAGGGAACTATCTGAACACTTCGAAAAAATTTCAACGTTGACATTTTGAACGAAATTTTTGTATCCTTTAACACAAATCTGTAAAAATTTTACGCTGTGATAGTGAAAAAAGCGTTTAAAAACGGGAATTTGATTGTTGTAGTCGGGAACTGTTGTAATTAGATTGTTAAGAAAAAAATTAGTATCCCCCGATAATGCGAATGCTCCTATCTCTTTTTCAGGAGCTGTCTTCGACCGTCACGTTCGTTTCGGACAGCGACCCGTCCGGGGATGCGCATCCAGGTGGGGGAGCATCAGCCATTTAACCCGTTCGGCCCCGTGTCGCCAGTATCGTCTCGTACTACACGACCCCCATGATTTGCATGTTAATCCCATATGGCTATCATCATCCGCATCATCTCCCTCCAATTCTCTAATTCCTCTAATCTCTCGCTTCCCTCCTAAAAAGAGTGCATCCGCTCCTAACCGGAAATGGCCGTTACCCTCTTTACCCATTTTCATTTCTAACCCCACGCTAAAAAACACTGATTTAGAATGCAGGCTTTTTCAATACCTTCAATGCCTTAAGTAGCTTCAATGACTTAAATGACTTATATGGCCTAACTCCCCGTTCTAAAAAAGCAAAATCTATTCATGTCGATGTTTATGGAACTGGATTGTTAGCGGGGGGGGAGTGTTTCAGGCGGAACCAATTTCTCCAAGTAAGCCCGCATAGTCCTATTACCAAATAGAAAGTAAATGCTAGCAAATTCCACAATTTTTTAGGCACAAAAAGCTCTAAAACTTTCAGATCTTCAATTTTGAAAAATTCCCGGCCGTTTTTTAATTGTAATTACTCAATTTTGCTGATTTTGCGGTATATTTCACCACTTTTTTTTAGTTAAATATTTAAATATTCATGGCCCGGAAAATGAAGCTTTACTGCCTCGGGCATTTTCCGCAGCACGCTTTTCCGGCAAGTACACCCCCCTGCGGCCAACGCGTTTTGTTTTGACGATTCGGCACCTGGATGGCCAGGGGGAAATGCCGCTGAGAAAAAACCCGAGGCGGTTAGACAAGTATCGATTGGTGGGCTAATTAAGAAATCGCAAATGTGGGTGTAATTTGGAGTGGAACGGAATGTTGGTAACGATCGAAGTTTCTTTGTCAAAAGACTGATGGCTCCTTCGAGCCCAAGCAGAAATCTGGGCCTAAGCCGAAGGCTAAGCTAAGTCTAAGTCTAAGCCTCCTTGTAAGCCCAAGCCTAAACCTAAGTCAGGCACTGCACGCCATTAAAGAATATGCCTTAGCCGCTCAAAACTTCCTCGTGATGTTGCGCATCTCAAATTTTTAGACTTTATTTGTGTCCATCGATCAATTAAGCGATGGATGTGTGGGGGAAGGGCTGTAATCCGGGGATGAGGAGGAGGAGGGGGGCTTCTCACTTCTGAAGAGATGGGGGAGGGAGGGCCCCAATTGGACAGATCTCCCTCTCACTCTCACTCTCTCTCTCTCTCTCTCTCTCTCTCTCTCTCTTCTCTCTCGCATGGATAATCCCAACAGTCAGGATGGGGGGACGGCTGAAATAAAGGGAATGAAGACGCCAGGGATTACCCCCCCATTCCCCCATCCTCCCTGAAAAGCCGAAGATGCCAGAGCAACCGCCCAGGGGGGGCATCAAACCAAAATAATGACTCCAGGCCCCGAGAATTGAGGGACGTAAGAAATCTGTGCAACTAAAAAAATAGATCTCATTGATGCTTTTTGCAAATGTGAAAGGTCGTAACTTAATTAATTACGAGTTTTAGATCCGCATTTTTACAAACTTGATTAATTTTTTTGGGCTTGGCTTGGGCAGGCATAAGCCAAAACCCGAGATAAACCTAAGCCTAAGCTTACGCGAACCTTAAGCCTAAGCCCAAGCCTAAGCTTAAACCTAAGCCTAAGCCCAAGCCTACGCCCAAGCTTAGGCTAACCCTAAGCATAAGCCTAAGCCTAAGCCTAAGCCTAAGCATACCCTAAGCCTAAGCCTAAGCCTAAGCCTAAGCCTAAGCCTAAGCCTAGGGCTGGCTCAACCTGGTTACCTCAAAAACTTAGGGTGAAAGCAAATTTTGCACATAATTCTTTCATTTTGAAAAAATCCTGCGTTTTGAATCAATGAGCTCTGTTCCAGTTGTAGCCAATTAACAAGTGGCCTGACAGCTGGAAAGTCGAGCGCGCGAAAAAACACAATCGGGCTCCCGAGGTCAAGAATGCAGGGTTGGAGAAATAAATTCAAGATTTGCTATCCCTTCCAAATGGAATTTTTGTGTTTTTTCTTTGGTAAGCTAGCAGAGATTATTTGAGGATTTTTGTTACTTGAAATGGCAAGCCGGCAGCAGTTTTTCAGCTTTAAGCTTTTGCCAAAAACTTTTTCAGAAACTCCCAGCCCCGCGATTCCACTTTTACCATGTTTCTGCCACCCGTATTCTGCCCTATTTTTGGTCCCGCAAAACGGCCCTCAAATTTAGATTGTGCGTGCGCTCTTTCCTCGGCAGGGCTGACGCATTTGAATTTGCATAAGTTGCGCCGAAATGCGCTCACGACCAACACCCACCAACTCAACTACCAATCACCCAAAAAGAGCAACTTTTCAGCGCGGCATGGAAGGGGGGTACATTTTTTGGTCTCTCTTACTCTCTCTCTCTCTCTCTCTCTCTCTCTCTCTCTCTTTCCGCCAGCGGCTCGGCACGACGGTGCAAAGTAGAAGCTAGTCAAAAACTCTGGAGAAATGGTCTGCAGCAGAACCATGGGACCTGTCAATCTCATTTTGGAGAGAGAGAAGAGAGAGAGAGAGAGAGAGAGCGAGAGAGAGTGAGAGCGGGAGCGAGAGAGCGAAAGAGACGGAAAGTGGATTGCGGCCAGTAAATTGCGGCTAATCGTCGCGAATTGGAGTTGACATCCAAAACAAACCACCACCATGGTCACGGCTTTTCCTCTCGGGACGTCGGGGTTTTCGATTTTTCCCTTGTTCAGGCAGCCTAGCAAGGATTCTTTAGGATTCAACTATTTTTTCGCCAGGGCAAGCTGGCAGAGACCCTTTGGCGGTATCGATTTTTCCAAGTTCATCAAGCGTACTGATAAGTCTGCCTTTTCAATAATATGTCCGCTGCCCCGTAAATTTTATTGAGATGTTGATCAAAAAATGACGGCCGGTCTCATTTTTACGACCTTCAGCACTTAGAGTACAGACGACACCTCGGGACGGTCTCTCAGATCAACAAAAAACAACGGTCTGTCGGGTGCCTTCGTTTCCATTTCTTCCGAACCTGCTTATGCAGATTCGAATTTTTTATTTGGATAATTCGTTGCCGAATTTTGTTATGTGATAATTTATTCAATAGCTTAAAACGTCTGATTCTTTATCTATGCATGGTTCCCAAAAAATCGCTGCTAGCCCGCCTAGTATGCCTGCCATTTGGCGAATTTCCCTACATTAGATCGACTTTTGTACGGATTGTTTTGAAAGATAATTAAGCTTATAAATCGCTAAATAATTGAATTTGGCGTTTTCCTAAGAGTTCTTTGCTAGCCTACCCTTGATAATTTGCAAGCCAATCGATCATTTTTCAAGAATAGAATTTTTTTCTAGAAAACAATATTTACAGAATAACTAAAAATATTGATGCTTTCCCTGAAGGCATAACGAGGCGGTGAATCAGTGGAAAATGACGTTCTTAGCATGCTTTTCCTTCTGTTATTGTTTTATTTCACCTTTCAGGAGGGGCAAACAGGGCGCCTCCAAAATAACAGCGATAAGCGGGCAAGATGCTTGGCATCAGTTCCTGAATGATCTCTGCTAGTCTTTTTCCAAAAACTAAATTTCTATCCTCCAAAATCCCTGCCAGACTGCCCTCGTTCCGTTACCTCTCATTCTGTTAGGGCCCAGCCTAAGGCCCCGTTCTGGCCGGGCCCCAGGAATATTCGAGTGCGACTCCCCGATGGCGGCTTCAAATGCATGGGCAGGGATTGAGGTCACAACTGCCCCTCGGCCTCCTTTTCTCCGGCTTTCCCCCCAGCTTCTCCTCACCCTTTTTTGGGGCTCCTTTTCCCTCGGCTGAAGCCTTGGCCCCCCGGCCTTGTTCGGGTCGCGGGGTCCAATTTGTTCCTCCACCACCACCCGCTCTCTATTCTCCCTATTTGGCCCCACAGCTGTTTTTGTTCTGGCTAAGGTTGCAGAGATATAACTGCAACTGCACGAAACATAGGCTATTTTTAAGACATTTTTAAATACAGGAAGCTCATCAGAAAAATAAAAAATATCGAAAATTCTTAACTTTGGTCAAAATCAATGAATTTCAAAATTTTTCATGATTTTCTCTATATTTCTTAGCAAGAAAAACTAACAAAAGACAACATAACAAGGCACCGTATCCTAGTAATAGATAGGAGGTAAAAAAATTGTCGCTAAAGTTGCTTTGGAAATCAATGACTGTCTGGATTATACAATAGCTTAACAACATTTTTATATCATTTATTTTCATTATTATTTTATTTAATGCAATATCTAAATAATTTCCTTTCTCAGCCCTTTAAGATGGGAGCATCTTGGTAAAATTTGGTTTTTCATAGTTTTGGGATCAAAAAGACGATAGGGAATCTGAGAGAGAACTTTTCGAAGACATTCAAAACATAGGCTTCATCCCAAAATCCAAAAAAACTCAGCTTCTAACGTCGTTTTGGTGGAAAAATGGGCCCGTGTGTGTCTATCCATCGGGTCTCAACTACCCCCCCCCCTTCCTTCCTTCCTGCCGAACAACAACCCTTAGGGCCCAGTTGGTGCCCACTGGGCCCTTCCTTTTCCTCTTCTTCTCTGCCCTGTCATGAACGGCCAGAGGAGCTATTCTCTGCGAATTTATGCGGCTCCCCCAATTTTTTTGAGAGGCGTTGGGGGCACTCAACCCGCTCCAGATATATCCACTCGTATTTATAACCCGCGGCCGGGTCTGGGGCCCAATTCCGCCATTGAACCTTAATGACGGGGGTCCTGTTGGTTGGTGGTACTTTAGCATCTGGGATCTTGGCGTTCTGCAAAGGGTCTTTGCTAGGATGCCTACAGATGCGCTAAGAATCTATGCTAGCATGCCTGGACTCCTGGATTAGGAGCTTCAACGAGCTGCACTCGTTTTTCATCAATGTTCTCTGCTAGGCGGCCAAATATCGTCTATCCATTTCCCTCTCTCTCTATCTCTCTCGCGCTCTCTCTCTTTCTCTCTCTCCCAGATCTGCAGATCTACGTCCAAGTCACATATCAGGTCTTTTTGGGCCACTCAGCAGGGGGTCAGCTCTGCTCTGCCCCTTCCCCATCCGTATTGAGGCGTCGAGCGGAATAAGTGGATTCGGTCGGTCGTCACAGCGGCTGTCTTGTCGGTCTCTATCCTCGCAACGAGGGCCCTTCAATGCCCATCTACATGCCCCAAAAGAGGGGTCACTTTTTAGGGGTCTGCAGAGAGAGTAGGGGGTGATATGCGTCAGCACTAGACTCTATTATTTTTGAGGGTGTTTCGAGTTCGGGCGGCTTGGCCTTGGGCTCAGGCTTAGGTTTAGGCGTAGGCGTAGGCTTAGCCTTAATTTAACCTTCGGCATCTGGCCAAGACCAAAGAGCGTCATCTGAACGTCTCGCCGTTCTCTGACCCCTTCCCCCGACCCACCGAACAAAAGCTCGCGCGCCCCGAGGGCCCGGCCGTGTGGACGTGGTCTTGGTGGGGCCCAAAAAATGGCCCGTTTTGAGTGGCCCATATCCTGCCGGGAGCACAAAGTGTCACCCCCAGTCGACACACCCGGGGCCCCGGAGGCCCTAAGCGAATCGGCGCCCCTCCGCGCGCGCGGGTCCTTATGCCCCCACCAACACGGCAGATTATAGACCGAAGGGGGTAGAGGGCGATAGAGAGAGAGAGAGAGAGAGAGAGAGAGACAGCCACGGGAAATAGCGAAAAAATAACGGGATTCGGGGGGCTGGGAATTGGATTGGGCGAACGGCTCGACGACGGGCGCCCCCGCCGGCTTAACGCTTCCTCTCCTTCTGGCCCTCCAGCCCGCATGGAATCTTATTCAAATTTGAGTATGTCGGGCTGAAAACAGACGGGTTCCGGGTGGGATTCTGGCGGGAATTCCGAATTTTGGAACGTTGAAAAGTTTACTATTAAACTTTGAATTTTACGATTGATTGGTAAGGTTAGAACTGAACTTTTCCGTGGTGCAAAAGTGGAATGTCAAAGTTTCAGCTACGATAGACTTAGCGATTTGAAATTCCGATTTTTACAGCTCAAGTCTTGGCCCTTTAAATCGAATTTTGTGTGGTCAATGGCTGACCATCGATGTCCTTCCCCCCGCCCCCATATCGAGTTGCCTTTTTTGGGCTTTGTAAGGCGAGAGCCCGCGGATCGGCCATGGGAATGTTGAGATTGAAACGGAAAGATTCTCTCTACGTCAAATGTTGCCACATTCTCACCCCCTTCTCGCCGCATACTTTCTTTCAACCCTAGCGTCTCGCTACTCGAAGCTTTTAGAAAGTAATGCAGTTCAAAATCCGCACTCTCTCTCTCACTCTCTCTCTCGCTGTCTCTCTCTCTCTCTCTCTCGCTTTCTCTGGTTTTGAGACCGGAAGTGTGCCCCGGGGGGTCCCACGAGCCGTCAAATGCTCCACCTCACCCCTTGGGCGCAAATGTTCCGCTCTGCTCCCGACTACGACCAAGTACATACATACATGCCGAGTTTCTTGGGTGCAGTTGGCAGCTATCCAGAAAACTGCTCAACTCCGATTCCGCAACTTTCCTGGCCGACGACAAGAAATATTTGCTAAATGGACTCTGCTAGCGGGCAGAAACTTAAGCATAATTCTAAGTGTAAGCCGAAGCCAAGCCTAAGCCTAAGCCTAAGCCTAAGCCTAGACTAGCCAAGCCTAAGCTTGCGTAAAGGGTTGTCCTGCGTAGTGCTGTGTTATTTTGTGCCTCTTCCATTGCCCTTCCATGACGGGGTCAAAGGGCCCTTTCGGCTAGTGGCCCATCTCTCCTTCCAGCACCCGTCGGCAACACAGCACGCCCAATTTGTGTAATGGATCCAAGCGCCGTCTCGCTCGACGCGTCTGGTCCGTTTTTTGGCGAGCTTGCTCTCTCTCTCTCTCTCTCTCTCTCTCTCTCTCTCTCTCTCCATTCCTTGATTCCTCTGCTCAACCTCCGGCTGCTGGCCCGAGGGCAACCCGGGTATTTTGGGCGGTTGGCGACCCATTTTTTTGAGTGTCCCATTGATGGGCCAACTATCAGAGGCGCTTTGGGATTTTTTTGTGGCATAGGAAACCCAAGCTTATTTTCATACTATCCGAATTGTAACCAGGAATCGCCATTTGGCCGGGGTGCCAATCAGAATCTAGGTTCGCGCAGGGTCGGTAGCCCATTATTTTCCCAACTTTCGTTGCAGCTTCTACGCGCCGCGGGTCAAAATCCATTTAGCCGTAGGTGACGGTAGAGAGAGAGAGCGAGAGAGAGAGAGCGAGAGAGAGAGAGAGGGAGAGAGAGAAAGGTACAGAGAGAGGCAGTGAATATAGAAAAAGCAGTGGGGTGGGGGTAAAGTGCCATAACCCGGTGGCCGTTGGAAGGGGCGGATAATTGCGCGAAGGCGTCGCTCTAGGCGCCGTGGAATTGTTTCGGGCCGGGGAATGGGCTTTTCGAGTAAAGAAATGGTAGAAAAAAGCCGAGTCAAAGTGTCCAATGATCTTTGCCATGTTGCTCTACCCCTTTTCTAGTTTTTTAAAGAAATGATCAAGTCAGTATTATAGGCTTTTGGCTTTGGAGTTTGGGCTCTTCGGATTTTGCGACGTTTGCGAACCCTTAGAGACCTGACTTGTCCGGTCCTTTAAAACGAATTCCAGCCTAAGCACAGCCAAAATCCCGACAACCAAAATCCCGCCACATTCTCGATGCTAGTTCTATACAACTGCCTGCAAAAGCCATTTTTGCACGGCGGCATTTTGGCTGTCGGTTCAGACATTGGCATTTGGCTGTCGGCATTGGACTGGCGATATTTTGGAATACCCCCGTTAAAACTATTTGAAAATATTCTAGGAATTCTTATCGTCGCGAAGAAATTCACGACTTCCTGCCTCAGGTTCTTTCCCCTTGCTACCGCTGAACCCTCCGTCTTGCATTATTTTTCATTGGATTTGCGGTCCGTCTCCCCCCGCGGAATCGTCAATGTTCCGGGGACGCGCTCAGCGTCAGCGAGTTACACGGTGTTGACAGCTCAGAAAATCAAGATATTTAGTTTTTAGGATCGTTTCGATGAGCGCGATCGGCCACTATTACTAAAATAATCCAATCTAATTTATTCATATTTCTTAGTGTAAGTAATTTAATCTCTTCAGAAAGGTCTCTCAAATTAATTTCTCTCTTAAAATCCTTCTATGCTCCATCGATAGCTAGAAACTTTCTAATTCCACAGCAACCCCCGAAATAAAACAAATCCGGAAACCGGATATACTTTCCAGGGGTTCTTTTTGCATTTCCCATCAGTTTCCCCGGCCAAAATGAGACTCGACTTCCCCATCTTTTCGAATAGTTCTCCTCCCTCGATCGTCCAATGTTTTGAAAGGACACTCATAGCTGGGAACGGCGCGGAATTACTCATAGCAATGCCGGTAATTCCGGAATGTTTCGGAATGAGCATTGGCAGAAAACATTCGATTTTTGCTCTCAGTTTCTACGATTAATAAAGTTTTCCCTCACCTTGCGACTGTGCCGCCTATTCCTCAATTCCGCTCCACTCCTCTACACGCCAGTCTCCAAATTTAAACTCCCAACCCAAAATGGAAATCCGTCCAATTGATAGCGTCAATCCTCACCCCTCATACGCACATTCACCGGGCGGCTTTTCGGCTTGTTCGCCGATTTTCAGCGGGCAGCCAGCACCTCGAGCCTTCGCACACCAAAAATTTACATTTTGTCGTCATTGCCGGGGTAGGGGAGGGGGAGGAGGAGGACTGACTGCTCTGCATCACAATCACAACCTGCCCGACTCAAAACCCGCACTCCCCTTTGCCCCAACCTCCGACTCCTGCAATTCAGCATCGCAATTCTTTACGGCCATTGGGGTTGAATAGGGACGGGCCGCGAAGTGTTAAATTCCTCAAAGATCCCTGCTAGCTTGCCCGAATTTGACATCGTACGTCGAAAGGCTCCTGCTAGCTTTTATAGTTATTTTTTTAAAGAGCAAGGTCCAAACCCCCCAAAATTTTCTCCTGAACGATCAACGCCCTTTTCCTTCCATTACTGCATAATCAGTAATGCAAAATAAACACATATTTTGAACCCAAATCCGGGACAAAAAAAAACCGGAAAAGCTTCCCAGACGCGCGGTATGGCATTGTTGTTGCATCGCCTCTTGGATCGGAGCTCTGAGAAAGGAAAACAAAAGCGCCGGGACGGTTGTGTTGCTCTTTCTCTCCCTCATTTGGCTCAACGATATTCCTTTCCGTAAATGGGGTCGGGCTATGTTTCCTGGACTTGGAAAGTGTTTTTGATTCGAATTGTTTTCGTTTTTGTTCGATTTTACGAATCAGATTCTAAAGTCAATTCCACGCAAAGCTAAACATAATGAGTGAACGCGTCACGGCCGCGTCGTGTACTTCCGTATCTTTACCCTTAAGGCTTAAAGCCGAAACCTCTTGGAATAGATGCTAGAAGAAAGAGGCTATCTAACCGCTCTTGAACGCGTCGCGGCCACGTCGCGGCTCCTCCCCAAAACTATAGCAAAGTCAGCGTGTACCCGCAAAAGAGGCAATCGAACCCCCTCCCCCACTGATATTTTTGGACCATCAAAAAGGGGCGGAAACATTTCACTTGCCGGGGTGCAGGACTCAACCAGTTCTCTCCTCCCATCACTTTGTCCAAAATCCGCGGTGGCGTTTCGGTCGACCGTTTCCGTTATCATCATTCATTCTCAACTCCCGGCACCACCACGATCACCGTTTTCTCTGCGTCAATGCATTCCCCGGTAGTGATCAGAGGGGGGAATCTCGTTTACCACAAATGGCCAACAACAATCTATTTTCAGTGGTCGAAAATTGGTTAAAGGAAGAGCTTCGTACATAGGCAGCGGCTTCGCTTGGGTTTGGGCTTAGGCGTAGGTTTAGGCTTCGACTTTCGTAGCGTTGACTTGGGCATCGCTTATGCTTTGCCTAAGCTTTGCGGGCCGGCTTAAGCTTGGGCTTCGTTTAGTCGTTGGCACACACTTATTAAAGGCCCCTTGAAAGCGCAAATATTTATTGCTATAACTATAGATTTTGGCTGACCGATAATTGTCGCTTTATCTCACGCATCTTAGGGGCGGTCAATTGCGCGTCGCTGTCGGGGTCAACATTATACCCTAATACCTTCCCGTCCCTTTAAAAACATTTTTGCGGACTTTAAAATCCAATAAACGCTTTTCTTCGTGTCACTGTCCCTTTAATGCAGCCCTAAAAGGAGAAGCCACCCAAATTTAACCCATTCCCCCCGGATAGAGATTTCCATAACTTCTTCCCCCCCCTCATCGCCCGGAGCGCATGAATTCCCACGCTTTTAGCGGCAACAATCCCGGTTCCCGAGGACCACGGCAGTCCCCAGCCAACCTAATTGAATTCGCGGCGGGACCCCCAGACCACCCAACCCACTACAGGAGGCCCCCCAAACACCGTATCCAATCATCTAGCGACGGCGGAGGGGGTCGGGTTGGCAGAATCGCCTTTTTCATCTAGGAGTTAGTTCTATGTCTCGGGCGCTTTAAAGGAGTCAGCAAGCCGTGCGTGTGAATTTTGGGTGCTACTCACGGTGGTGCCGCGTCCTAATCCAAAGACGGTATTTTTTTTGTATGACGGATTTGATGCTCTATGCTGTAGATTTTCCCGACGCGACGCGCGCGCAACACTTGCCCTTACCTAGCGTAAGCAGTGTAGCCTAAGCCCAAGCCCAAGCCTAACCTAAGCCTAAGCCTAAGCCTAAGCCTAAAACTCCTAAGCCTATGCATAAGCATAAAGTTAAGCCTAAGTACGCGCCGAATCTTACCCTCATTCACGCCCCATTCTTCCCAGATGGTCTTGGCGCGTTGCAAAAAGTCGTAAGAAAGCACCCGGAACCGGAAAAAAGTCATTTGTGAGTAGTACCTGTACGGTGTGTGTGTGTGTTGAGTGAGTGTGTATGTGTGAATGAATTGATTGGGATGGTCGGGGTGGGTGTTGTGCTGTGACAAGCCCCATTCCAGATCACCATTCTCATCGATCTTCCCCCCCCCTGATATCTCCACCCCAACTGACCTTCGAGCTAGCCGACAGCCGATCCCTATTTTGCGTGCTGCTGCCTGAAATCCGCGTTGTTGGGTGTGGCTTTAAAGGGACCGGCAAGGCATTAATTTCGAGATTTTGTTGGCAATGGATTCTCTATAGATTTTAACTCGACCGCGACACGCAACATGCCTGTACGTTTTTCCATTGCATAATGGAATCGCCCGAGATTTCGGTCGGGATTGATTTTTGGGTGCTGGACTGTTAGCGGGGGGTATTTTTTCAGCCGACTAATAATTTTTAATGCAATATCTTTATCGATTACGCCATGATAATTGCCATTAATCGATCGTGTTCTCTGGCTTATATTTATGTATTTTTCTCTTTTCTTCCTACTACTCCTTTCCTCATCCCATTGTTGATCACGCGTCAAAATACCCCCACCGAAAGGTGGGAGATATTCCCACGGCTTTTACTCGCCTCTCAATCCATTTACGGACATGGTAACGAGAATATCGACGGAATTCCCAGGCTGCTCTTTCCTGGAATATGGCGTTTAAAGCTCGGGAGCTTAATTCTGAAAGTGCGGAGTACGATTGGGTAATTTTGAAGCTTTTAGCCGAGCGGCGCGGATTTCCATAATTTCATGGGGTTTTGGATTTTGAGGTACTAACGAAAAACGCTAGGCATCCCGCTTCCTCAATGCCAAGAACACGCACTTTTTCGAGGGTTGTCTAGGATTTTGTTCACGATTTCCGTGAAGAGAGGGCGAGAGAGGGAGAGAGAGAGCGAGAATGAGAGAGAGAGAGAGAGAGAGAGAGAGAGAGAGAGAGGGAGGGAGGGAGGGAAAGAGAAAAAGAGAGAGGAAAGAGAGCGAGCGAGAGAGATAGCAAGAGTAAACGCGGTATTTTCGCCGAGGGCTATGCGATCTGCACACTTACCCTCGAAGCATCAGGGAACCGGAAGACCGGCCCGCGGCCTATTATCTAGACCCCGGCTGCGGCTGGCTGCCGGCTATGAGACTTTATTGCTTCGAGAAATCTCTTTTTCACTAGCTCTCTCTCTCTCTCTCTCGCTTTCATTTTCCATAATGATCAACCATTACTCGGTATGCACTCCCATTTATCCCCAATTCAATTATTCGAAAGTTTCCGCTTCCGATTTTTCCGAATTATTCCAAAACCTACAAGATACCGGAACTCATCTAGCCAAACGTTAAAAAAACTACCGTTCCTTTTCAATTTTCTCCACTCCTAATTTCCTCTTCCACAATATTGCACGTTTTGTTGCCCGTTGTCTGTTGTCCGTCGTCGTCGTCACTTTCAGTTGTCCTCCTCGAACCCGTTGTTCATCGACATCCACCTCAAATCCATTTCAGGGTCGATCTATGCGATGTCAGAGAGCGATGAGTACGGGTGCACAGTATCCGAGCTACGCGGCCTCATGGAGTGCCGCGGAGCCGAGGCCCTCGAGCAGGTCAGTTGTCGGCATATTCTAGTGTACGTCGCTACGTTATGCGCCTAGAATCAGTAGAAATTTTGACTAAAACGGAGTTTCGTGTATTCCTGTGTACCCAAATTTAGGAAAAAATTAAAAAATCGCCGCCCGATTCCCCAAACAACATGAAATTTAGGTTGAGCGCCACTACGGAGGCGTCGAAGGCCTGTGCCAGAAGCTGAAGACCGACCCGGTCAACGGACTCCCCAGCAGCCCAAAGGAGCTCGAGAAGCGGAGAAAAGTATTCGGCAAAAACGAAATCCCGCCCGCCCCGTCAAAAAGCTTCTTGCGGTTAGCATGGGAAGCGCTCCAGGTTCGTATTTTTTGACATAATAATGCAAACACACAAAATTTCAGGACATCACCCTCGTTATTCTTCTCGGGGCAGCCATTATATCGCTCGGCCTCTCTTTCTACAAACCTCCCACAAAAAGTGAGTGTGTGCTTGGGTTAAGCCTAAGCCTAAGCCTAAGCCTAAGCCTAAGCCTAAGCCTAAGCATAAGTCTGAACCTAAGCCTGGACCTAACCCAAGCTGAAGCCCAAGCTTCAACCTAAGCCTGATCCTAAACCTAAACCTAAGCCAAAGCTGCTCCAAAGCCCAATTCCAAGCCCACTCCTATGCAAAGCCTAAGCCTAAGTATCAGCCTGGCTTAAGCCTAACTTCAAGCCGAACCCCAAGCCCAAACCTAAGCCAACTTTCAGACACGGACAGCTCGGAACAAGAAGCCGGCTGGATCGAGGGAGCGGCTATCCTGATCGCCGTCGTTGTCGTCGTCATGGTGACGGCATTGAACGACTGGAGCAAGGAGAAACAGTTCAGAGGTATGTAAAACTTCGGTCCCCTGAAGCACCTTTTTTTGAGCCCCATAACCCTATATTATTTTAGGGCTGCAGGCCAAGATTGAGACCGAACACAAATTCTCCGTAATTCGCGATGGTCAACCAATTGACATTATCGTCAACGATCTGGTGGTCGGTGATGTGGCTCGCGTTAAATATGGTATATTGCCGGGAAGTATTGCTTAAAATCGATACCTTTAGGCGATCTGCTGCCCGCCGACGGGATTCTCATCCAATCAAACGATCTGAAGCTCGACGAGTCGTCTTTGACCGGAGAATCGGATCTGATCAAGAAGAGCGTCGATCATGATCCCATTCTTCTATCTGGAACCCATGCCATGGAGGTATTTAGTGAAAACATTACTATTTAGCTAAAGCTACTTGTAGAGCATGAAAAACTAGCCTAAAAGTCTTACTTACGACTAAAAAATGTGATAGAAAAATCATACAAGCAAACCCAAATTTTCCATTTCCAGGGTTCTGGCCGCTTCATCGTGACGGCCGTAGGTGTCAACTCTCAAACGGGCATCATCATGTCGTTGCTCGGAGCCGTGAAACAGGAAAAAGAGGAGAAAAAGGCGCCGTCAAAAGAACCCGAGGCTATTAATGGTGTGTCCATAGTATTAAAATGTAAATAGAAGGCTTAGGCAATGGAGTTCTGGTGGCGAATGGTGCCCCGAAAGAGGGAAAACCAGTGATTGTGGATGAGGAAGATTCTGGGAAGGTCACCAAGTCCGTCCTTCAGGGAAAACTCTCTTCGTTAGCCATTCAGGTGAGTTGAAAAGGTTGTTCTGTTTCTCCAGCAAGTCCAAGATTTACCAAAAAACATTCTCGACTTCTCAATCCCCTTTTCAGATCGGTTACATCGGCTCAATCGTGGCGGCGGCCACCGTGTTGATGTTGGTGGCGCGGTTCTGCTTCGAGAATTATGTGATGGCCAAGAAGGCATTCGAGCCGACAGACCTCTCATATTTCGTCAATCACATCATTATCGGTGTGACGGTGCTGGTGATAGCTGTCCCAGAAGGACTTCCGCTTGCCATCACACTCGCATTGACCTACTCGGTCAAGAAGGTTCGACAGGAAGGGGGTCCATTCAAGTGCTGTTTCTAGATGATGAAAGACAACAACCTTGTGCGGCACTTGGACGCGTGCGAGACGATGGGTAACGCGACGGCCATCTGCTCGGATAAGACGGGCACGCTGACGACGAACCGGATGACTGCTGTCCAGGCTTTCATCAATGGTATGGAGCGTCGAGAAATCAAGTTTTAAAGCGAATTTTCAGACGAGTTCTACAAAAACAATCAGCTCCCGAAATACGATCAACTAGATGAGAGGACAGCTTCAATGATTGTTGATGGCATCTCAATCAATAGCGGCTTCAACTCGCAAGTTGTCGAAGGGAAACAGCCAGGAGCACCAAGGGAACAGGTAGGGGAGAGAGCGAGAGAGAGAGAGAGAGAGAGTACGCAATAATAAACTTAACATTAGATCGGCAACAAAACCGAATGCGGACTCCTCGGCTTCGTCCTCGACCTCGGCAAGAACTATGATGATATCCGGAAGCTGCACCCAGAGGAAACGCTCTTCAAGGTGTACACCTTCAACTCGTCCCGCAAATCGATGATGACCGTCATCGCGTTGCCGAACGGGCGATATCGTGTATTTGCCAAGGGAGCCTCGGAGATCATCTTGTCGCGGTAGATCAACTTTCAGCATTAAGGCTCTCAATTCCAGATGCTCATACATCTTGGGTCGAGGCGGCAAGATTGAGTCGTTTGACGAGGCCGGGCTGGCCGATCTGACACAGCGTGTCATTGAACCCATGGCTTCGGATGGACTGCGAACGATCGGATTGGCCTACAAGGACTATGTGGTGTCGGGGGAGAAGAAGGAGGAGAACGAGGTGAGGGAGAGGAGGTGGAGATGAACATGATGAATTCGTTACAGGTCGAATATTCGGGTGAGGTCAACTGGGAAGATGAGGAGACTGTCAGGGGAGGAATGACTGCTATTGGCATCATGGGTATTCAGGATCCAGTTAGACCGGAGGTGAGTCAAAGTTGTAAGTCTAAGCCGAAGCCTAGCCTAAGCGTAAGCCCAAGTGATTCCTAAGCTTAAGCCTAAGCCTATTCCTATGCCTAAGCCTCGGCCAGGCCCGCCAACCTCTATATCCCTCTCCAGGTGCCCGCCGCCATCGAAAAATGCCAAAAAGCCGGCATCACAGTCCGTATGGTCACCGGAGACAACATCAACACTGCCCGTTCTATCGCCACATCATGCGGTATCCTCAAGCCGGGCGCCGACTTCCTGGCCCTCGAGGGCAAGGAGTTCAACGCACGCATCAGAGACGAGGACGGAAAAGTGGACCAGGCGAAGCTTGACGCGATTTGGCCCCGATTGAGGGTACTGGCTAGGGCACAGCCATCCGATAAGTACGTTCTCGTCAAGGGAATCATCGACTCGAAGAACACCAAGAATAGAGAGGTATCCAGTTATTAACAAGACGCTCAAACATTTCTTTCTAGGTGGTGGCCGTTACGGGTGATGGTACAAACGATGCGCCGGCTCTGAAAAAAGCCGATGTCGGTTTCGCCATGGGAATTGCAGGAACGGATGTGGCCAAAGAGGCATCAGATATCATCCTCACTGACGATAACTTTACATCTATTGTCAAGGTATGGCTGAAGGGCTACGGTAGAATGCCCATTTTTTAGGCCGTAATGTGGGGACGTAACGTCTACGACTCGATCGCCAAGTTCCTCCAATTCCAATTGACCGTCAACGTTGTCGCCGTGACGATTGCCTTTGCTGGAGCGTGTCTGATTAAGGATTCTCCATTGAAGGTATTGAAGATTCTTGGCATTAACAGTCCCCACCTCAGGCCGTCCAAATGCTGTGGGTGAACCTCATCATGGACACGCTCGCGTCGCTGGCGTTGGCCACCGAAATGCCGACAGAAGATTTGTTGGAGCGGAAGCCGTACGGAAGGACGAAGAGTCTCATCTCCCGCACCATGGTCAAGAACATTGTCGGGCACGCCGTCTATCAGCTGGCGGTGCTCTTCGTGTTGATGTTCTGGGGTGAGAAGTCGACAATTTTTCTAAATTCCCCTTCCGTTCAGCCCCTGATTTCATCCCCCACACCCCGGATGGACGGGAAGCCGGGCTCAAATCCAGGCCGAGCGGTCAGTTTTTTTCTATTATTCACATTTACTCCCCATATAGAACACTTCACCATCATCTTCAACTCGTTTGTCTTGATGACGCTGTGCAATGAGATCAACTCCCGGAAGATCCACGGCGAGCGCAACGTCTTCAAGGTGGTGTCCAGCTTCAAATCGGCACCTCGTCCTCGTTCTAGGGTCTATTCACCAACCCGATCTTCTGCGTCATCTGGATCACGACCCTCATCTCGCAGGTGCTCATCGTGCAGTACGGTGGCCATTGGTTCTCCACGGCACCCCTCGACTTCGTCCAGGTCAGCTATGGGTTTTAGTAGTAAAGGGACGGGCAAGGCAGGGGTAGGATTTCATCTGAATTCGGCAATGCAGCGCAACTCGGCCTGACCGAGGTGCAGAGGACCGAGGTGCAGAGGATATTACGCAAAAATACGGACGCTGCGTCGCGTTGCGCGTCGCGGGCGGACCGTTGCGTTGCGTGTCGCGGGTGCCGCAAAATCCACAGACAATCCCTAGCCAACCAAAACCTTGCCAGCCCCTTTAATCCCGGAACGTTTCAGTGGGCCGTTTGCGTGGCATGCGGTCTTGGTTCGTTGCTGTGGGGCCAGGTGATCTCCAGCATCCCCGCGTCGATCCTTCCGAAATCTCTGTCATTCGGCCGGGGTGAGGTGCAGCCGACGTCGATATTATTGACCGGAGAGTACGACACTCCAACCAACGTATGTCATTCTTGTGGCTTATTTTTTGCAAAGAATCATTCTCGGATATGAATAAGGTCTAAATTTGGTAACATCGAGAATTGATAGCGTCGAAAAATCTCGAAATTGATAATACCGGCATTTCTAATGTCGAAATCTCAAAATATCGAAATTAATAATCTAGAAAATCGAAAACTTTCAATGTCGAAATTCGTCATAATTTTTTTCCGGGAGATTTGTGCATAGTAAACCAGATATATGGAAATTTCGGCATTATGAATTTTCGAAAATATGAAATTTCGACATTAAATGGCGTTATTCTCATTTTCGGCATATGAAATACTGTATTACCGACATACCGTATTTTCGACATGAATTTCGCTATTTCATTGAAATATGTTTAAAAGTGGCGAGTGGATGCGGAATTCCCCCGATTTCCTTACCCCCCAAGCAGCCTATCCCTTTAAAACCAACAATCCTAAAATTTCTGGCATCTCTAACGAAAATCGACTTGATATTCGACGCGTTCCACCCCTTTTTCCAATGCTAATAATTATTTCCGCATCCTCTCTCTCGGCTCTATATCTGGCTTGCGATTATTTGGAATGGAATGGATTGGATGGATATGGATTGATGGATGGTTGATATTGGATGGAGTGTTGTTTTTGGGGGTGTAATCTGGGTTTAAAAGCGCGCATTAAAGGGACTAGGAAGTGGGAGATCTGACTCCAAGTATCGTCATGCGAAATTTTTCAAATTCTGAATTTTTATAAAAATGGATTTTAAGGATTTGGCTTGAGGAAAATAGGGGTTGTAAACATAATTTTTCACAAGATTACCTACGAATTAGGTGTTCCTAAGCTAGCCGGTACTTATGTATTATCGGGGGGGGGGGGTTTAACCGCAGGGTAATATTTTCCAGAATAGTATTTTTATGATAATAGGGTTTTTAGTAAAATTTCTCTATTTGTAAAAACTATCAAAAAAATGTACACAATGTTTGGAAATTAGAATTTCGCTCGATAACCTATATTTTGGTATTCTTTTAACATGTAAGGTTTTCACGTTTCTGAAAAGTAAAAAACAGCTTAGAAAGCTTTCTTTATTTATATTACAAAACTTCGGCGCTTAAGAACAAAATTGGTTCCCACCCCAGCCCCCCCCCGATAATGGCAAAGCTCCAAATAGCCAATACACCCCTGAAAACCACTCCAACCACCCAACCATCCTCCATTCCATTCCATTCCAAAGACCCAAGCAAAAACTTTCAAAATTTCGGGTGCATTCCCCCCGGCAGCGGTGATATTGCAGGTAGCCCAACAGATCGGTGTGCAAAAGACGGGTGCCGGTGGATCGATCGACAGTTCCGGGGCAAGACGCCCGGGTCAATTGCTGTGGCTGCTCGGACTGACGAGACTTCAGACGCAGGTGCGACGAATGTCCGAGATGATGGCGCGCCCCGTATCCGCTCCACGTGCTTCTATTGCCGATATATCACAGCATTTCCCCCAGGCCATGCAGCAGCATCAAGCTGCGGCGGCTGCTGCTGCTGCTGCAGCCGCTTCCGCGCAACACTAGAGTCATTGGTTGGCTGTGGATGGGCCATTTGGGGACCGGGGTACGGTAGAGGGGTCACGGGTTTCACGGTCAAAAAGGACATCTTCTAGCGGGGCGTAGATATGTTCGATTTTGACGATTTTGCTATGTATCGAAAGCTCTCGAAAAGCCTTGAAAACTAGTGTTTGTCATTTTTTAAATTAAGTATTTCTATTCCCGCTTTTTAAAGCCGGAAATCAGGAAAAGCGTCGATTTATACGATTTTGAATAGCCGTCTTTAGACGAAAAAAAAACGTGTTTTTCGGAAAACATTTCGTAGAAAAAAAAATGGAACAAATTTAAGAGCACCAAACACGCTGGCTTTTCGTCTTTTTGACGCTTTCGAAAACTATAAAGATCATCTAAATCAGCGTTAAACGAATCTCAAAAATCAGAAATACCTGGATTATCGCCTTGCGTAGAATTTTACGTTTTTAATTGCCTGAAAACTAGCTTTCCATAACCATACTTTCGGTTTAGTATAAATACTTCAACTAGGATATATTACCTCTAAATGTCCCTTGTGGCCCATCCATGCCGAAACCTTCCCCCAACCTCTGCCTTTCGCAAAGCAATGCCTTCCTCCCCTTCCCCCATCCCCCCGCAGCTTCTTGCCCTCCTTCCTTTTCCCTCTATATATTTATGCTACTTCAATTTCCGGGTCTCTTTCGATGGCTTTTCTCCCCTCCCCCACCCCTCAAAATCTCGACAAAAACCATCGACAAAACGAGCAATTCGGCGTGTTTCTCGCGACACAACGCATGCATGTATCGTCGAGTTTGATCGAGTCCAAAAACCCTTTGAAAAGTTTTGCAAGTTTTGAAAACAGTTCAATCGTGATTAGTGGTGTGGAGTGATGTGTGAATTCGATGGGATTGGTGGATTTCGGCAAAAATACGAAAAATCGAAGTTCTTTTGGCGTGTTTTCAAAATTCGGTTTCGATGCAAAATTGTTTTCAATAATTTTGAATACCAAAAGGTCCACATAGTCATTTTCTATCGCTAATTGGACGACGCGAATTTGTCAAAAGTATGACTTTTGGAAAACAAATTTTTGAAAAAACTTAATGATTTGCGATGGCTTTCTTGCCTGCCAAAAAGAAAACCTGGCAAAATGTTTGATTTCTGGCCAAAAACGACAAAAAGTACCAACGATAGAAACTACTAGTAGTAGTTCTATTTAGCGCGGAAAAGTAGTACTTTTCCGCGCTAAATAGAACCGTAATTTGCACAAAAATGTACTCGGAATCCACCCATCCCACCCCATCCCCCAACAGCATGCTCTCGTGTCTATCGTCTAGTTCAAAACACACCCTATAGCCCCCCGGGTCTCTTATCCTTCCCCGTTTATTTTGCAACAGCGTGACCGTGTCGAGTTGTTCAGATGCGAGTGGTGAAGGCGTTCCAATCGTCTACTGAGGACAACCATCCCTCATCCCTGACGACGTCGACGGCTGATCGTCTACGGGCCTCCTACCGCAGGTTGAAGATCGCCAAGGAGTTGGAGCAGCAGAAACGTGCGTTTTCGTCCTCAAAAATCGGGGTGTAATTTGGTTATGAAAATTGTTATATAGTTTGGTTACGAGGTTCATTAACAGTCTGGGGTATTTGTTTATGTGGGGGATTATTAGGCCTAAGCCTAAGCCCGAGCCTAGCCTACGTCTAGCCTAAGCCTAAGCCAAGCCTAAATAATTTAATAAAAAAAAATACAAAGTTCCAACCCCAAAAACCCCCTAAAACAGCTCTAAGCCTAAGCCTAAGCAAGCTAGCCTAAGCCAGCTAAGCCTATAATAGCCTAAGTCTAAGTAGTAGTAAGTACAATTACTCCACCTCCTTTCTACATAAAGCCGCAAAAAATAGCTCGGCTTCATAAAAAACCCTAGCGGGTAGGCTAGCAGAGATCTTGGAGGATTCACCCCTCTCACTAGGCCAGGGTATAACTATAAATTTCGTATTTTCGTTAGTTCACACCTAGTAATTGGTTATAGAATCTAACATACCTCACTGAGCACACGTAGACGTTTTTGCGCATTAATAGCTCGATTTTTGGCGCCCCGGAACGTCCTATTGTCCGTCCCATACCCCCCGGGCATGTAGCCATTTCAGGGGCGGGTAGTGTGCGCGTGTCAGCGGCCAAGGATCCGGCCAAGGACACGACGGCCATGAAGTTCGTCTAATTCTCCGGTGGAAACAAATCAAAATCAACCACTTGCTCTCCCTCTTGCTCTCTCCGTCTTCAGTAGGGTCCTCTGAGCTCCGGGGGACAACCGGGCCAAATTGGCTTCGAAAGGGATCGGTCCAATCTGGTGTCTAACCATTCGCGTTGCATCCGATTAAACGAATGTGTGGATGGTTCAGTTCGAATCTAATGTATATGTGAAGCCTACGCGTAGCGTAAGCCTAAGCCTGGTCTAAGCCTGGCATAGGCCTGGCGTAAGCCTAAGCTAAGCCTAAGCCTAAGCCTAAGCCTAGGCCTAAGCCTAAGCCCAAGCCTAAGCGCAAGTCAATAGTACCGATCCCTTTAAAGCATTTGCCCATCAAAACCCCCGGAGAACAAGGCCCTATTTGCACGACATTGCCCATCCCCCAAATACCCGAATTGCTCACTTTTGATGGCGGATGATCCCCACGCCCTTCTCTTCGCCATCATTTTTTCAGTTCAACGCCCCTTTAAAGACCGGCTGTTTTGTAACGTGTACATACCGGGAAGGTACGCCCCATCCCATCTATCTCTCTCTCTATTCCCCGCCCATACTTCTGGATTCGCGTCAGCCGTTTTTCGAGGAGAAAACCGCTCGAAAATTGGTGTAACTCCACCCGCCCGGTGCCCGGGGTGGGGGCTGTGGTGTGTGGGAATGGGAGGAGCTGACGAGTTTTGGAGCTGGGTTACGGTAGTGGGGTCAATTTTTAGCAGAACTTAACACAAGACTATCTTAAAAAATCGAAAAATTTACTTTGTGATATCCAAAAAGCTCTATAATTCCGTTGTAATACATTCAAACGGTCTGTAATTTTTCTGGTAGATACAAAACCCTAAAATCTATATACCATACCCCTAACCTACCGTAACCCTTAAAACAGCTCCAAAAAATTGTCAGATTCCCCTCCACACCCCGGTCCCCCCTCCCCCCAATCGATTGCCTTATCCCCCCGAATTTGATCGTTTTTGATATTTTTTTTTTTATATATTTGTGTCTACAAGATAGGATATGTCTTTCTTCGACTCCTCCATCTACTCCTCCTCCTCTCCATTTCCACAAAATATCGCATAATATCCCCCAGCCCTTCCGATAGGCCTACTGTAGCTGCTGCTCCTTCCCCTCTCTTCCGCTTCGATTCTATACACACGTGAATGTTGTGGCAGAATAACGTAGGTGGTGCCGATAATTTGACAAAGACTTCTATGTTCCACGATAACCGGTTGCCCACCTTTTTGGAATCTCGAGGTTTTAAGGGGCCGGCAAGGCAAAATTTTTTTACTTTCCGGTCCCTTTAAAGCTCGGAATTCCCCTTTTCTCCCCCTTACCGCCGTCTCTCGACTATTGAGCATCTACCAGCTCAACGCAACGGCCCCTTTCCACTTTCTGAAAAACGCGTCTAGCCTACCGTAGCCCCCGAATATCATTTTTGGTTTTCAAGGTTGAGCTAGGGTCTTAGATGTTGTTTTTCCTTCCTCCTCTTCGAAACCTCCGCTCCCCATCCAGGCCTTCATACCATCACTAATTTTTTGTCTCCGTTTTCTTCCTCGTTTTTCAAAGTGTCGTCCCGATTTTCGTCTTGTGTGTTTTCCGTTTTTGCTCGATGCGATAATAAATTATTCCTGAAAAAGTTGCGAGACAATAGAACCACAAAAACGGCAAAAATTACAATCCTTTAATCTGGTGTGTTGACACTTTGGCACTGTCTGCATTGGCCTTGATAAACAGGACAAAGGTATTGTTTACAGAAGGTTCTTCAAAATATTGCCAATAACAATGCTGGGCAGGCTAGCAGAGATCACTTTTGGAAAGGGCCGACTAGCAGTGAGGCTTGAGGAAGCATCCAATAGCTTTACCTAACCCTAATCTTAAGCCCAAGCCTAGCCGGGGCCAATCCTAAGCCTAAGCCTTTGATTAAGTCCAAGCTTAAGCCCAGAAAATAAGCCATAGCCTAAGCCGAATCCCAAGACTGACCTAATCTCAAGTCGAAGCCGAATCCAGGTGAAACCTAGAGGCCAAGCCCAAGCCCGAAAGCTAAGCCTAAATCTAAGCCTAGAAAAACATAATCCCTTCAAACCAATGTAAAACTGAATTTTAGAGGTTTTTGGCGGATAATTCTCGTACAGGCAAACCAGCACAGATCATTACGGAATGCCGATGACCAGGCTAAAGACAGTGACCACCGAATCGTCATAAACTTCAAGAATATCCGGAGGCGATGCGATGAGTGCCAATCTGAGCCCCTGATTTCCCTTTTTTGCCCTTTCCCCTCTCCCCTCTCTAGCGGGGTCTTTGTGTGATAAGATAAAGAAGCCGCTTTGTGCCCCAGTCTGGCCCCCTTTGCCGCCCTTATTTGAAAATTGACTTAGATTCTTTGATCATTGCTGGGGTATTCTGCGGCTAAGACGCGTTTCTGCCTTCGAACATTATGGAGGATTGTCATGGCCACGAGCATCCGCTCGAAATTCTGGACACTCGCGTGCAGTGGGCCGATTTGCAGGTAAATTAGCCGAGATTATTGGGAGACAACCCCCGCCGCACACCTCAAGAACACCCATATCCCACCCCCCCCCCACCACTCCATCAAACATATTTCACACAAATTCCCCCAACCCCAAAACCACCCACTACTTATTTACACCAAAACCCATCGAAGACCCCAAATTCAAACCCAAACCCTCAACTACCTCCCCACACACACAAGATGCCAATTATATAAGGTGGATATGAGGGTGACAGGCTGGAAAAAATTATAGCGAGTATTTTAATGGGGGTTTTCTTAAAATCGAAGTATATTTCCGGTGGAAAAACTACCAAGAAATCCTTAGAAAATCCAAAATTTGGTCAAAAGCCAGTAATCTTTCGAAAAATCTACTTTTTTGTATTTCTGAGTTTTTGGATACGTATTTTGTTTTTCTACTTTTGTAAAGTTTTTAAGAATAGGGAAAAACGGGGTAGAAGCATTCTATTTATTTTAAAAATCGATAGTAAATGCAAAAGTTGCACCCCTGATAGCCGCTCCCCCCGGTATTGCAAAAGAACCTTAAATCACTATCAATTCAACATCATGTTCAGACCCATCTCCAAAAAGTGCTAATGACCGACTCAAAATGCCGCAAAACATCTTTCGCGTCGAAGGCTCCAGGATCTGTCGTTGGTTCGGACCCTTTAGCTGTAATCGTTTTTAGGGTTTCCTCTCCCAAGTGGTCCTCATCGATCTCAATTGGTTCCCTCCTATCCCAAAGCTTCCCAAAAGGGTAAGTCCAAGACTAAAGGCACCAGGAAGCGCGAAACCCAACCATCCCCAAAAACTTTAGGTCGTCCTAAAAGTACCCATCTCAAAAGCCCACGAAGGACTGCCAGAAGACGTGCCAACACCTCCCGAAAAAATGGAGCCGCTTCTGAAGGCCGTAAGTCTACTGAATGCTTCTGTTGTCAAAATCAACAATCTTTTTCAGCGAAAAATTGTGCCCAATGTGAGTTTCGAATCGTTTTCGTAGTTTGTATTTAGCTAGTTGTAGAGTTAGATGTAGTAGATAGATTAGCTAGATAGAAAACTGTCCGATTCGCTGCTTTGGTCCACGCACGAATTTCCAGCTATTCGAAGCGGAGCGGGCCTTCTACGAATTCTACCGTGTCCACGAGCACACCGAGACCAGTTTGCCGCCCATTCCGCATTTTTACTATGCGGCTAGGTTTGAGGTATGTTTGAGTGTTACTAGGGTTAGGCTTAGGCTTAGGTTAGGCTTTTAAGCTTAGGCCTAGGCTTTGTTCAACTTTTATTTTCAGGGAAACCATGAATACCTCGTCTTTGAATGTCTACAAAACACGCACTCCTTCCACGTCTGGGACAATTTCAACGAAAAACAAATTGATCAGGTAAATCGTTACTTTTCATCTAACGGTAGTGAGGATTTGGTACGTTTCGCTCCAAATGACATCAAATTGTTGGATTTACCGACCCTCAAAAATTCTAGATGCTGCACGCAATCGCTCAAACGCAAGCCTTTGGCTATCTGAACAATTCCTCGTCTCAACCCGGCCTCAATCTGCGGCTCCTCGACGTGCTCTACGATGAATGTTTCCCCCGAGTAGTCCGTCCTCAAGTGGCTTCAATCATCGGGGCATCATTTAGGAAATGGCCGAGTTGCTGCGGAAGATGCCCGCTTATTTTGGGCAGGAGCTGGAACCGTTGGTTGAGAAGGCATTGGCCAGCTCGGATGACTTCTACGATTTGAGGGTTGAGGAGAGGATCTGCGCATCTTTGGGTGAGCTTGACTTTAAAGTTTTTCATCTAGGAGGCTTCGGAAATTGATTCTTGCAGACAATTTTGCAAAAAGCCATGATTTCGAAAATCAATTTTTCGACAGTGAAAATTTTTTAAAAATCTGCACCAAGCTAGGTTTTCTAAATTTTTCAAATCTGATTTTCGAAATAATTGTCTGTCAATTTAAAAGTACTCTCCAGTGGCGAGTATCTTCTAATTTTGGTATGATTCGTCTAGAGGTACCCATTAAGGGAACGCTGTTCAGCATTCGCGACACCTTTAGCGAGCAAGACGTCAGTTTTCGGGTTCAGAGCAAGAGTTTTCAGGCATCAGCCAATCATTAGTGCATGGAGACGTGTGGAGCACGAACATTCTTTGGGATGCCGACGATCATGATAAATTGAGGGCAGTCCTTGATTGGCAGGTGGGGAATCCAGTAACTTATGTAATTCTGAGTTTCAGATGACGCGTCATGGGTGCCCTGCCACCGATTTAATTCGATTTTTGAATACCTGTATGAGTGGAGCACATCGGCGACAGAATTGGGAGCGATACTTGAACAAGTTGGTAGTATTGGCTTAGCTTATGATTAGCCTATTTTTACGTAGCTTAGGCTTACCAAACCCGCCCACGGCCACCCCCATTCCCTAAACCCCCCCCCAACACCATGTAGCGCCATAAACAGTCCATCTGCAAAAAGCTCCTTTATCTTATCTCAGGTTTTGCACAGCCCTTGATTAGGCATGGCTTTGGCTTAGACTCGGCTTAGCTTTGGCCTGGCTTAAGCTTCTAGGCTTAACCCTCCATACCTTGCAGGTTCCACGACTATCTTCGCGTGGAGATGCGAGGCCTCCCATTACCGTATACCGAGGCTCAGGTGGGATAATTTGGCGGTTGAAATAATAAATTTGAGCTTAGACTCACGCTGAGGCTTGGGCTTAGGCTTTCCCTTAAATCAGGAACCGATCTAATTTCAACGTTTAGTTGGTCGATTCCTATAAACAAATGTATGCAATGGAGACGCTTCTCTACATGCCTCCCCTCAATCCAATCGTCGCCTCGGCCAACCTCGAAGTGGCGCCCGAGCTGGCAAAGAAGAGGAAGGAAACCGTTGCCGAGAAGGTTAGCGCAACTAGTAAAAAGCTATTATAAAAGTTTTGAGGGTCTATTTCCTATTTTTCAGGTCAGATGCATGCTAGAAGACATCATCCACTTTGCTCCATTCGCTCCGCGCAGTACCAAAAATAACTCCGAATAAAGGCTACGAATCACAGAACCATCACGTGCCCATTGACGTCCATATGCAAATTGGTTAAGCGGGTTATTTAACGGCAGAACCGTGGCGGGAACAGTCGGGACCACGACCCATGAGAGACATAGACCTAACCACGGTTTTTGGCGAATAGTTGTTGGGTAGATCGGGTGGAAATCGGAACGGAACGGCACGGAATGGATCACTGCAAATTAGCCACACCCTTCGGATCTGTCTGAGGGCTATTTTCAGCATTCGATAGTTACATGTTTAGACGAAGGAACGTGAATTTACGGAGCGGGAATTTCGAGAGTGTCTTACTGGCCAAGTTCGTTTTGGTAAAAATTCGGTTAAGATGAAAGTGAAGCCTAAGCCTAAGCTTAAGCCAAGTCTAAGCCTAAGCTAAGAAGCTTGAGCTTATGCCTAAGCCTAAGCCTAAGCCTAAACCAAGCCAAACCCCTCGATCCTTGAGCCTTCACTTTCACTTTATCAACAAACACTTCACCCCTGATTACGGAATTCCCTCGTGGGTTGTAAATGCTTCCCGGAAGAGCCGCCAGCCGAGTGACAGATGGTCGCCGCGAAAAGTAAAAACTCGCGGATACCGTACTACCCTACACATTCCCCGATTCCCGGAAAAGCCCCTATTTTCCGCTTTTTGCCACGAAAGCAGAAGATTCTCCTCGTTCTCCTCTTCGTCCTCCTCGCCGGCTGCCAGCTCAGCCGGTCGCGCCGGAGCGGCAAAACATTTTTTCGGGGGCGCTCGCTCTGCGTTGCGTCAGCTGGATCGAATACGTGGGGGAGGGAATGGGGGAATTCATTTAGTTTTCTCCGAAGGAGTCGCTGCTAGTAGGCCACCTGAGGTCTTGCACAAAGAACTGCTGCTCGTTGCCCCCGCTCACGATTTTTTTATTTTACTAGCATAATCGATCCGAGGTATTTTTACAATCCGCTAAAATCCGAGCAAAAGTATTTTTAAAAATCCTAATTCCAAATTTTATTTGTTTATTTCAAAGGTGATAGGTCGCTGTTTATATTTACTAGCGTAATCCATCTAGGTTCTTTTGAATGAGAAATAGAAACGGAGTGGAATCGTCATTTTTTGCCACTAGCCTAAACGTCATTTTTTAGCTTTCCCAATCCCAACTCTGCAACATTCCACCTGATTCCTCTTGACACGTGTCCCTAGGATTTGTGCCGTTGTCACTGCCGGGCGTGTCGACCAATTTTTCGTCCCCTCCTTATCGCCGTCACATTCGGGATGGCAAAGCTCCGCCAAAGTCCCGCGGCTGGAAAATCACGTGCTTTTATGAATATATTTTAGTCGGGGTCTGACTAAAACAGTTAACAAACAGTTCAACATGGCCAATTTTTAGGACATAATAGGCATTTAGCCATTTTCATTACGTAATGGATTACCATATTGCACGTCCGTCAGCGGAATGCGGTGCGTATCGCGGGCCGGCAAAACTCACTTTGTATATTCGCCGAAAAACCGTTTTATGACCAGCTCATGGCCCAACCATATACCGTATATTCGTGTTTTGGCGCTAACCAGTGACCCAATTCGCGATCAGCCCGGCTTTGGTCTACCCCGGCCTTTTCGGGGGGCAATGAAAAATCTGGGTGGCTCTTTGGTTAGCGAACTCGGGGCGGTGGTGCAGCGGCCGTACGCCTCAATGAATCGGCGGAATTTGGGCGGTTCCCCCGCGTGACTCACTTTCAAAACCTTTTCAAAAACTTTTTTTGTGTATTTTGACTGGCGAGGCGACCATTTTAGCGTAGCTGCAATTTTTGATGCAAAATGAAGCATATGGCCTCTGCCGATAATTTTTAATAATGATAATATACTTTATCAACGTTGTATAAGTATTCTTATTAAGTGCCACCTGCTTTCGTGTTAAATGACATAAGTAAAGAATTGATCGTCCTGCCGATTTCCGTTAGATTTGGCTATTTTTGAATATAATTTTTAGATATTTCTTTCTCAAAGCATAGGTGGAATTGGAAGACATAATTTATTAATGTAGTTTTATCGTATTTAAACTCGTTTAAAACGTTTTTTTAAATATTTTGCATTTTTTTGGGATTCCGAGGGGGCACCCAAGCCTCGGCCCCTTCCCCTCAACACCCCTCTCCCCGAGCCCCCGGCCTGCGATGGGCGTGGTCGAGGGGCTAACCCCCAGCCCTCTCGCCCACACGACCCGGGTTCGACCCCCGGCCGCTGCTAATGAGGAATAGTTATCCCTGTCTGACCATTGCTGACGACAAGACTGTAACGGCTGAAGCTACCTTTTGCGCTTTAAAACTTAGCAGCTTTTGTTTTTGGGCTTAAACGAACTAAACCATTTAACCGTGAGGCATCATTTTGACAAATTGCCATTTCACCCGTCAGGTCGGCGTCAACACAAACAGGTGTACTATGTCTCAATCCGGGGGCACCGTTTAAAATTGATGGGGGTACGCATGTACTCTTGTGTGGGGAAGGGATGTTTTGGTCTCGACATAGACGTAGGAGGAGGCGGGACATAAACAACGCTAGAAAGGGGGTGAAAAAGCGGCAAACCATGGGGGTAGAGAACGACCGAAAAGTACCCCGTTTGCACTCTGGCCCGGGACACAACCAATTCCGAAATGTTGGCCATGTGGTGTTGGCCGGAGGCATTTCGCTTGTTTTTTCGCAACTTATTTCTAAGGTTAACTAGGCCTATGCCTATGCCTAAGCCCGAGAATAATCCTAAGCCTAACCTAAGCCTAAGCGAAGCCCACTCGGATCTTTTTAATCTTTTCCATGTTCGCCAGATTTTTTTCGTGTTGGTTGCGTCAATGATATGTTAATCAGAGAGAGAGAGAGAGAGAGAGAGAGAGAGAGAGAGAGAGAGAGGGAGAGAGGGGGGAGAGAGAGAGAGAGAGAGGGAGAAGGGGGAGGAAGGGAGAGAGAGGGGAGAGGGGAGGGGGGGGGGGGGGGGAGAGAGAGAGAGAGAGAGAGAGAGAGAGAGACTGGCCACGTGATTATGCCAGTATTTTGACTGTGGTCGGCTTATGGCTTGTGATTTGGGCGAAAACAGTCCCCCCATCTACGGTCTCACAATTCGATACCCTGTCCCCGCCTCGTTGTGATTGATGGTTTATTGGATTCCGATTTTTCGCGCTGTATCCGCCCGTTCAAAAGTCGAACGATCAGTGCGTGACATTGCTTCTCGATTGCTTGTTTTGCTGTCAGAGCGTAGCTGGTTTCTGCCTTAAAAAAAGGAGTATGGTCTCTCTTCTCTCTCTCTCTCTCTCTCTCTCTCTCTCTCTCTCTCTCTCTCTCTCTCGTTCCTTAAGTCCCGGAAGGAATACCTGAATCCATCAACAGCCCCTTCCCAGTCAGCGTGTGACCGCTTCAGGTTGAAGTGGCCGACGAAGAGGCCCATTTTCACGCGGAATTCGCCCTGTCAGCCGCATTTTTTTACCTGGATCCCAGCGCTTCCCGGTCCCTTTAAAATCGAACTCTGAAGCCTCTCCAGCTTCCCTGACCCCCAAAAAGCTCTTCCAACCTGCCCTCCCCAAACCGTTCACCCGGGGCAAAATATTGCAAACCGGGCGACGCACCTCCCCATCGCATTGGCATGCAAATATTTGGGGAATGTTTGGAAGGCGAAGAAAAGGGCGGGCATGTAGAAAAGAATGGAATGGAAAGCGCCCATTACGGCACGGGTCGGCTAGTTGAAAGGGCAAGTTTTAGGCTGCAGATCCGACTCAGATTTGGTTATGGCTTTGATCGTTTTTCAACACTTTACTATTGCCAAGTTCGCAATTGTTCAATCCCTACGTAAGCATTTCCGCCCTCCAAAAAATGCTCTAAATTCCGCCTTTTCCGGGCTTCCGGTCCTTTTGCAGTAGACAATGGGCCACGAGGGGCAACTCTAGGCACGAACGGCTCTGCTGGAGGTCGAAAATCGGGTTCTGGAAGTTGCCGGAAAGAGTTTTGGAGAGCTATAAATTGCTCTCCTGCGTGTTCTACCGTATTCCAAGTTAGTCCAAGTCCAAGTTTATTAAAGCTTTAAGCTTAAGGCCATGGCTAAATCAGCTTAAGGAAAAGCTTGGCCTTTCTAAAGCCTAAGCTAAACCTGACTTCCGACCTAAGTCAAGCCTAAGCCTAAGCCAAGCCAGCCAACCTAAGTCAAGCCTCAGCCAAGCTTAAGACAAACCCAATCCAAGGGAAAATTACGAAAATGTAACAATTTTTCCGAGGTCCATATCTAGGAAATACCCCCCAGCAAAAGCACATTCTCGATAGATCCAACCATTTTTTGCCATTCCCCTTTGCATCTAGTAGTGGTAGCATGAGTATCCATGGATTGAAGAATCCCTCTCCTCCTCCTTCTATTCGTCCATTTTATGTGATAAGACTGGTGAGGAGGAGGGGGAGAGACCGGTTGTTAGGATGGGATGGGGGGCTATGCATAAGTTAGCCCATCCATCCCTCCTTCCTCTCTGCAAGTCACTTCCTCAAAACCACCCCAAGCCCTCAAGGAACAGCTCGTCCATTTTTTGAGGTTTTAAGGGGAGTGTGGCACTTCTTCAGCTTTAGAAAAAATTGAGGCTGAGGTTCTTTTGCATTATCGGGGGGTATCAGGGGGAAAGCGACCTTTTTCTTGTCTGGAAAGCCACCTTTTTTGCTATTATTAAGCGCAAAATCTTTACCAGTAACAAACATTTGGGCTTTTTGCCAAAATTTTCAATTTTCCTTTTTAAAGGTTTATATATAGTATTTCCGCTTTAAATCGATTTAAATTACATTAAAAACGGCATTAAAATGCTTACAATTACGCTATGAGACAATTCTGGACTGGACAATTCTGGGCAATTCTGGACGATTCTGAAAACCTTGGTCGCATCCCCCCCCGATAATGGGAAAGCTCCAAGAATCGGGTCAAGCAAAATATTGTCACTATTTTTGAAACCTAAGCATACGCGTGGCAGCTTACGCTACGCCATGCTACGCCTTGGAGTTTTCACGCTTTTCACGAATCGCTATAATAATATTTACACTGGATTTGCTAGTTCGCAAAATAAGTGCCCGTCCTACTCGAACTGTTTGCCAGCCGCACAATTCGCCCGACTGTTCCTAGGTGTTTATGCCATTTTCGACATTCATTCCGTTCCGATCCGTTGACATCACCCCCCCCTCTGCCCCTCGAATGTTGGGGACAGCCATTGCAGATCCAGTTTTCTCGGCTGCACCGCTACCGCCATCTTGGCGGAGGGCGGACACAGCACTGACAATGGCATCTATCCAACCACAACTATTTTCATTCTACTATCGCTATTTGTAGAGACCGCTCTTTTTTAGTGTACTGGTTCTGCTCTCGCCTATCACTTTCATGGCCCGGGTTCAATCCCCATCCATGTCATCCTTTTCCTTTTGCGTACTTTCCAAAAACCTGTGCCCCAGCGGTATTTTTCTTCTCCAAAAGTTTTGCGTCTACCGTTCCCCCTCCCCGCCCATGTGAAAACTTATCTGCGAAAACTATTTGCCGATCAGAGCCCAGCCATTCCCTCTGCATCTCGGCGTCTCTCTCCATCCCCTGTTCTCTCGCCTCTATTGCGTGGCCGCTGGCCACTCGAGCCTGATCACCGACAGCTTAACCCCTCGAGCCGAGACCCCCCGGTGGAATTGGATTTTGGCCCGAAACCTGGAATGGCGGCGGGCCCTGCAGAACGGGGGTCTTTCGACTATAGAACGGGTCTAGATTTGTGTTTTTGTCGTTTTTATTCGATTACGGTAGCTGGGGCGAGATTAAAGGGTGTAGTTTCTCGGAAAGCGCATTTTTACGGGATTTTGGAGACGTAATTGATGTTTTGACGGATCTCTTCTCTCTCTCTCTCTCTCTCTCTCGCTCTCTCTCTCTTTGTCTCTCTCTTTCTCTCTCTCTCTCTCTCTCTTTCTTATTGTCATTTTTTCTCTCATCCATAAAGGTTCCTTTTCGACTGTTTCACACTTCCATACTAAACTATAGTTTCAAAACGTACTCCCGGGGATTCCGCTCGACACCTGTTGACCACCGGCGGTGTGGCGGTTTACGTACGAGAGAAAGCACGTGTGTTTTAGCATTGAGAGCCGCCCAGGGGATGGGCGTCGAGTGTCCAATCCAATCACTCGACGTCAGAACACCCCATTCTCCTCCCCTACCTCTTCTCTGAGCATCAGATTATCGTTGGCCCCCGGGCCGGGGGGGCACATTCTGGAAAGTGTACAGATTTTGCCGTCATTATATTCGATTACGCGAGCTGTTTAGGGGTATAGGGTGCTTGGTTGGGGTATTTAGGAGGAGTAGGAAGGAGGAGCATCAACTCTGTTTCGCCGGTTGGGTAGGAAAAGCTACGTGAAGCTCCAAATGACAGTTTGATACTTGTTTTTTATCTCTCTGAATTTTTCAGGTTAATTACAGCTAAGAACAATTCCATTTTGCGCCCCTTTTCCGAATTTCATATGGTATTTCGCTGCCTGTCGAGATAAAGTAGGCGCGATTCCCCCTTCCCTTGTTCCTTTAAAACAATTTTTTCCATCCCGGATGCATAACATTGTAGTCAAGACTTAGGTGGGCTTAAGCTTAGGCTCCCCTAAGCTCCTCCAATCCGAATTTCCCCTTGTTATTCCCCGACCATGTGGCTGCTCAGCTTGGCCAGCGGAAAATTTGCGGATAATCTACCGTATCCCCTCCCCATTCCCCGGCCCAAAAATCCCGTAAACCAGACGATAAGCCATCGGACCCCGCGGCTGTCATCTCACAAAATTATTTCCTCGCTAAAAAATGCTCCGCCGCCGGTCGGTATTCTCGTTTGTTCGCGCTACGGTAAGGAGTTTGGTTGCTGAATTGAGGGCGTAATCGATAAGTGAATCAGTCGAGGCAGCCTAGCAGAGGTTCCTTAGGAAATTTTGAAAACTCCCTGGCGGAACTAAAAGTCCTTCTTACCCGGAGATCTGGCGATGGCACCCCTAAAAAGAGGACCCTAGATGGGACATCTTCTAATTGAATCTCGGGCCTCCTTTCGACATCTCCTTTTACATATCTGGGCCCAGGGCTCCGCGTTCTTCCGCTTCTCACCACTATTTATAGGGCCGAATCGCGTTCCGGTCAATTATCTCGCTTTTAAAGAAACGATGGAGGCCAACTTTCTCACCCCTAATAAATTCCTCCCCCAAAAAGAGGATCCCATTTTGAAGTCAGCCCGTTATGTTTTCCCCTCCGGGCCGTCCCCTCGGCTTTTCCTCCCGTATTTCCCTGGAGGCAAATGGGGGCCGGGCACGCAAAAGGAGACACTCCAGACGCGATTCAGGAATCAGATACCTGCATATACACACACTTCCGGTGTGGCAGATGTCAAAACGTTCTAGTATTGGCCCGGAATTTTTTACCGCTAGACCATCTTACGCTTAAGACTAAGCTTAGCCAAAACATAAATCTAAGCCCAAGCCTAAGCCAACTAAGCCTGAGCCTTGGCTTGAGCCTAAGTTGAAGCCGTATCTGGCTTCTCGTACAGTTTTCCGGGAATTCCCAAATTACCATACCGCCCCGGTGCTTCCCCCTCCTCCCTACGCATTTGTTTTTCAATTGCGATCCCGAAAAATGCGTTCACGCATCGACTTGCGGTGTCCCGTGGGAATGGCCACTTCTACGAAGGGCCCATAAATGTCTCCTAGCAATACCCCTGCACACCTTCCATTCCCGATATACAGGCATTCTGATGTCGTCAGTATCCAGTCGGAATTTCCATCGTGATTTGGGGGGTGCAGCTACGCCTAAGCCTAAGAATATTGAAGCGAAGCCGAGCCTAAGCCTAAGCCTAAGTCTATGCCTATGCCTAAGCCTAAGCCTAAGCCTATGCCTAAGCCAAGCCTAACTAGCCTACTGTAAGTTAATGTAACCTTAAGCCCACAAACCCTCAGAAATCATAATACGCCTCTCAACAAAGATCAACCAACCTTTTTTGTGATCGTCTCAACCCCCCCCAATGAATTTTTCACACCCCTGAAACGTGACAACACAATCCCCATTCTGGGATTTTTAACCGAACCGTCCCCACCTTTCCCTTTTTTCCTAATTTCACAAAGAGCCCCCCCGAAAATAAAGTATCCCCCCGGGGACCCCTCCCCATCCGCCAACCTGCCAATTACCCCCGAAACCCCCCGGCAATCATGAAATCATTTCACCTTTCCGGTTCTCTTAAAATTCGCATTTTACGAATTTACCCATTATTTTTACAGCAACGAGCCCACGCCATGATACAGAAGAATTTGAAGTCGCTTCGTCGGTCGATCTCCGAAAAATTGTTGGGGGTCAAGAAGCACGGGCAGAGGTATTTGTTGAAAGCTTTTTATCTTTTAAAATAAAAAGCATCATAAACTATATAGCATTAAATTCCACTTGAACACGGCAATTTCCGGAAAAGAAAAGTTAAATTAAGCTTTCCTATTAACAATTTCAGCAGCAGCCCAATGCCGATCCCGAAGCCGGAGCCCGAGCCCGGCTCATCCCAATCTCTCGCTGACGATCCGTTTAAGGTACGATTTTCTTGAAAATAGGAAAGAATCATCACCCTCATCATCCAAAATGTAAAATCTATTAAAAACTGCAGCAAATACCTACAATTACAGGAATGTCTGGCCAACTACAGCGACAACGTGTCGCACCTCGTCTTCTACGGCTCCTCCCTCCAGTCCCTATCTTCATACAGTATTAATGATGACCACCGGAGGTAAGAGGGGCTTAAAATTTGGAAATCTCTCTCTCTCTCTCTCTCTCTCTCTGTTTTCTCTCTTTCTCACCTTCAAAAACCCAATTCCAGATCGACACACAGCCATACATCACATGGCAGCACGGATTCCAGTGATACCACTTCTTCCAACGCAACCATGGCATCGAATTTAACAGGTAAATATTTAATTTCATTAGTTAACAATTATTCACAGTTAAAGTTACCTCAATCCTACTATATCCTACTATATATAAAAAATAGGTCTGTGTGTGTGCATTTCAGCATTTCCGGGAAGTCATTTCCGAGGGGAGGTTTCCCGGGTTGACCTAGTATCATACGAATGGTTGCGCATTAGTTGTTGGGAAATGTCAACTAGATTTAAAGTGAAAAACCTTTCGAAAAGTTGGAAAGTGTTTGAAAGAATCGGAAAATTTGGCCAATTTGGGTCCAATGGAAGCAAGTTGACCAGGGGGGAAACTTATATAAGGGGGGGTATTCTTTTTGCAATCAGGCTGGTACGGTGAAGAAGTATGCGCGGTTAGAACAGGCCGGGCTGAAAAGGCCGCGGAGGGATACTTTCACCCTGGTTTTATCATTAAATCGATTTAGACAGCAGCACCGATGGCCTGCCAACCGACGAAAAAATGGACAAAAAGATGCTGGCCGTCACTTTTGCCTGAACATTTGATTTCTGTAAAAATATTTATTTTTGTTTGTCCCTTCCGATCCACGATTACGAGTCCCTTGACAAATTGGCCACGTATCCGGTTACCCGCTACAAGAGTTGTGCACATGTCCATGTCCGGTATTCATTGTCGCAATAAAGATTTATTAAATACATTAAAAAATGAATATACAAAACATAAAACTGTATAATGACGTAAAAATGAAGTAGAAAATCTAAATATAAATTGTGTCTGTTAGTTATCATGTTATCAAAAAAATTTAGTTTTGCCTCAATTGAGTCGAATTTCAAGAATTTACTAACTTTAGCACACCGCTTTTGACAGCCGTGATACCTAAATAAATAGTCCATCCATCTCTACACCTTCTTATTTAAATTCCAGCTACTTTTTGTTACATTTAAGGAACAAAAAACCGATTCCATGGACACAGCAAAAGGCCCGAGCGGCCAGGCATCGGCCGATTTTGAAACCCCGACCTTCCCGCCAGCGGTCTCGGGCCCTGTCTCATAGCCCGCTCCCGTCCCCACTCCCCACGTGTCATTCTGGCCGAGTGGTCTAAGGCGCTGCGTTCAGGTCGCAGTCCTCTTCGGAGGGCGCAGGTTCGAATCCTGCGGATGACAGCACTTTTGCTTTTTGTTGTAAATGGTCAGCAAATGCTTGCCTGGTATTTTTTGCCAATAAATAAGTAAGCCAGGAGCCGCTCATCGTTCCTTGAATTACTAGATTTCATTTTGGAAAAAGACAGAAGTGCAGTGCCAGCCTGACGCATCACACCGGGAGCCAACGTACCCGAGAACATTTGAAAAAAGGGTTATGGGAAAATGAGGGAGCGGAGGAAAAGTCACCTTTTGTGGAGGTGGTGAATCATGGAAGGTATTTGGGTGGGGGGGGGACAATGACCGAGTCACGCCTCTCAATACTTTCCGATTGCTTCCCCGTTTTCCGGGAGTGTGCGCGCGCGGCTTGTACACCCTCGGGCGATTCGCGTGCCTCATTTGCATGCCGGGTTTCGATTTGCGGTATGGTTGTTTATTTTTATAGTTGATTTCTAAACCCTTTAAAGGAATACGCAAGGCTTACCTATGAATTTTGTGGACCTAAGTGTCGCAAAATTGCCCCATGAGCTCAAACAAAAAAAAAAATTCGTATCCAAGCATTTCCCGTGCCTTTAAACCCCTTTTTCTGTTGAGAAAATCTGAAACTCTCCAATTCTTCACGTACCTCCTACCTCCTCTAGGTATGATCAGACTAGAATCCTTAACTTTCCTCCCCCGTATTTCATACCCGCCAGCCATAACCATATTCCTTCCCGGTACCCTCCTTTTTTTCGTGTAGAGGAGTGCCTCGTAATTATTCCCAACCCTCCGTCACGATAAGTGCTTTGTCCTTGCCATACCTCCCAACCGGGGGGCTCACTACTCGCACAAAAATGTGCTCAAACTTTTTCCAAAATCTGCCCTAACTAAGCCGAGCCCAGGCCGGCTCGAGACCGGAAATGGGCGATGTGCTCTTTGGTCAGCCCCCCAAACGCGCCTGGTTCAACAAGTTCTAACGTTGCTTTTTATGTTTGTGTTATTCTGACCTTTGTCTAGCCACTTGAAGGCTCGCATCTCGGCACTCCCACACTGTACAAATGACGTTTTGCTCATCGATGGCATATGTGCGTTTAAGGTATCGCTATATTCCCTTCATTAATACATGATTGCCCTAAAAAGGGCTTCTTTTAAAATTTTTAAATTTACGATCAATCGGTGACGAAAAATCTCCTATAAACGTACTTTCATAAATTGCTTAAATGCCTTGGGGAATTCGGCTTTTCTGAGATAAAATGCGAGCCTTTCATTATCGAGTTCCAGTCTTAATCCCGACAGCAGAAATTCCGCTAGCCTGAATGCCGACAAATTTCGACGTTTGTTTTAAGACTAGTTTCAATGAAACAGCGCTTCGGTTTGTAAGTGGTTTGGCTATCGGGATCTTTGCTGTCAGGGTTTCGGATGTCGGTATTTTGGCTGTCGATATCCGGACGGTCGATATTCTCGTCTATCGGGATTTTGTCGGTATTTTGGCTGTCGGTGTTTTATCTTACCGGGATTTTCACCTGTCGACACTTTGGCTGTCGGGATTTTCGCTTGCCGGGATGGCTGTCGGGATTCCAACTTTTTTTGCCTGACTATCCTCCTGAACCTCTTGAAAGTGTTTGGGATAGCTTACCGATGCATATTTTGAAGTTTCTCGAGTTGACCGGGGGGCACTTGTTCTCTTCTCCCCATGTCATGTCCTGTCTAATCCGATCCATCTTCTCTCGGAAAAAGCGTCCCTTGTTTTCACTAAATAACAAGAAAAGCCGAGAAAGGCAGAGAATGAAAATGAGTCAGGTTGAGAAGAGAAGGTGTGCCATCTCGAGCCATTGTTCATTGCCATTCTCTAGATCGCATCTGACCGCTTGTCCCGTTCATCTCTATTTCTCTCCATCTCTCTTCACTCTCCCATCTCTCTCGCTCTTTTTCCCTAGGGGGGACACGGTCATCCCGCTGTCCTTTTTGGAACAGATTCGGGCGGATCGTTCTTCCCTTTTTTCGTGGAGATTTTTGAAAAGCATTCCACATTCCGGACGGTTCATTCCGCTGGTTTTTTTAAAGGTCTTGTTTAGCCTCGGGGCAAATCCAGAGTTTTTTGTACAGTGCTGTACTGTTGCTTGGCCCTTCCCAAAGAATCTCCGCTCGATTGCTAAAATCTTTTTGGATTTGTTATCACCTTGACCGTGAATTTTGCTTTCTGTCTAATTTAACTAGATTTAATTTATTTTGTAATTTAACGTTTCCTATGCGATAAAATTTCGAAGTTTTCAAATTTTCGGGTTTCGAATTCGGAAGTTTTCTAAAATTTGGCCGCCCCGAGCCAGATCAACTCGAGGGGGGCTGAGCTAGCCCCCGAGGAGTCAAACCCCAATATAAAAATAGAAATATCCTAGTAAAGAGGGGGGGGCCCGCGCAAGTGCCAGGCGGGGCGGCCAGGGGGCCGGGGGCGGCGGCGCGGGGGGGGGGGGCTGTTTTTTAGAATTTCGACCAAATCCCGAGACCCAAAATCTCGACATTGCAAAATCCCAACAGCAAAATCACATATTCCTTGTTCGAATGCCACTTCCTTTGAAACAGCTATTTTGCATGTCGGGATTCTGGTTGTCGGTATTTTGAGCTACTTCTAGGTCCACTTTTTTCCCACAGCCCTCTTCGATGATCACCAAAAAGCCACCTTCTGGTCCATATTTTCAGAAAATCGACTATTTACATCTCACCAACTTCACCATCTGTCCCCTTATAATTAATTCTTATTAATGATAATTTATCGATTTATTGCATCTATAACTATTTCAGGAATGTTAAGAAGATACCCGCCATTATTATTAATATTTCTCCCGTCGGCGCTTGCCATCGATACTTTTGCCGCTCGGCTGGATTGCCTGCGGATAAATTCAGCATTTTGCTGCACGTCGAGGATACGCGTCAGTTTCGGAATGGCTTTCAAGGGAGAGGACTCTTTAAGGATCTTGTTCCTTAGCGGGGGGAACGCTTAATTTCCTTTTGCCAAGGTCCCACAGTACGAAACAAACGCAATATTGTCGTTTTCAGTAGTTTTCGTTTACCACAACGTTATGGCAACCTTTTTAATAAAATGACAAAACTTTTGACTATTTTGCATTCATTTTTGAGCAAAAAAATCACCATTTTCATGAATTTTTGAATTGTTTGCGGCCTTTTTACAGCTTGATGGGCTCAAAAATTCGATTAAAATGGTTGCTTGTCATTATAGGGCGCCAGGAAACGGTCTACGTTTGAGAAAAAGAGCTTCTGCAAATGAAGAGATTTTCAGAAAGCATGTCCCGGCCTATGTGCAGAGGTGGAATGCGGTCCATCCTTCTACCGTGGAAGTAAATGAAGAATGTTTTCGAAAACAAAAGTGCATTTTAGTGTTCTCCACCGACGAGGAAGAACCGAAGGAGGGTACTGTAGTGGTGGACAGTGCACGTTTTAGACCGGATATTCCGGCCGGGATGACACCTGCCGAGGCTGTCACTTCATTCCCAACGCTCGTACCGGCTGTCGTTCCAGACGAGACCCATCCACCATCCGCTTCTCCGCCACCAGACGTTGTGTCGCATTTGGGGACGGTTCGTGCTTAGGCGGAATAGATTTAAATGGATTATTTTCCTAATTTCGGAATTTCAGAATGTCGAAAGTTCAATATGTCGATATTTTTCAAGGTAGCCCACGATATCTTGAAATTTCGGCATATTTAAACTGTAACCTGATCAATTTGCGAAATTATCAATTTAGACCTTTTAATAGCAAACCAAACAGCAAAGCTTATAGTTCGGCGAAGTGCCATCGGCCACATCTACCAACCCCCCAGTCATCATGGAGTCGGTAGCGACAAAAGTCAGTCGTTTTCTAGCTATTGATATCTCTCTCTCTCTCTCTCTCTCTCTCGCACTGTCAAGAAACCTCTCTCAGGTGCCACGTCTCCGCGTAACTCCGGACCCTCGCATCATCCCCCCACCCGGCCAGGAACTCGCCTTCATCACCGATATTGATGAGAACGAGCTCGAGGAGGAGGGGCCGGCTGTCGTGAGTTTTATGCAACTCCACCGCGCAAGCAGGCTAGCAGGGTCCTTTTGGGAAATCGGCTGATCGCTCTTGCCCTTTAAAAAAGTTCCTAGGTTCCGAAAGAGCGGCCAAATCTCCTGCTCCACCATCGTTCCCAGGTGCCAGAACTGTAAGTGCCTTCTCCCCTAATATCTTGCCTCCCTAACTCTGCCTCAAAATTTTGCGGTCCATCCTCCTCACTCTAATTTCCTTTTTCCACGCCTAACCCAAGCTTAAATTTCAGCCCTCCGACCATGCAACGCAAATTCCACAAAGCCCCCCAACCGACGACGCTCAGCCCGTGGCAACTGTCCATGTGGCAATCGGATACGGTAGCCGAGGTGCAGGATAGCCCAGTGGCCCGAGTGGCCAACCCGGATTTCCGAATGCACACCAGAGTGCCGAAGAGGATACGCATACAGCCCAGAAATCGTCGGCGTCGTATTGTCAAGAAGAAAAAGCACGTGCTGAGTGACGAACAAATGACCATATTCCATTGGTGAATTCCGGTTCATCCGGGGTGTACATAGGCGTTTTCTGTCGCTTTTTATTGGGTTTTCGAGGGTGGTAATTAATGAAGGTTCAAGGGACCTGTAAGGCATGACTATCGATTTTCTTTTGTGGATTCCTTATGGCGCTTAACTGCCATCATATTACAAAAACAAGATTAACTGTCGATGCCCAGTCGAAGAAGAGGCCGATTATCGCTCTTCCTGGTCCCTTTAATTGCCGTACCTCTAATCTGCCTCTATTGCCTTTTATGCTACGTGTGTATACAATTTACCCTTGATGTCCAACGCGTAATCGATCCTCGGCCTGAAGTCTTTCCTAATCCGTCCCAATTTCTTGCACAATTCTTGTGGATCTCCGTGTATGCACATTTTGTCGATTTTTGAGGTTTAAAGGGACCTCTCGTCCTGACCTCTTTTAACTTGTCGGTCCCTTTAATCCCTCCCAAACGAACCCCCCTACCTTTCCTCGTCGGGTTACGGTAACAGTGTTCCGGGTTGTTCCGCGTATTTGTTCCATAAATCCCCGTGTCCCCCCCATAAACTCACGATGTCAATGTTGTACCGTATACTCAGGGTGCCTAATAAATTGTAAAGATTAACGGCGTGTTTCGATGGTAAAATACACCAACAATGCTTTCAGACCGCCATCAACTACCGTAGCCCCACTGCCATTTGAGATGATTACGGTAAACGAGATGTGGTTTTGGCATTGGGTTGTATTTTAGCAAACACCCATCTCGCCGGTCACCAATTTGCCGCAATTCACACTGCCGACCATTTCGTGGCCGGTATTTCCGGGATTTACCATGGAGACGCCGCAGACATTTAGGTGCTGGTTTTGGAAGAGCCAGAGAGAAAGAGAGAGAGAGAGAGAGAGAGAGAGAGAGAGAGATTGATAGAGAGAGTGACACTGACAGAGAGAGAGAAATAGCGAGAGAGAGCGAGAGAGAGAGAGAGAGAGAGAGAGAGAGAGAGAGAGAGTAGCCTCAAGCCTTGTAACCCCCCATTTCCAGCTTTTTCCAACCCCCAACCGAATTCCCCAAAGTTCCGGCTCCATCGCGGGCTCAAGCTCTCCTCACAACAACCACATTGGCCTCGGTTACGGTACGCCTGAAGCCGTAAATTTTTATTATACCTTCTCAATTAGACGCCCCAACCGACCACCACCACCAAAAAAATACTACCAGCCGATATGCCGAGCATTTCTAGTGGTTAGGCGTAATTCCTCGCCACAACTTCTTCCAGCTTTCGAGCCATTGATCGAGAAGATGCTGGCCAGTCTTCCGGGTGGCATGGCTTCTTCTGTCCCGGCATCCGCTCATGCAATTGCCAAGTCGAAGCGCAAGAGCGTCGGAAAAACTGAGCCGGGCTTGAAGTACACGGAGGCGAGTTGCTTTCTGCAAAATAACCCATTGCAGGGTCTTCTCGGCTCTGTCGAAACCAGCACGTCAACCCCAACACGGACAGTCGCACCGGAAGGTAGGCTACGGTCCTCTAAAAGAACGCAGCAACTTCTCCAGGCAGTTTCTCCTTCAAAATGGTCCGTCACCAACCACCCGCCATCAACAACTCCATCTCCGCTATCGAACCAAAAATCGAAGCGACGGTACGGCTTTTGCGTAGCTCTACAAAACTCTCCTCTAGCCATGCGGTCAAGCTCCGGACTATAAGCCGTGCTTGACAGTGGCCCGGGCTTCTGAGAAATTGTTGCAATGCGTCGTGGCCAAGGGATTGCCGCCCGGGTGCCAGAAATTGGCACGGTATGATGTGACGCAGGTTGAGGTGGGCTTTCTTGAAGTCGATCACTTCCGGTCTTAGGTGAAAGGAGCATTGGATCGGGGGGAGTGTGGTTTCCTACACGTTGCTCCTTTTCTCGAATGCGCCAGTCAGGGCAATGACAATCGACAGTGTTGCCGGGCTATGGGCGTCCATGCTACTGGGTGGGTTTTAAGGGCCATGTGTCGGTTCCATTCGTCCTAGGGGGCTGTAATGTATACCAAAATGTTCGTCTTGACTTGACGAGTATTTTGGTCAACATCACAGCCCTTTAGATCAATGGGGTTCTGAGATACAAAGCTGGGAGTCGTCTGTGTAGGAGCGGTGGGCGGGGGGGGTGGGTGTTGTGAAACGAAGCAGAGCCTTCTTTTAGTAATACCTCAGGTATTTAATTTTTTTAATCAATGAAACATACCTCGTCTTAAATGGCTTGCGATTCTTGTGATCTGATTTTAAAACTGTAGAATAACAGGGGTATTTAACAGAAAAAGCCATTACAATGCCCGTTTCTCATATTTTTCTCCGATCTATTTAAATAACTCGAAAATTAATTTCAGCGGCGAGCATTGCCTTGCCTTCTGCAATGCCGGCCCTATTCACCCGGGTATCCAGCATCTCAGCTGCTCCTCCGCCATGCCGCAAATGCTGCACTGCCACCACGCCGGCATCCCGGCTTCATAACGACTCGAAAGGCATGTCTCCGCCGTCTTGTCTGTATCTATGCGCACAAACGGGACTCAATAATAATAATTTTATTTATATACCATGCTTGATACACTACACGCGATCGATTTCAAGCCCCAAACTCGAACAGCTTCGACATGATCGTCTCGTTCTCGTCGTTGAGCGCCTGTCGGCATAGTGTGATCACCTGGCGCGATGCTTCCCCGACTAAAAGATGTAACAATTATTATAAGGGATGTGGACGTTCTAGCAGTGATTATTGGGGAACGAATGCGTGCAAAATCGGCCCCGCTGGCAGCCCGCTTGGCCACCCAAGTCGGCACACAGGGGAGATAGGGCCCCGCGCCGCCCCATCCCCACAAGTCATTCTGGCCGAGTGGTCTAAGGCGCTGCGTTCAGGTCGCAGTCCTCTTCGGAGGGCGCAGTTTCGAATCCTGCGGATGACAGCACTTTTGCTTTTTGGCATGGACTGTCGAAAATAGCATTTGCCGGTTCAAGCGAAACCTCGTAGCTTGGCCGCCAGCTCAACGAGCTTATTCAGACGGCGTAGGATGGCGACCAGGCGATCCTGATTGGCCATGCGTAACTGAAATATTGGAGTTGTTCGCGAGCTTGTCATCTTGGACTTCTCTCTCTCTCTCTCTCTCTCTCTCTCTCTCTCTCTCTCTCTCTTTCTCTCGCTCTCTCGCTCTCACCTGATTCGCCTGTCGCATCGCTCGATCGTTATTCCGCACTCGAACATAGTAACGACGACAGTCCGCGCTGAAATATTTACTTTTTAATATTGGAAATTCCTAATTATTTTCAAAGTTATCTCATTCTTACACATGGTCGCAGTGAAGGGCATCTTCCGCCCTGACCAGCGTCTCCTTGACAATACTCTGTGCCTCACTCAGCTCGGCACTCAGCTTCTCTTTCGCCTCATAGATTGCTTCGAGCTTAATCGGAATATTTTTTATCGCCCAGACTAGTAAATAACCCTTTTATATGTTAAGGCCCTCACCTCACCCATGATAGAGGATAACTCGCCGAATTCGGTTGGAAATACGGCGTGCGAAGTCAAATTTGGGAGCTGAAATTGTTTCTTTTAAAAGATCCGGTTTGTGTATAACCTGAAAATAATCTGCCAACGACTGTATGATAGCGCCGGCGGTCTCCATTTCCGAGTGCTCGATCCGGAACTGGAGTGCTTCATGGAGAAATTTGTTATTTAACTCACAGTCTGCTGTGCACTATCGTATATCAACCGGAGGGCGGTGCCCAACTTTGGCTGCAGGCTCACGAATCTGAACATGACCTTGTTGTAACCCTCCGATAACCGGAAGCCCACTTCAAATCCAGCCGCTCCGGCTCATTTTCCAGATAGCTAAACTCGTCGGAGATGATGAAGTTCTCATACATCCAGTCGACAACCTTCGGCACACGCTGCACCAGCTTGAACTCGACGAAGCCGACTTGGTCCGGAATTGTCTCCTCGGCTAATCGAACCAAAATTGATCAAATTTCGCACGGCCGTTCAGATGTATGGGAAGGCGCGCATGAGAGGGGCTTCCCCCACTCCCCAAAAATGTTAAGAGCGCCGCTCTTCTTTAGCTCATAACTTTCCCCCCTGAGCGTATTTTGAAAATCGCCGCTCTAGTTCGATAGAGAAAAAAATTCTGCACATTTTAGTATAAAAAACTTAGAGGAATAGCGGCTGACAGAGTTTTCTATAGCGTTAAGAAACCAGCCATTGAAATGTTAAGGATTTCTCCTTTTTTGCTGATAACTTTTCCCCTGGGTCATATTTCGAAAATCGCCGCTCTAGTTCGATAAAGCAAAAAATTCCCCACAATTTCGTAAAAAAACTTTTATATCATGAAGTGTTGGAAGCGTTTTCTATAGCTTTTAAAGCTCGTGCACGCTCTGAACGGCCGTGTTCGACAGACAAACCGGGAATCAGCGCGAATCGCGAGAATCGAGGCAGCGATCGGGTCACTTCAAATACGTGGAGTTGATTGCTAAAAAAAGCTATACCACGCTGTGATCATTTACCTATTGTTAAACGCTAGAAAGGCTTTGATATGAACATCTACAGCCGCGTCTTTATATGGCGCCAAGTCCACAACGACGGTCGAAGATGGGTCCGCACGTGGAAAACTAAAAATATATCACCTCAATTTCCGAACTCACATCGCCTGGCTCTCCCCAGCAAATAGCCCTTCAGCGAACATGACAACTCCTTGGATTGGCACCTCATTCGAAGCATTCAACCACATCTCCACTGTACCCTTTGTCCGGTTGATTCGTGGTACTGTTTCAAGTTGGGTATTGGCCTGAATGCTCCATATTTCCTTTTCCAGGCATCTACCGCCTACCGGGATTCGATTCTCACTCTCCTTCTCCTCCTTCGACATGTTCTCCTCGTGCTCGTAGTTGCTCAGCTCCATCTGAAAAGACAGCCCTCTAGCAGCTTTCTCAATATGTACTCACTAGTAAGTTATGCTTTTGCTGCCCATATTCCCTCAACAGCTGCTGTGCCTCCTCCATTGGATCACGATGTTGCGCCACCTCGAAGGTTCGCACTTGAAAAAGCTGCTTGCTGCTTACAAGCTTCCTTACCTTTCCCATCAATGAGCGCCACTGTCATCTGGGGAGGTTCGTTTTCTCGTTCAGGACATCTGACCGCGCCGGCAACCGCTCCGTTGACAAACTCTTTGCTCATCACCTCGCCCGAACCTCCTGCTCGGATGTCGACCCAAAATATAAAAATGTTTTTCTTAAATATTAAACATTTATGGATTGCTTTGACATCGAATACTGGCCCAATACCTTGCCGCTATCCCAGATGCACGCTATATACTCTTCCGATGGGAACGGCAGCACAGCGGCGATGATATGTTTCGACTTGATTCGCCACAACCGGCCCTCACCCTCGTAGATTCCGAGTGTACCGTTTGCGAGCCCGTAGACGAAGCGCTGTCTGAAACGCCCCATTGGTAGAAACACCGAAAACGATACCCTCCAATTGCCGAAAGCCACACGATCGCATCCGTTTCCATCAACTCGCAGCGCATCAAATCGTTTTTGAAGATCCGAATCTCGTAGTCGGCCGAGCCAACGATTAACTGAGGATTTGGATCACCGAATGATATTAGAGCCCTTGTACCTCCATCTGCCCATCCGCATCATAATCAACCAGACACATGGCCGTCACCGAGTCGCCGGTAACAGTCCAAAAAGCGTCCCTACCCGCTCTATCAAACCCCCAAATTGCACAGTAGCCACCGCAGATGATCACCTCCTCGAAGCCGCCCATTTGGCCCACCTGGAATCGTTTAAAAATCTTGTTATTTCGCCTTATCCGGGGTTTTTCATTTTTCTGACGGACCGTATTTTCCTAATATGAATAAATGAAGCGTTTATAAACTAGTTTTTACGATCCCAAACGTCAAAAACTTACAAAAAATTATCGATTTTTCGACCAAAAAATGTCATTTTCGACAAAAATGTTATTAAATTTCTTCTAAGTTGTTGAGACTAAAATGACTATTAAAATACGTGATCTTAGGCTACTAGACTTTCCTGGATTCGGAAGAAAAAAATTAGTCCCCCACCGATCATGGGAAAGCACCAAAAGTTCTAGTAGCCCGAAACTCAACCCACCACTATACAATTGATCCCATCCGGAACATCGCGCTGGAAAACAGTCGTATTTTGATGCGTATCATAGCAGAGGACCTAAAGCAATCAACCCAGTGGCCACCCGATTACTTGAGAAGCCGTCCCAATCACCAGCACGTCGTAGCCATTCCCAAATCGTGCCGTCGCGATGGTGTTGATCTTTTCCGGAAAGTTCAGCTGGCTTTCAGTGTCTAGAAAAGATATGCACCATTCAATGAGATAAAACAACTTTTGATGAGGATCTTATTCGCAGTGGTGACGGCGATAAGGGTCGACTCGCCGCCCGGCTCGAGGACACCCATCACAACGCATCTTGGGACAAGATGACTGTCGAGTGAATAGCTGAATACCGTTGTCAAGTTCATTGTCAGCTTCAGAGTAAGTATCTTGGGTTGCGGACGCTTTCCTCCTAATGTGAGTAACCATGGTAACTGGCCTACACTTGACATGGTCCACATGATTTTGGCATCAAATACTACCAATCCGCTTTTCCTTTCTGACTTTTGATTTTTGTTTCTTTCCGATGCCATTTCAATTTTTTTCAATTCTTTGAATTCCGCTTTGAAGCTTTTTATTTGTTCTTCTTTTTGTGATGATAACTTTCTCCATGCCGCATGTTGCCTTTGATCAAAGGTTGGTTCGAACCAAGGTTCTCGGATCTGTAAAGCCTTCTAGGCCGATTAGCTTGAGCTATTTTTCAACCTATTTTTATACCGTCTGATTCTCCAAGTTTCAGGGCAAAGCAGCGAGCTTGACCCCCAGATCGCGCCAAACCTCGGCGACAAAGCACGCCTATCGACGAGTACTCGTCGCGATTTTCACGTCCCGCAAGCTTTTTTTGTTCAGAATTTTTCACGTCCCGTTCAGCGTGCTTTTCGCAATCTCAAATCCACAAACATTTTCACACTATTAGGCTTCACCTTGGCCAAACTTTTCAAGAACCCACCCTACCCCCAATTTAAACAGCCGCCCTCCGTGTCCCGCCGCGAACTAGCCCCTCTCTCTCTTGTCCTTTTTATTTCACAAACAGAAGGTCTTGGCGGGCAAATTCACGTTTTTCCCGGCTCGTTTCCTGGTTGACAACAACCTCTCGGTCGTCCGCTTTTCGACGCCCGAAAACACGAATTATTTTCAGAGCTCTGCGAGCGTCATAGACTATTTTAACTGGTTTTCCTCAACTTTTTCTTTGTTCTTTCTAGAATGTTCTCATTGCAGATGCCGCGTAAAGACAGCGTCTCTTCCTCGTCTGGAAGCGAAGGCGAAGAAACCATTGAAACTATCGCAAGCGACATCGTCGTCTCGAAGTATGGTGCCGCTGCCGATATCGTCAACTCCGTCCTCAAGGTTCGTTGTCGTTTTGTCACCAATTTATGAAATTCAGGAGGTGCTTGCCAATGTGAAGGAAGGTATCGAAGTCGCAACACTGTGCGATCTCGGCGACAAACTTTTGAAAGAGAAGACCGACAAAATGTATAAGAAGGACAAAAATGTTCAAAAGGTATTTTTCACCTTTTTCCGTAACATTTTTTGATAGGGAATCGCGATGCCAACTTGCGTTTCTGTCGACAATTGCATCTGCCACTTCTCTCCACTTCGTTCCGATCCTCCGGTTGTTCTGAAGGAAGGAAGCGTCGTCAAAGTAGATCTCGGTGCCCATATCGACGGCTACGTCGCCACCGCTGCTCATACCGTCGTTGTTGGGGCCACAAAGGTTAGCTTTCCGGCTTTGAATCAATCAAATCAATGCTCGCAGGATTCCAAGGTTTCCGGAAAGAAGGCGGATGTGATCAAGGCTGCCTACGAAGCTATGGAAATTGCCATCCGAATGCTCCGGCCTGAGACCAAGAATATGGATATTACTGCGGCTATTGACAAGGTGCGGTTTTAGGCCATATGCCGTTCACGGATGGTTCATCGGCATCGGTATTTCGATAATTTTGTTTTTTTAGACTGCCGCAGCCTATGGCGTCAAGCCTATCGAGAACATGGTTTCCCATTCACTGGAGCGCAACCATGTAGATGGCGAAAAGACGATTATCCAAAATCCGGGCGACAAGCAGCGCTCCGAAATGGAAAAGTGTGTGATTGACAAGCACGAGGTTTACGCCATTGACGTCCTCTTCTCAACGGGCCCAGGTATGGTTCAGAGCTCCTCCCTCAACTGGTAAATCTAGGTAAGACGCGAGACATGGACACTCGCACCACCGTCTTCAAGCGCGAGGACATTCAATACAGTTTGAAGATGAAGGCATCGCGAACTTTCTTCAACGAAGTCGTCACCAAGCACGGGCTGATGCCATTTACGCTGCGCTCTTTCGAGGATGAGGTCAAGGCCAAGATGGGAGTCGTCGAGTGCGAAAGGCACGGAATTCTCCGTCCATACCATGTAGGCATTCCGAGTGCTATTACAAACAGGATTTTAGGTGCTCTACGAGAAGGAGGAGGAAATTGTCGCGCAGTTCAAGTCGACTGTTATGGTGATGCCGAACGGACTCGTCAAGATCACTGGACTGCCCTTGGATGTTGACACGCTGGCCCCAACCTGCAAGCTCGAAGATGAGGCATTGTTGAAAGTGAGTGGTTATGGGAAGAGTATCTCCAGTGGCACTTGTTGTTTGTCACTTACTATTATTCCATTTGCAGACGCTCAACTCTGCTCTCAAGCCCAAGAAGAAGAAGGCCCCTGCCGGAAAGAAGGAAGACGCTGCGCCCGCCGCCGAGTCCAAGTGAAGGGGACACAATCACCATCCACAACGGCCAACTCGCGCGGGTCATGTTTGGGGCTAATCTCCCTGTTGTTGAACCGTTATCTCTATTATCACGTTGTTCCTCTAATCTGCCTTTAAAATGCTCTCTGTCTCTTTTTATGAGCTGATAACTCTGTCGGTGTTAAACTATAGTCACTTGTGATCCCACTTTGCCGCTGTACCGGTTTCTGCGGGACCCCCGTTATCTCCGATTGTCATTTTCATAAAATGAAGTTATTTTATCACCGTGCCCCTTCCAACACTAAAGAAATATATTTTATCAACAACATAACAAATTATAGCATCAACAAAATTACCCGGTGGAACAAAATGATCAGTTTTGGCCTCTTCCCGCACCGCGTCCTCGGCCCCTGCTTCGTCCCCTCCCCCTTCGACCGCCCCTTCCCCGCCCTCGCGCGGCGGCCGGATACTTTCTGGAGGGGTTCCACTCTTCATCATCTTTGATCTCTCCATCGGAACTTTCCGCTTCATCCTTCACGACAGCTCCTACATCGGCTTATCAAAAGCACTGCTGGGCAAACCTTGACTGACAGCGGGCCTCGCCTTTTTATCATATTTCATTCTCTTGGCATGGGACTGCAGCTTTTTTGTCGACGGATGATCGGGCGGCAGAAAGGTGCAAGGAGCCCTCCCCATCACGAGTTGCCACTAAATGTAAATTCTGGTGTACGCAAAGTTACGAACCTGGAGATAACGGTGCGGATCAATGCTTGTATATATCTCGCTGAGGTGCGACTGGTGGTGAAAATCGAAATGTATCTTGGGCACCAGGCCGTTCAGGTCGAATGTTTCCTTGACATCCGGTCCAGAATTCATATAGAGTGATAGTTGCCCGTTTTTCTTCGTCAACACGTAATTGCCCTCCGAAAGCGAATGCAGCTCGTCAATTAAACCTTTCATCCGAGTTGACCTCGCCGCGACCCTAAAATGTCATAAAAAAGATTTGACGTCACATACAAGGCTTGTCGTTCGTCGGCCACATAGCCATGCGATATCGGAAAGAGATGCTCCAGTCCTACGATTGTGTACTGACTGAAATTATAAACATGCATAGATTTTTGCGCTACAGATTTACCTTGGATGGATCCTAAACAAAACGTGTCGCTGGGAGCCAGTTATCAAATGCTTGAAATAATGGAAGAGCCATTCCTCGTCGCTCAGGGCCTGAATAAGGTTTGTTTAATAAGCGATAGGGCGGCAAATACCATGGCACCACACTGTGGAAAATATTCGATTTTCACATCATAGGTGATGGATTTGTCTGCTCCGTGCTCCTCATTACCGCCACCCGAGCGGACCTAAAATCAGAATCTGACAATTTCGACCCAGGTTACCAAGATCGGCATCGCTCCTTGGCCAAATCTCACGCGGGCATATTGCGATTCTGATACAGCCGCTTGGACGCCTTGAACTTTGGCTGCTTGGTCGAGTAGACACTCCAGAAAGTCGAAGTCGCCAACACTAAAACTTTTAACTGAAGACTCATAACCTCACCTAGTCGAATGCTTCGGTCCTTGCGAATTATTAGCCGATGTTCCCATTGAAGTTTCAGCCTTTATCACTGGTGGCTCCTGGGCTTCTTCCATAGCGATTTCCTCCACCTCCTCTTCTTCGACACAAATTTGCAATGCCCCGCCCGTGTCATCATCGTCGTGTACCGTGGCAGATGGAGTCTCCGAAGGACCAGGCTCCGCCGGAGTGGCCTCACGTTCAAAAAGGTACACCAAGAAAAACGTTTGCTTACTTGTGGCGGAGCAGGCGGCGCCTCGGATTTCTGCATCCTCTCTTGCTTCTTCTTCAGAAAACGCCGGGTTGAAGGGGCCAGATTAGAGTTCTCGATGTAGCGCACGTATTTCGCACGCACCATCCATTTATAAAACGCGCGAACCACCATCGGTTTCGTCGCATTGCCGGTCGGAATCGGCTTTCCGACGACGCAACTTCGTTGGACACCTGAGAATAGGCGGGATTGGATTAAAAATGACCAGCACAGTACCTTCTTTGCCAAATTTGTCGGACACCTGCACGGGGATAGCCCATTCTCCAGGGTATGCCGACCACTCGTCAACGCAAAGCGCAAGAACCGCCGAAGCTTCCATGACGATCGTTGTCCCGTTAGGCGACAAATGGCTTTCCAAATCCTGAAACCGTCAAGTCAAGTCTTTGGATGTGGCACACGGACCTTTGCATCAAAAATCGGAGGTCTCAAGGAGGGTTCCTCTTGGCCATTGGATCCAAAGCGAGCCGTCAAATCCTCGCACTTGAACTGCACCTCTTGTCGCGTTTTCATGGAAGGGATCTAAAAGGAAAGTTGACAGTTGAAAAAGGAGTTAAAAACCTTGAGGTGAGACCTGCGGCACGATTTCGCGACAACTGCCTCCATAAGCGGCTTTGAATTGTTGTCGAAACCCATGGGTGCATCTGGGGGCCAGGCGAGCTGAATGCCTTTTAATAAAATAAATAAATCAAAAATACCTCGAATACCGGCTTCGTCAAAAAGTAAGATGAGCCGGTATATCGCCTTGTGAGGTCATCCAACCGGTTCATCCAGCGTGACTAAAAAAATCAGCAAATTCGAATCCAACAAGCCCCATACCAAAACGAAATCCCGAGCGGCGGCCAAACACCAGAATGTCAAGTCCTGATAGCTTGCTTGCGCTTTTTGCCCAAGAGTCAACACCTCCTGTTGGAACATTTCACGTTCCGCGCTCAATTCCTTGTCCCAAGCCTAAACAATATGACTGCTCACAAGAGCGCCAAACCTTGAGCTCATTGGCATTATCTTTGTGTATAAATGCACTCTTCTCTCCCTGCAGGTTGGTCAGCGTCGCAATGTAGCTGCAACCATCATAAACGAAAAACTCCTTAAAAAGTACCGCTTCTGTTGAAGAGATTGCATCATTGACAACTGTTCCGGGCAAAAGACCTCCGCCAAAGGTGGAGCCCAGGGCATGTCCCATTTCTTGGTCTAAATATCCGCGGAATCCGTATATATTACCAAGGTACCTTTTGAGGAGATACATCCGTTCCGCCAGTCTCATTGCCCTGTGAAGTCTTGGCGTGCTCCCGCTTGCTTCCATGGATTTTAGTCATCAGGTCCTTCACGACAAGCAACGCTTGATGCCTGTAATCTCGTCAATTCCGAAAATACGATTTTTACTTTTCCAATCCGAGACGAATACGAGCTTCGTTGGTCAGCACTCCCAACGGCATTTCTTTGTCACGAACAAGCTTTTCGATATATTCATGCGGGGTCATCCCCTCCGGTATACCGCGACCCCCTGAAAATTATATAACAAGACAAGTGGCGTTCAGACCTGTCATTTCCTTCTTGGGACGAGCTTCCAACTTTTGAGCAATGGCGGCCAAACGATTTGCCTCAGCTTCGCGCTCATTTTGCTCAACTAAACAGCATGTAAGTCGGCGAGGGCTTGATCACCGATCCAAGGCGGAGGTCCGTCAGGGTACAGCCATTCTTGCCCTTTCCGTCGTTGATTCACCTTGAGCACTATGCAATCGGAACAGACGGCGGAACTGTGTCTAAATTACCCTTATTGTATTGTTGCCAATTGCGGTTCAGAGTATAATTTTCGAAAATGCCGCTCGCCTTAAAATCTCGTCAATCACATTTTCGCCTGCAGAAAGCCGGTCAGTCAGTTTTCGCAATTCAGCACATATGCCGCCATGATCATCAGCCATCGTAGAAAGGGCCACTTGACGACTATTTCACTTACAAAAATGAATTTGGCGCTGCCTCACTTTTCATTTGATTTAATTCCGAATCCCTCCAGTTGACGCGACCTTTTTGTGCGTTGATAGGAAAATTGAGGGAGTGTGGCTGATGGTTCGAACATTGAGGGCTACATGACAAAATCACTTGCGAAATTTGTTGAATCATAATTTTCTTGTTGATAACCGCACAGGAGAAGCGAGACGCCCTTTCCTTTTATGCCATCTGTCTCTTCTCCGCCTCTGCTCTCACCACAGCAATTTTTGTTTCGCAAAACTTCCCCTCAATAACCCCCCCGCTTATAAAACCAATTCCAGACTGCAAACACGATGACTGACAAGAAGGAGACGAAAATCGATGTCAAGAAGGTGACGAAGGCTGCCGTGGATGACGTCGAATTCGAGGAGTTCCCCGTGCTCGACTGGCCAGAGAAGGGCGAGGAGGAAGACGTGAACGTGTGGGAGGACAACTGGGACGACGAGACCAACGAATCCGAATTCTCCCAAAAGCTGAAGCAGGAGCTCGACAAACTGATGGCCCAGCGCAAACAAAAACAGAATGCATAATTCATTGATCTGTATTTACCTGGCTCACCCGTTTCTCGATCTGTTCTTTCTCCATTGCTGAAACGTGTCTTTTTGCGTGATCTTGAAACAAATATAAATTACAGATGGAGTCGCTGATACCGACGATCAACAAGCTCCAGGACGTTTTCTCGGCTGTAGGCTCGAGGGAGGCGGAGATTCAGCTGCCACAAATTGTGGTCGTCGGTGCACAGGTATGTTTCGAGTTACGTCGGCTTTATAATGCTCTAATTTAGAGCTCCGGAAAAAGTTCTGTGATAGAAGCAATCGTTGGCCGAGATTTTCTTCCGCGAGGTACCGGGATAGTTACAAGACGGCCGCTTCTTCTCCAGCTTTGCCATGTCCCTCTTGACGATAAGGCGAGCAGGCAGGGGCAGAAAGGTTAAGAAAACTTCCGGGTTTTTAATGCTCTTTTAGATGATTGGGCCCGCTTCGAGCACACCGGAGATCGCACATTCGAAGACTTCGAATTAGTGCGAAAAGAGATAGAGGAGGAAACCGACCGCCTTACGGGTAGCAATAAGGTATGTTGCTCATTCCCCGCTAATTGTCGTTTTTCAGGGGATATCCAACTTGCCAATTTCGCTGAAGATTTTCTCGCACCGCGTGGTTAACTTGACACTCGTGGATCTGCCGGGTATGACAAAAGTTCCCGTCGGGGATCAGCCTACGAATATTGAGGTTAGAGTCCAAGAGTTTGATATAATTATTTTATTAGGAGCAAATCCGTGACATGATAATGTATTACATCACGAATCCGAACTCGATCATCTTGGCCGTGACGCCTGCAAATCAAGATTTCGCTACTTCGGAGCCGCTGAAGATGTCGCGTGACGTCGATTATGAAGGTAGCCGGCTGTTCCATGCTCTAGAAGGACAGTATTTAGGGGCAAGAACGTTGGCGGTACTGACGAAGCTTGACTTGATGGACCACGGGACGGATGCGCTCGATGTGTTGACTGGCCAGTTGGTTCACGTGAAGCTCGGCATTATTGGAGTCGTCAATCGATCTCAGGTTTGTTTAGCTCTTTAATCTAGATGAGAACAACACTCGCTTTTATTAATTCGTTCCTTCAGGCTGACATCAAAGCTAAAAAGCCAATCGAAGATGCGTTACGCGACGAAGAGTCCTTCCTCGCTCGCAAGTACCCAACCCTTGCTTCAAGACAAGGGACCCGCTACTTGGCCAAGACACTCAATCGGGTATTTTTAGCTTGTCGGCTTCATTTATCCTCCTTTAGCTCTTGATGCACCACATCCGCGAATGCCTTCCCTCGTTGAAAAACCGCGTGGGTGTCCTGATCTCCCAGTGTCAGACACTACTCAATACGTATGGCGAGCCAGTCGAGGACAAGAATAGAATGTTGTTGCAAATTATCACCAGGTAGTGCTTATTCTCCTAGAAAATTTTCGTCTTCAGGTTCTCTACCGCCTACACCTCCACAATTGAAGGCACTGCCCGAAACATTGAGACCGCCGAACTGTGAGCTAACGAATGTTTTACTCATCGTTTTTATTAGTTGCGGTGGCGCCAGGATTTGCTACATCTTCCATGAGACGTTTGCGAAAACCCTGGACTCGATCGACCCGCTTGGCAATCTCAACACATTGGATATTCTAACAGCCATTCGTAATGCTACGGTAATCTAGTTTTTGTGAAAAAAACATTGATTAGGGTCCACGTCCTGCTCTTTTCGTGCCGGAGGTGTCGTTCGAGTTGCTGGTGAAGCGGCAGATTCAGCGGCTTGAGGATCCTTCCCTTCGGTAGCCTTAAAAATGTTAGTTGCAAGTATGTTTTAGATGTGTTGACCTCGTCCACGAAGAGCTGCAGAGGATCGTACAACATTGCGGAAATGAGATTCAGGTTATTATTTCGACACTGGCATCTTTTAGCCACTGAGGATGTTCTAGTCACGACCAGTAAAAATTTTTTAGCAAGAGATGGCTCGCTTCCCTCGCCTTTTCGAACGTATCAAGGATGTCGTCGCCCTCGTGTTGAAGAGCCGCCTGAAGCCTACGAATGAGCTGGCAAGCTGCAGCCATCCTATTGAATTTTATTTGATTTAGGTGGAAAACCTGGTAGCGATCGAGCTGGCCTACATCAACACGCGCCACCCTGAATTCACCGATGCCAACCTCGTCGCCTTAATCAAGGTTAGCATCCGATTCGCACGAGCTATTTGTCGTTTCCCCGGCATTGGTTTTTGTTCGTGATTGCCCAACCAGTCATTTGACGAACCTGGGAGAAATGAACGGTTGCGAAATGCAGTGATTTGAGGATGCAGACCGCTCGGCTAGTCAACGGCGGCTCCCAGAAAATGCGGAATTGCATGCGGGGATGAGAATTTACGAGAAGGAAGACTGGACTTTTGTGGATAGAGCTGCCGTGCGTGTTTGGTCTAGCGGGCACGGGGGGTTTATTGCACCCCTAGTTTCATTTTTGGGGAATGAAGATAAATAAATGAACCGACAGTTCTGTCCTCCTAGGCATGTGTGGAATCTCTTGTTCGATTGGTTGATGTTGGCATTGCTTTTTATCAAGGGCTGGGGAATTCCTGATGTTGGGCAATAAATGCGATTGTCTTTGTACCAAGCTTTGCATTAAAATAAATTTTGCAGGATTCGATCATCGATGATGCGGCCGGACGCGAAGCCCGAAATCGACAGCGCAACGCCGCCATCGACCGCGGAGCCAGCGCCCATGAGCCACAGGTATCATTGGCATGGAATTTCTCGGATATTACACGCCTCTTGCCTTTCGCCTCCCGATGCCTGTTTGTTGACTGTTGTTGATGCTGAATGTTTTTGACTTTGGCCTTCCTAGGCACTGCCTGAAGAACGTATCGTCCTCACCCCGCGCCCCTCCTCGTTTCTAATTAACCTTCTCAAAGCGCTTGCCAAGAAAACGACGCTGGTAATAATTTTCGGCTCTGGATAGTAAAACTATTTTGCTTAAGAATTTTGTCAAGGAATTCGAAATTCTCAATATCATGCTCAAGTTATAGAAACTTTTCGCCATAAGCAGCAATACTATTTCCGTGGGAAAATCTGTTTATTTCCTTTGTGTCATGTAGACGAAATTCTCTCGAGAGTAGGTGCAAATTTTTGTCAAGGCTGCCGTCCCTGCACTAACAGCATGTGCTTCCCGCTAGCCATGAATGCCTGCCCCCAAAAGATTGTTATTTCCGGTACGAACGCGCTCCGATACCGGGGGCTCAAATCGTGGACTCCCGGCTGGGCCGGGATATCCGGTGCAGCCCCGGATGACTCCAGAATCCGCATCAGCCAGCCGCCCGGATGCTCGATCCGTTCACTTCTCCAACATCGACTTTGTCTATGAGGTGTGCCTGAGGAACAGCCTCGCCTGGCTTCTTGCTTTGGGTTTTGCGCACTGGCTATCAAATCTGCATGTCTTGTTTTCTCAACCCAAGAGGATTGCGTTGGCCTTTTGTCCGAATCGCTCCTTTTATCCCAGAACTCGCAATTCGCGTTGGCTTTGCTTGATTTGTCGTTAGATCAACCATGCCGAGAATACTGTCATTTTTCAGATGAACGGCCAATCGGAGCAAGCCAGACTTCCACAGCGCGGCAGTGACGACCTCCAGGTTTTATCGGTTAATACCCCTTTCGTATACATTGTGTCTAGTTGGCTCGGGACATTGTGACTACCGCCAGCCAAGCCCAGCAGCAAGCGCCACAGCGGGGCCTCTTTTCGGTGCTATTCAACAATCAGCGTCCGTCGCCGGATGAAGCTCAGCGTAAGTGTTTTCCTCATTCCGCTTCAAATCTGATTCGAAGGGATTAAAACAACTTTTTAGCTGGTACACCTCGCCGTCCGGTCAACCTTTTGCCTGAGGTGCCCGAGAAGACGCCGGCCCGCAAGCTGACACCGAAGGAGCAGCGCGATTGCGAGATCATTGGTGAGCCCTGCTTCTTTTTTAAGCATCGATATTTTTTTAGAGCGGCTCATTAAAAGCTATTTCTTGATCGTGCGCAAGAATGTACAGGATTCGGTCCCGAAGGCCATCATGCACAACATGGTTAACTTTGTTAGGGTAGGTTTCAATAATTTTTTCTAAGCATTTGGGTCTGCTGCGCAACTGTCTCTTATTGATCCATTTAGGACAACTGTCTCTTATTATCTCTTATCTTATTGATCCATTTAGGACAATTTGCAATCCGAGTTGGTCCGCACCCTCTACGATCCGACTCGCCTTGAAGAGCTGCTCAGCGAAAACGAGTTTATGGCCCAGAAGCGCAAGGACACCTCGGTGATGCTCGAGGTTTGACATTTGCGCTTCGAACTTTATCTTATCTTTATTTTACAGTCTCTGCACAAGGCGCTGGCCATTATTGGAGAGGTGCGCGAGACGTATCTGCTCTAATCGACGACGACAAATACGACGAACATAATACGAACTCACCTCAATTTCCTTGTGCACGAGATGATTGTCCGCTAGTGCTTCCATGTCAAAAGCCGCCCCCAAATACGGTTCGATCCCCCATTGATTGCCCAAACATAGCGCATTTTTCTGCATTATGAGCACAATTCGTCTCTAGTTGTAGCTATACGCCGCTGTAATTCAAGTGTTTCTTTTGCGAGTCCTAGAATCTAGTCGCTTGATCCCGGTACCTCCAGTCATAGCCAAGATAAGCCATTGTTTCCATTCTTTTCAAGGTTATTTTTGGAGGCTATTTCGCAAAATACTCTGCACCTTCGGTAGCCATAAAATCTCCGCTCCAGCCGTATCCGCGAGCTTCATCCCTTGTATTCGATCGATGTGATTGTGTTTGTTGTCTTCCATTTTTTTCTGCTTGTGAATGTTCCTGGCTGGCCTTGCAGTTCCCAAAGCCGCCGCCCGAATCGCTCATTTTGTATTTATTCCGGACCCGTAAATGAATGCCCACATGATATAGGACGATAAAAAGCTTATGTGCCTCCCTGCCGAAAACTCGCCTCCACAAATCCGAATAGTTTATTTCCAAAGCGAAACCGGGCCGACTGATAGGTTTACAAACATAACAAAACGGTAACTCGATGAGGATCGCGAGATCAGAAGTAGGCCGAACGATTGATCAACAAATCGGGTAAGTTATTCTCATGAACTCTGGAATGAAACGAAAATTTATGCGGGCGGCAGAAGCGTGACCATTCCAACGGTATCCACCATCGTGTATGTGAAGAGGTTCCGAAGCGGATGTTGATCCTCGGCAATTGCCTGGAAAATAGAGCTTCCAATAACTGACAATCTGAAATACCTTGATAGTTTCTTGGCCCATAATTCCGCCGACGATCGCACATACCGGCGACATCTGGGCGCCAAAGAACCTAAAGAACCACAAGGTGTGGGGGAAAATGAAAGCTTACGTCTCGAAATCGTCATCTTCATAGGTGAAGCGAGAAGCGCTCTGACCGGCAGCCTCGACTTCCCTCAACCAAGAGTCTTTGAACTGAGCCGCGTCCGTGAAGTCACCCTTACCCAATTGGGCAATGCAAGCTGAAATACGAATTTTCAGGGTAAAAACCAGACAATAAATACCTTTGATCGGGTAGTACATTTGGGGTAGATATCGCGAGACTTTGCGGATGTACTTCTTCGCTGTCCAGTCGACAGAAAATGCGTCACGCAACGGCGCGTACGAGAATTTCTGAGCCGAATAAGCCGAGTTTTACGGATGAATTCGAACCTTTTTCTCGAATCGATCCTCTTCAATGGTGGTCATCTCGTCGTCGATTTTATTCCCGTCATCGCCCTCCAAATCGTCATACGGGATGTTTTTGATTTGTCTGAAAAGGCATTTACACAGCTGAAAGTAGAGGGTTTGATGGAATTAAATAATTATATATTAAATATATTTTATAAAAACCCACACAAGAAAATCGTGACCATCGAAGTCGAAAAACGAATAGCCAGCCCCGCCGAACACAGCGCCACACATGAATCTGACACCGAGGTCACGGCATTCCTCATCAACACGGCAGCTCTCTTCGAAGCCCTGGTCGCACAAGATGACCAGGCTGTACTGTTTCCATGTCTCTTTGCCTATACAACGATCTTTACAAATCGTTAGCGATGCGCCAAACCGTGCTGCTGCACTCCCTCGGGGATCGCATTCAGCTTCACCATTGGGTTCAGCGCCGACGCACGTTCCGCACTGGCCATGGCTCGCTAAACACAGGTAAACCAAGGCCTTCAAAAAATTACGTTTTGTCCGGCGTAGTCAGCATCCGGCAGCAAGAAGTTGGCCTTCTTGTCATCGGCGGTGGCCTTAATAAATATTACCGAAAGATGATGCCGATCACCTTTTTGTCGTCCATGATCGTCAAGGCGTTCAGACCTGCGAGCATCAAATTTTTGACAATCTCGGCGCCGAGCCCAGAAAGGCCGATGACCAGCACGGAAGCATTTCGCAGCCTGAAAAACAAAGGGTAACAGGCAGAACGGAAAACGAACTTATTCTGCGCCTCCATACCCCAGAGTCGAATCTGACGATCGTAGATCTCACGCTCTTGGGCGCTGATTTCTTCATGAAGTCTAAAAATAGCCAGCTGCTCAGAAGTAAAAATTAGTTATTTATATTTAGTTATCGCTTGGCGTAATAGATATCGGCAAATGGAAACAAACCGTTCTTTCTCCTCCTCCCGTCGATTAGAAGAGCCGCCCAATTCCGAAACCATTTTCTGAACCGGCCAATAGCCACTTAAAAAACCACGCACTACGATTTGATATGACGAGGAAATCTACCTCATAAGTCTGTACTTCTCAAGAATTAGTTGCGAGTTGTCATATTTATCATTAAACATACATGGAGATCAGAGGCACAACATAAGCTTAGATGCGAAGGGTCGAAAATTTACGGAATTCAGTTTTAGTTTTCCGTATCGTCACCAAACTCGGTCCCAATTTCGTCATACGTCTTCTTCAGAAGTGCCGAGTCTTGTTGGGCCCCCGCCTGCTCTGCATCGCGCAGAAGCCGATTGATGTGTTCCAGATCTTCTTCCTTCAATGCAATCTAAAAATATAAAATACGTACTGGCGTCATCAACGAACCCTTTGGTCGAGCTGGTCTACGAATTCTTTGGAGGCGGCGATTTCGCTTTCTAGGCGTTTCGATGTGGTTTCCAGCCGACGCTCCTAAACAAGAGGGTCGAATACAGAAAGAAGTTGCATACCTCCTCGGCCTGCGAAACCTTAAAATTGATGAGGCACCGCTTTAGGTCTTCTTGACGCACGCTGATTTCCGGGCTAAGAAAAATTTACACGAACAAAAAAACGACGAACTCTTCCTCGGTCCGCGGCACCTTGAAGTTTGATATCGAGGCGACGGCCCGGTCCACCGATTCGATCGAAAACGGCATAACTGAAAAAGGTGAGATCGAGGAATAGGATATAGCTCAAAAAATAAAAAAAGGTCTGGGGAATAAATTTACGTATATTTTTGAATGGATCTTTTGCGTCTCTCGGCGAAACGGTTACGAAAGGGAAAGGAACGGAACGGCCGGAGCATCACGTCGGCTAGCATCTTTTTTGGAAGAAATGAAGTTAGATAATTTAAAATACTATGAAATGTGGTATTTTTTGTTTCTTGCCTGAGATACAGCACGCGTGGTCCCTTCGCGGGGGCGTACGCATACGCACAGGTGACACTGGCTGCACTGGTCAGGGAAAAGCTTATGGAAGTCCCTAACGCAATATTCAATCACCGAAAGTTACATAAAGCTATAATAAATTACCTAATCTCAAATTAGCAATATGAACAAAAACACGAGATTCGGGGCATCAACCACTTTTTTCGACATAAATACATGTTGTTGCCTATTTCTGGTCATAATAGTTCATTTTTTGCCATTTCTCGTGTTTCTCGGTGGAATCTGGAAAAGCATAGTCAAATTAGCGGGATTATATCGATAGAAGAAGATAAGGCGGCTATATATCCAGTCTTCAGGTTATTTTTCATGATTCGGGTATATAAGGTACACAGCATAAAGGGAGAGACAAGATCACGAAACAATTTTTATTACATGAACGTTAAGAGACCGCTTGTGCGCGGGGCTTATTCGGTCGATGACAAATGGCTTGATGCGGCAGCAGCGATCTGTGTTCAGGCCTTCGTTCCCTCGTCCTCGGTCTGCGTCCTCGTCGGATCGCCCTCGTTCGGCATGGCGGGGATGAACATTCGGGGGCTGAACGTGCATAAAATATCCCGCCAAACAAATAATTCGTACTTGGCAGCCGGCTTTTCGGGCTTCTCCTTGGACTGCTCGATGGGGTGGCTCTTGCTCTTCTCACTGAAATGCTTGGGTAGGGGGTAGAAATTTGGCGCAATACTCTAGCAGCTTGTTCATCTCCTGCTCGGCGGCGGCGCGCTGTTCGTTCGACTAGAAGATGTGGGGGATTGGTGCTGAGAAAGCGGGGAGGTACCTTGCTGAGGACGGGTGTGGCCGGAGCACCAGCAGCTGACGGGCTCTGCACTGATGGCATGCCCTTTTTCGCGGTGGATTTCAGGCCCGCTTCAGTAGAGGCTAGGCCCCCAACCTAAAAAACGGCAAATTACAATGGTAAGACCTCAAAAGAGGAGAGAAGAGCAACTGCGTCGATTTGCGAAAAATAGCTATTTTCCATAAAAAACAATTTTCTTGTTCCAAGTAGTGGTTCATAACATTAAACACACCTTTCCCGCCCTTCCCGCCTTTCCCGACTTCCTCTTCTTCTTCTTCTTCTTCTTCAAGACAAGAACGAGTACGACGGCCAAGACGGGGAACAAGCACCACATCGCTAAGCTGGCCAAGAAAACTGCAAAACGGCCATAAATCATGGAAATCGCCTGGTAAACCCACGGGTATCCATATTTTCGACGGAATATAGTTGGCGCTCCTTTTACAACAAAATAGAAATGAAAGCCGGGGGCGAACGTTTTACTTTTATACTTGGGAGAACCCATGTAAAGTGGCATGCAATTCATAGGATTCTAATTTTTTGAAATGGTTTCTACGACTTGCATTCGGGAGTTTGTAGATGTGCTGTCGGTACTTTCACCTCTTTTTCCTCACGATCCTATTTTTCAAATGTAGAGATAGCGGAAGCGTTTTAGGACTTATTTTTACTACTATTCCTAAGCGTACTTTACGAATTTTATGGAAAAACTACAAAAATCGCTTTTTTTCCTCCAAAATGGCCGACTTTCGACAAAAAATTTAAAAATTTCGAAGTTTTTTTTGTATAGTTTTTCCACTTGGAAAATAATTCCTGTTTAGTAAAGAAACTATTAAAACGTTTATGGATAGATTACTAGGAATTTCGGGACTATTAGGAAAAATTACGATAATGCCCCCCCCGATAATGCGAAAGAACCTGGGTTGTTGATTAGCCCCAAATTTGCAAAATTGAGGTATTTTCGTAAATTAAAAAATGCTCTCACACTCTATTGTTTAGCGCGCTTGACCCAAAAGAGGATTCAGAGAAATAACCGGTGTTGTGCGTCTATTTGTGTTTCCATATGTATACTTCGGCTTCGCTTTATACTTTAATACTTTATCATTTCTATTTTCACGCCAGCAGCACAGCACAAAATCGTAGCAATCAAAAAAATAATGGTATTTGGAGCAATGGGGGAATAAATACAAGGCAGCCGCGGCGGGGGATTATTGCTGCACAGTTTAAGACATTAAAAATATAAATTCGGGACTATTCTACACACAATTACCGGTTTTGCGGCGACCATAAAATAGCACTGACTATTGGTGGGAGGGGTAAGACTGCAGATACCCCCCGGCGGACTCCCAACTATTGTATCACGACTTTCCCCTGGGGCTACAGGCCTGTAAAGTATCCCAAAATGTTCGTCTTGCTTTGCCGAGTATTTTGGTATACTTTACATCCCTGCAGGCCAAAGAACAGCCGAGATACAGTAGGTGGAGGCGGCTATGGGGTATCCGCAGTTTATCGCGGTCGATGTTTTTAAAGAAATACAGGATTCGGTGAAATACTTTTTGGCTTTGAAATACGAAATATTGGCACAGGCTGTTGGGATATCACAGTATTTTGGTGGGGGAGCACGCTGGGAAGCAGATTTCGGGGCAAACGAGCCCAGGAGGCAGAACCGGGCGCGGCGCGCCCCCCCCCCACACAAAAGGGGGGGGCCCCCCCCGGGCCGGGGAACCACCCTCCCCCAAACCTTTTTTTTTTTTTTTTTTAAAAAAAAAAAAAAAAAAAAAAAAAAAAAAAAAAATAAAAAAAAAAAAAAAAAAAAAAAAAAAAAAAAAGGTATATTTAAAAAAAAAAAATAATTATTTTTTTTAAAGTTTATTTTAATGGGGGGGGGGAAAAAAAATTTAAAAAAAAAAATAAAATTTAAAAATAAAAAAATTATTTTTTTTTTTATTATTAAAAAAAAAAAAAAAAAAAAAAAAAAAAAAAAAAAAAAAAAAAAAAAAAAAAAAAAAAAAATTTTTAATATTTAAAATTAAAAAAAAAATTGGTTTAAAAAAAAAAAAAAAAAATTAATATAAAATTTTAAAAAAAAATAAAAAAAAAAAAAAATTTTTTAAAAAAAAATAAAAAATAAAAAAAAAAAAAAAAGAAAGGGGCCCTAAGAAGAAGGGGGCCAAAAAGAGCCAAAACCGAGGGTAAAAAGAGAATCTTGGCAGTCAGATCAGAGTTACGGGGAGCTTTCGAGAACGTCGTGATTGCAGGGGTTTGGTGCGTTCAGAGGAGTGGAACGTAGACGACGTCGGGCTCCTCGTTACACGCTTAAGCTCTGCTCTCATTTCATTGCGAGCGGTAGCACAAAACTCGGCTTTAACCCCGAATGATAAGCTTTAGAAGCTCAAGAAAGATTTTGAAAACTATCTGGAGTAAGACGAAGAGGAATTATAGTGGAAAACGGGTGGTTGTGGGGAGATTGGGGATGAGACGGGGGGTAGAAGAACTTGTTCGAGGAGAAGAACGGCGTCGGGTCGCCCCATGACTCGAAGGGTTTGTAGAAGATCATGAACAGCCCTCAGCGAGTCGATCTCGACGGCTTCCCATAGACTGAGAAGGAGGCAAGTGGGAGATTGGCCGGGTCTTGTCGCAAAGTACTGAAAGTATGGTTTATGTTTTTGGGTTATAGATTACCTGGAGGTATTTGTCGAGTTTCAGCTTTGCAGCTAGTCCTCGCCAGTCCCTGGCCGGGTCGGTGGGTGGATCGAGTAGAAGAGCAAGAGCCTCCTTCACCTCTCCCGGCAATTGGAAATTGACGTCGACCACCTAATATTGGACAAATATTTCGAAATATTTTATAACGGTCCCTTTAATTGATTATAATCTGCTTTTCCAAAAATTCCCACCTTATCGGTTTCATCAAGCAATGCTGGTCGAGCCGGATTCTCCAGCTGTACATTCAAGACATGCCGCTCGGCGTTGTTCGACTTTTGGTAGACGACCAGACGGCCTAGAATTTTGTGGGTTTGGGCTGAAGCTTTATCTGGAACTTACAGCTAAAGTCCTCGGGTCGTCTTCGGTCGCGGTTTTCGATAGGGATGCTGCAGTGCAAGCCGTTTTGGGCGCACCATTGATGGTGGCTGGCCGGGATTTCCTGGAATAGAGAAAACGATTAGTCGAGGAGCTTGGAAAACGAAGTCAAGACTAAGCCTAAGCATTAGTCTTAGCCTAAGCTGATGCAAAAATGCACCTTAAAAAACAAAAAAAAACAACTTACAACAACAGGCGATCCCTTTTGCGAGAATCCGGCCCCAATTTCCTCAACGCAGAAGCATAGAGGGCCGGCTGGTTGCAAAATGAAGTGACCGGAAACGGCCAGCGGAGCAGCTCCCGCTTCTTGACGTCCAACCGCCTCCATCCCGGCACCGGTCTCGGGTACGCAGTACACCTAACAACGCGGTTTTTACTGGTTTCCGGCCGGTTGATTGATCTGAATTTGACAAATCCATACCCTCAGCTCAAAGTCGTCCTTCCCGGGGTTAGCCGGCCCGAAACACGCCAGGTGGACACGTTTTCCGGGTGGCACGGATGCACGTCTTGCTCTTCCCACAAGCATAAACCTGAAAGACTTTTAAAGGGCCGAGCAAGTCGCTGCAAACCTTCCAAAATGTTCGGTCATCAGATGGACATAGCCGACCCGATCAGCCGACGGTGCTTCCAGATGCACGTGGACGGGGCTATTCAGATTTTCATCACCCACTCGGACCACCTAAATTAGAGGTTTTTAGGGTCTTTCGCGATGTTGGGGGGTGGTGGGGGCGTATTTGCAAAGTTTTTGCACTTGCAAAACAGTTAGAAAGTTGCTCGAAGTTCTATACCGTAACCAAGCCTACCGTACCTGTTTCCACCCAAAACCATCGTCAGCCCAGACCGAGAAGGTCCAGTTATCACGCGGGAATGTTGCTGCACAATGCCGGAACGACAGGACGGCAGGACGGAGAAGTGTTCGACTTTCCGGATCTCCCTCCCATTCCGCTTCTCCTACCGTCACGACCGGCGAGATGGCCACGTCGCCCACTGAAAGGTCGAATTTTTGGGCGAAAAAACCAGCTCTTTCTAAGAAAACTATGAGATTTAGAGCTGCACAAGAAAAACAAGACTGCGAGGTACAACAACTCACGCGGCAATTTCGGCCGATCGCCCGGCTGCTCGCTGACCGCAATGTAGACCGTCTTCTGGGAGTCCACCGCATTTTCTGGCATCAGCAGACTCGCGCCAGATTTTCGGAGCTAAATTGAAGAAATTTATGAGTTTTTGTCTGGCTAAAGTTTTAATGTACTTCCGACGAACCTGCAGTCTCGCACCAGCCGTATCGATCTGCGCAACAAGTACAGACTGGGCGGATTGGATGGATTGGACGGAACGGTCCTCAAGGTAGTCGTACAACGTCGCGTAGTTCTCCTCGTCCGAGCAGTTCGAGCTGGTCCTGGACCGGGGTCTACTTTAGGAAAAATAAAAATTACCTCAATATCGTCTTTCGGCCCCGTTCAGAGGAGGAATTCGATGAACATTCAGTGATTAGGGCAGCGCGTGAGCCTAAAACGAGGTAAAATCCTGAGTAATAAGCCAAATTCTAAGCCTAAGCTTAAGCCCAAGCCCAAGCCTAAGCCTAAGCCTAAGCCTAAGCCTAAGCCTAAGCCTAAGCCTAACCTAAGCCTAAGCCTAAGCCTAACCTAAACCTAAGCCTAAGCCTAAGCCTAAGCCTAAGCCTAACCTAAGCCTAAGCCTAAGCCTAACCTAAATCTGAGCCTAAGCCTAAGCCTAAGCCTAAGCCTAAGCCTAAGCATAAGCCTAAGCCCAAGCCTGAGCATAAGCCAACCTAAAGCTTATGAAGCCCAATTGGGCCTGATCCGACGCTTACCCGCATTCCTATTGGTGGTATATGCGCTATACGCACTCTTCGCACTCTTCAGCGTCATTGATGGATGATGGGAGAATAGATCGGGCGCCTTCACGCATTCCCCTGGCCCCAGAAGAGCTGCTTGCTGTTGCTCGAGCAGTACACGACGCATATGGGCTGAAACCAGTTGTTACCAAATGGAAAAACTTCGATGAAACCGCCTGGCTTTTGAATAAACATACTTCCAGCCTCAGCGAAGTAGATGTTACTGCTCGACTTCTTGACTCTTCTGCCCTTCTTGCAGACGAGCAGCCAGCAGATGACGAACAGAATGGCGGCGAGGAGGACGAAGATTGAGCCCATGCCGATGAGGATGGGGATGTCCTGGAAAACAAGCAGTCTATATAGGAAGCCATTTGCTCACATATCCAATAGCGGCACTCTGCGGGGGTCCCGCCGCGACTTGGCGTATTTTGGAGCCACAAGGAGTCGTACAATTCTTGGCCTCCCATGCTGGTCCCGGGCAGTCGATGCCCCCATTCAACGGGGGTGGCGCTGCACATTTTCGAGTCCGTCGCTGAAACCAGGGGTTTTTTGAGGGGATTCCGGGTGTTACCTGGGTACAATCTTCGCGGCATTCTCCCCAATCACTCCACCCCGTCCAGCGACCGTCGATTTGGCATGGGATTTCGCAGGCGGTGTACTCCTCGTCGAGACCCGAACATTGCGCGCCTAAAACCGAGATTTAAAGGGTAGGGAGTCCCAGCTGGACGGATAATTTTCAAAGGTGCCGGCAAGGCAGGACGATAGACCTTTCACGTCTCTTTAAAGACAGTAGAAAAACGCGAAACTGCCAAACTTCCCCACCTCCATTGAGCGGTGCCGGATTGTTGCATGCCCTCATGCGTCTCCTTCTCGGTATCAACCCATCTTCGCCCGAGTCGAGGGCAGCTTTTAGCAGGCCACAGTCAACCTGGCAGCTTCCTTCCCACTTCGACCACTCTGACCATCGACCATCCACTGAAATAATGGGGTTTTACAGCATTTCGAAGCCTTTAAAAGCTACCGTATCCTTCCCCACTTTCCCCCCCCCCCCAAATTTCGAAACTCTCGAATTTCCGATCACCCTCGCTGTCCCTAGACACCCATCAATCGAGGGCCCAACCCAGGGCCCCTCCCGATTGGGCCACTTAGTCACCAAAACAGCCCAAGTTCCTTATCTCTGTATATCTTCTGTTCCTCTCTCTATAGGGTGCCCTGAGGGCATTGCGTAATGCTTTGTGTCCCTTTAGCTACCCATCGTTTGATGCCTCATTTGCATGGCTGGGGGCGGGAATCAGGCACTGGGCCCCTGGGTCCCCGGGGGCCACTTCTGGGAGCCCTTTGAACTGCACATAATGGGGGAAGGGGACAGTCGGAGGCAACCGAAAGAATTGGTTACGTTATGAAAATTAAGAATAAAGCGAGAGAGTGAGAGAGAGAGAAGAGAGAGAAGAGAGAAAAAGGGAGAGTACGATTTTTTGAGATCTTTACGCCATTTTCGCGCGAATTCTGATCATCATTTGGAGTGTAACTTAGCTGAAGCGAGAGAGAGAAAGAGAGAGTGAGAGAGGGGGCACGATTTTTCGAAGAGCTTGACACGATTTTCAAGCAGTTTCTGATCGTCATTTGGCGCTTAACGTGGCTGAAGCGGGAGAGCACTGTCGATCCCTCCTGAAAACCTCCTTGAAATTTCGTTTCGTCCCCACTTTATGAATTTCCGAGGGAATACCCCCGACCCTCCAATCCCCCCTTATCTCCATTTCCGATCTTTCAAAGTATTGTCGTGTAGGGCGCGCGCGTTCCATAGCATGGGCCCCCTTTCGCAGAAATGGGGCTTAGGGGCTTATGGCCCACACTGACTCACCCCCCTAACCAAGCGGAAATGGGGGTTGAAGCATCAAAGTTTTGATGTGTACTATAGTCGCACTTAAAGGAGGTTAAAGTGATGACCGGGATTTGGTGTTTCCTGGAAAGAAAGGTTTTGGGCCCCTAGGCTGCTTAAGACCAGGTTTAAGCTTAGCTTTGGTAGGCTTATGCTCACACTTCAAAGCTTGCCCCAAATCTTAAAAACTTCGATATTCCGCTGATCCCCCGTTATGCAACAGCGGCTTGTTGTGTGTGTGTGTGGGGAGGGATGAGAAATGATGGGCCCCTTCAAACCCTCAACCAACCCCAATTCATTTGCATATTTTACAGCCCCCTCCTTGCGATCGGCCCGCAAATTGTGGGCCTCGATTCGGGCACAAAGACCGTGCCGACAAATAGCTGACTGGGGGAGAAAGAGAGTGAGAGAGAAAGTGAGAGAGATAGGCACTGTAACTACGCGAGGTGACAAATTACGGGCACGCGATTCCGGGGGGCTAAATAGGCGTACGGATATGCTGCGCCTCAGATGGGGTTTAAGGCACTGAAAAGCGGAAAAAGACACCCATTGAATTGAAAAGGTTTTGTTTGGCAGTTATTTGTGACGAGCAAAAAAGCGGCTGTAACTTACTTTTAAACGTTTTAAGCGCAATTTTTAGCCGTCATTTGATGCTAGGTGTAGCTGTCGATACCTAGTCGGTGGGAGGGGTAGAATTTAGCCCTTTTGATTTTTTAGAGTGAATAGATGGTTTTTTCTGTAGCGGGTCCCCAAGGTATACATGCATTCATTTCTCTTTCACGCTCTCTCTCTCTCTCTCTCTCTCTCGCTTTCTTGTCATGAAACGCTCGAACAATACGGTACTCCCACCCATATTATGTGAATACGATCCGATCCCCAGCACATGTCTCTCAATTATCCCCCGCCCCTAATATCCAGTCAATTAAAGGGACTGCTCGACTCGAATATTCCCCTTCCAGATGCCCCCAGAAATATGCATGTGCATGTCTCTGTCTGTGCCCGGACCGTCTCCTCGAAGGGGGCTGACAGCTTGACAGATATTTGCATTTTTGCGGGGGTGGGGGCTGGCAGTCTGTCTATCTGTCTGTGAGGCTGCCTATAGGAATTCCACGGAAATTGATGGTTAATTTGGTTAGATTGGTTGACAAAATACGTAAAATCTTTATCTATAACTTCATACTATCGCTCCCGCTCTCTCACTATCGTTTCTCTCTCTCGCTCTCTCTCTCTCTCTCTCTCGCTCTCTATATCGCTAGAAATTGCTATAAACTCAAACTTCACAAACCCTTTCAACAATCCTGCTCACCCCCAAGTTCCCTCAAATTCCCCCGAAAGCTGGATTTGGGGGTGGTGACGGTGTTGGGGGCCGTGAGTCGGAGTCAATTTGCACTTTGCCATCCCCTCCAATACCCCCCCCCACCACCGGGGGAAGTATCAAATTCTGATGGAAGGCAGGGGTGGGAAATGGGTGAGATCCGAGATCTGATCCTCCTCACTGTCAATAGGACAGCTGTGGAAACATGTAGCAGCCTGGGGAGTTTCAAGGTAATTTCCGGGGTCTGGGCGCCGGGGAATGGATTTATTGGAGGGGTCAAAGGGGCTGGGAAGGCTAGGCATTGTCCGGTGAAAGCTGGACATGAATTTAGGTATTTACAGCGGACCCCCGGGGTTGATCTGGTCGCTAGCCACTCGAGAAATCAGGGCTTCTTGAAGAGGCTATGGCTCCCTCCCTCTATCTCCCCCCTCTCTCTCTCTCTCTCTCTCTCTCTCTCTCTTCATAATCAAGACCAATTGGACTAACGAGGCACGGAGGGCCACATCGAGTCAAGCCGAGCCATGGGCAAAGAATGGCTACATGGGGACACGGGATAGAATGCAGAAAACAGGGCCAGATGCCCCCAGCCCCAACAAACCCCATCCCCTTCTCCCTTTTTTGCGGGGGCCATCGGTTGGATTGGTCCGAGATTTTTAGCTTGGTTAAAGGGTCCTGGAAGGCAGGATTTGGTATGGATCAAGTTCGAGTGAGATCTTACGCGAAAATTCTAAGTGAATTGAGAGTCTCTAAACTTTGGAAACTACCAAAACCAATCTGGGAGCAGAAATAAAAGCTTGCCACATCCGGGATTCGGACCCATGACCATTTTCGTGTCAAACAAGTACACTACCATTCAGTTATAGAGTCGCTGCTATTTAAATTGGATTAAACTTCGCCAAAAATCCGATGTTTTGCGGTAAGTCCCTAGAATTATGTGTCAACCCCTACCACACGTGTCGCTACCCCAACACCCATCTGTCAGCCAATATGGGGGATGGTGCGCGATTTTTGGGCCCTCCTGATGGGTCCCAACGGTTGATCCGGTGGAATATAAACAGTCAACCCAAACAATGCATCTCTCTCTCCTTCTCGCTCTCTCTCTCTGTCTTGTTGCTCCCTAAAACGTGCCCCATCTGGATGACCTACCGTATACGGTCAACTCGGCGGTGTCACTCGTGCGTTTCGTGGCAATATTTGAGGCTTCACAGGCGTAGGCGCCGGAATCGCCAAGACGAGCGGCCGAAAGGATGAGGCTACCGTCATTTCCTGAAAATCGAGTGTTTGTTGGATATTTTTGGCATAGTCCGAGTTAATCCAGATCATCTATAAGTCTAACCTAAGCCTAAGCTTAACCAAAACCTAAATGCCCGACCTACCGTAGATGATATTTGGGTCGGCGCCTCGTTGAATCGGCTCCCCGTCCTTTAGCCAGACCACCTGGAAAAATTGGCATAATTGTATTTTTTGTCTAATAATTTTCTAGCCTGAACTTTCCCATTTTCCCTAAAAATCTCAAGTTTCCGTTTCGCAACCCTTCCACCCACAAATGGAATCCCTGAGGTTTGACGGGGTGGGAGAGAGAGTGGGAGAGAGAGAGAGAGAGTGAGACTGAGAGAGTGACATGTCTCATAGCTCTCGAAATGTCCCCCGTTTGCCGCTTAAAGATAAATGAGGGTCCATGTCCCCCTCGGGTCATCTATCTATCTTCACAGCGTCCCCCTTATCGGCCGCTTCAATCTGCCGAATTCCGATTCATTCCGCTCCCGACAATTCATCTAGATGCCAGGAGTAGTGTCCCGGAATTTTGGGCCGTACTGGTTTCCCAGATTTTATCAAAAAAATCGTGCTATCGGCAAGGTGCCTGGGGCCATGTTTTTGGGGGTGAGGTGGGTAGATTAAATCAGCAAGGATCATTAGAAAATGGTACCTGGGCCTTGGGTTCACTTTCTGGAGGTGAGCACTGGAGTTGTACGGTGGAGCCCTCGTGGATACGGTCGGAATGGGGAGAGGTGGTGAAGTGTTTCCGCATATCTGAAAATGTGGGAGTTAGATTTTGATAGAGATAGAGAGCGAGAGAGAGCGACAAAAAGAGAGGGAGATAGAGAAAGACAGACACAGAGCGAAGCAAGATTTACGCATTAACCTAAAATTAGCCTGCTAATATTTTTGGTTACCCAGCGGGCTGGCCCCGGTTGGGGTGAAGCCACTTGAGATTGGACATGGGCCCCCACTCAACCCGGATCAAAGCCTCATCAAGAGACCCACAAAAAGGCCCCAGCCCCCGGCCACAATCATTTATCCCCGCCAAAGGGACTAGCAGGACTGTTGCTTTTTGAGGAGAAAGCCAATGATTGGTTTGGGTAATTGGTTCTGAAGGGGTTCGAATCGAGCTTCTCCAATCTTCCAATCCTAAACCTAAGCCTAAGCCTAAGCCGAAAGCCAAGCCTGATCCAAGGTAAGACCAAGCTTGAACCGAGCATAAGTCAACGAACCTAAGCCAAGCGAATCCTAAGCCGCCGAAGACAAACCCGACAAGTAAGCCGGGAGCTAAGCTCAGGCTCCTCAGCACATGCCAAGCCTGAGTCTAACCCTGAGTCTAAGCCTAAGCCTGAACCTAAGACCAAGCCAAGCCTAACCCAAATGAACCCTAGCTAATCTACTCCCGCCATAAAGCCAGCGGCCAGTTGCCCAATCTGGCTGACAGTAGCCAGTCGGTGGTTCCTTTGATTAACCGGAGTTGAGGAGGGATTATTGTAAGCCTTTACAGCGATGGGGATATGGGTGACCTCCCTGACCCGTCAATACCCACACCCCGACCACCACCAACAGTTCGCGCATCAAAGGACCCCCGGCTACGGTAGCGAAATACAGCGTAATTTGGATGATCACTTAGTTACTGTACCTTTTATCATAACTCGTCATCTTTAGAAATTTGTTTGTTTTTCGGACTCCTGCCTCTAAAAGCCCCTTGCCGCTTTAAGAACCGTTAAATTTACATCCAGCTTCCAATTTTCCGACATACAACCCTGCGCTACGGCGGCATCTGGCGCATCAAATAAAGCTGGTAGGGGAGCAAATTCTACGGGTGTTCCTCGAGGAGGGACACCAGAGGGGTTATTGGCCACATGGGGTGTAGACGGCTGGGAACAAGTGCATCAAAAATCAGAGGAGAGAGAGAGCGAGAGACCAAAAAAAGAAAAAAGCAATTCCTAGCTTAACTGAGGGAGATAGAGTCTAATCATAGCTTGGGCTTGGGCTTAGGCCTACGCTTAAAGAATAAGCTAGAAAAGGAGAAAAACCGTATTCTAAAGTTCATAAATCCTTAAGAAAGTAAAAATCAGGAAAATGCTTTCAGAAGCGCGAAAAAACGCAGTGCCTGATAGCAAAAATGGTCCTGTCGGCGGCTTACGTGACGAAAAAAGCGAGGTAGGAAGTGTCAAGCTTCTCGCCCCTTTCCAGCGCGTGCTTCTTGTGCCCCGCACTGGCAACCTGGACACTAGCTTTTTCTCAAAGACCATCCAGTCGAGTACTCGCAAATATGGCCCCCAGCGGTCACCTCAACTAGAGATTACTGTAGTTAAACGACAGTTCACGAAAATTAAACCTTAAATTCCAACTGAAATTTACGAAAATCCCCTCGATTCGCAATCTTGAGCCCTCCCCAAAGGTATTTGGGCCCGCACCACATTTTAAAGGGCCCTTAAAAGCTCATATTCCCAGAACGGGTCCAACTTCCAGTCTCTCTCTCTCTCTCTCTCTCTCTCTCTCTCTCTCTCTCAAAACGAGAGTCTCCGATTACCCCTCCCCGCCATCTTAGGGCCCATTCTTGAAGCGCTCTATGCAAATTCCGTAGCGCTACTGGTTACGCGGGGAAAATGAAGGGGAGAAAAAGTATTGTGCTGTAATATACTGTTACACACCCCCCCCCCCCCCAAACCCAGGGAAACAAAAAAAAACAACAGACCCCAAACAAAAAAAAGACCCACGAAAAAAAAAACAAACCCCAACAAAAACAAAACCACAGACCACACCAAAAAACCTAACAACAAAACAACCCAGAAAACCCACCAAAAAACCAGAACCCCAGAAACCCAGCCGACAAAAACTAAACCCAGGCCCTAACAAAAACCAGCCCCACCAACCCACCCCCCCCATACAAGAAAAAACACGAGAAAAACCCTACACCCCCCAAGGAACAGCCCGTGAGGGGTGTATGGCTGTATGTGGCTAATTTTGGGGTTGTGGTAGCTGATGAGAGGGAGGGTGGATACACAAGCAACAGCTGGGCAAATAATTTGGGGGCAAAAGGCATGGGACCGCTCTTTTCGGGTATACAGGTTGCCGGGCAGATATGCAAATTAGGGCATGGATTAAGGGGATTGAGGAAGGTTCGGAGAGGTTAGTGGGGACTTGAAGCTGAATTATTTGGTTTTGTAGGCAAAATATGCAAATTAGTGGTTTCAGTGTTAGGCTCGGGCCGAGGGTTAGGCGTTTTGCCATTTTTTTTGTATGAAAATTAGGCTACAAAAGCCCGTGGAAACCGAAATCGCTACCCCGCCCCCAAAAATCTCTGGTCGCCGGCCCCCTTTTGAATAAGTAACTGAGTCGACTCTGGCCCCTTTGGTGACTCAACCTAGATTCCTTGGATGTGCCCCCGGCCCTTGTTACGTAATGAGGATGGTTGTGTAGTGCGCGGGATGACCGTGCGGGCCACTGTCTCGCTCTCTCTCATACAAGAACAACGACTTTTGACTCTTTGATCGCTCCGCTCCGGCCAACTTTTTGAGACCGTCGGCTCTCCGGAGCGTAACGGAATTACAGTAACTCAAACTCCCGGACGCCCAAAAACAAGCTCAAAAATCCGTGTTCCAGCACGGGAATCCCCGCTAAAAATGGGCACCAACCACCAAAGCCACGTCACCCAATTAAAACGCGGGTGAGCGATGCTGCTCTCGTTGCTCCTCGCGGTTAGTTCCATATTTTTCAGCGTTAAACATGCGCGTATTCAGGGTTTTTCTTCTATTTTTAGCTGTGGTTATGGTGGCATACTGTAGATAGTAGGTTATTGTTTGGCAAAAAAAAGTACATTTTAGCATGATAAACACGACACGGAGTGCGGCTTCGGGCGGTTTCGAGGAGATTGGTTGGTTTTTGGCCCTTAAAGTTTTGTTTTAAGAGCCGACTATACTGGAAATTATATCTTGAGCTTTCCTCTCTCTCTCTCTCTCTCTCTCTCTCTCGCTTCGAATCCGAATCCAATTTTTCTAGATTCCAAACACATTGAATCAACCGAAGAAGAAGAAGCTCAAGAATTCCACCACGACAGCTATTTTAGCGAATCCTACGAGGAATTTAAATAAACTAAATTTTTCTGAATGTTCAAATCATTTCCTATTGACGATGCCGAATTGAGAGGTCCTTGAACCTGTCGTTTTGGACAATCGGATGCCCCCTTTTTCCTAACACCTCTCCCATCTCGTGTTCGCCTCATAAATCTGAACGGAACGATCGGCGGGGGAAGTCAATGTGCAAAAAAGATGGCTTTGATCTGGGTATTTGATTGGGTCGGGGATTCCTTGAGCGCGAAATGGGGAATGTCAATATTCCAGGAATCGAATGTAAAGGGGTTAGAAAAGGTGGTTGAGAAACTGAAGCCATTATAAGCCTAAGCCTTAATCTAATACTAAGCCCAAGCCTAGTCCTATGCCCAAGCCGCCTAAGCCAAGCCAAGCCTGAAGCAAGCGCTCTAAGCCTAGCCTAAGCCTGCAGCCTCCAAGCCTAAGCCCAAGCCCAAGCCTAAGCCTAAGCCTAAGCCTAAGCCTAAGCCTAAGCCTAAGCCCAAGCATTACGCGCTATTTTCTTCATCTACCATCTGTCTACCCCCATTTTTACCTGTTTACAACTAACTGCCCGGCTACTCCCAAACCCCCCAGAGGCCATCCGAGTTTATAGCCCGGGTGTTCCCCGACCGTTTTTTCTAGGTTTTTTTGCAAGTAGCCGTTCGCTGCCCGCACCACGGCACAATTAGCGCCTGCCCCCGGACGGCCCCGCGCCTGGGTTTTACGACTTTTGCCCGGTGGATATGAGCACCACCCACACGGTGAGGTTGTTTTGACCGAAAAACGATAGAAGACGATGGTCGAAAGGCAGCTATTTTCGCGAATTTTCGATTATTCAATGCAAATTCGTAAAATACCCATCCCCAAATAGCTTCAGATTGTTGTGTTGATGAGGACGGTCACCTCAAGGAGACCTCCGAAGGGATAATTGTGGGCATCTGCCCCCTTCTAGGGCTTACCCCCTCCCTGGGGGTCGACCGTCGGCAGTATTTTGGCGGAAACTTGACCCCGAAGCGCGTCTTTACCACGCCTGGGGTGCCGCCCTATTCAATGCGCACAAGTGACCGACCAATTTAGGGAGGGGAGGAGGGGATTTAGGGGGGTTAGGATGAGGTACTTTGTGCCTTCCGGGTAGTAAGGGACGAGACCTGGGAGAAGATGGTTCCGAAATGGTCTCTGCTAGCCTGCCTTTAGAAGGTTTCTTTAGAAGTAAACGTCCACGTGTCAAACCACCTTCCCTCAATAATTTCCATATTGCACCCCAAAACGGAAGCTGAGCTACTAGACCCCTGGGGCCATGGGGTAGAGGATTAGGGTGCGCTGTGTGTCAAGTATCGGACCATGTTTGGCACTTGTCCCCCCTTGGCAGGCAAACATTTCATAAGGAGAATAGAGAGAGAGAGAGAGAGAGAGAGAGAGAGAGAGCGAGGGAGAGAGATATCCTATTTCGATTTGTAGGGGCTAGGTCGCCATCTAGAATCACTCGATCACATCTGGCCCTTATGGTGAGGCCGAGACGGAAGGAGATCATTTCAAGGAGAACGATTGCGTGAGCACGACGTACGCATTTACGCAAGCGGAAGTATAAGATTGGCAGGTTTTCAATCAACAAATGAGAAAAAAGGCAGGCGAGCATGGGAATGGACCTTTTGGGCGAGCTAGCAAAGACCATTGGAGTCGACGTTTTTGGGCCAGCTAGCAGAGATTTTTGATGATTTTTGGGCCTTCTAAAAGTATCTAGGACTTTTTCAATAATTTTCCCACCCTCGGTGGCTTTTTTTCGTATGCAAATGAGGGTGACGGTACCGTAGGGGCAGTGTGTCTATCAGATTGACCATCTCCTCCCCCGAGCCCAACCAGAGCCACATATCAACCGATAGACCCCTCGTGGAGAGGGAAGATTTTTTGGGGGATGATTGGGATACGGTGGGACAGGTCGCGAGACAAAGAAGACAAAAGACCGCGATTAGCATACCAGATAATGGATCGGGAATGTTGTCATAATAGGCCGATGGGAGTTGGAGATCAAGTAAAAGAGTAAGATTTTGTAAAGTTTGTGTAAAATAAAAATAGATGTCGCTGTAAAAAATAAGAAAATGCTTCTGAACGTAACGATTTTTTTCGGTTCAAAACTTGTTTTAGCCACAGCTTTAAGCCATTCAATATTTTTTTAGAAAAAGACGCCTAGAAAAATACGAAAATCACTTTCAGTTTTATAAGTAATTTGTATGCAAAAATTACGTATTTTCGCCTAATTCCCCAAAAATCCCTGCTAGCTAGCACCTTTAATATCCATAGCCATATGTAAATATTCAACCATCCCCAAGGCCAAATTCCTTTATCCCCCTTCCAAGCAGTCGCCCTCCGCAGTTTGCCCTGCCTTCCGGGCGGGCCTACGGTATTTGTGGCCCGGGGCAACATTTACCATGGCAGACCAGGGAAGGCATACCCCTTCAAACCCATCATCCACCCGGTGGCCCCACTGTTTACCGTATTCCCATCAAAATATAGGCTCAGCCATTCCCGTGACGTCCAATTGACATCTTCGTCAGTTTTCGGCTCGTGCCCGCCCATTTTTTAGGTTCCCAGGCGCGTGCGAGGGACCCTCAAAAAAGGGCAGAGATCCCGCGCCCCCAAAAAAGGTTGGGAAACTTGGACAAAACGGGACAAAAGTGGTTTTTCCGTATGGGTTTTACGCAGATTTACGAGTTTTAGTCGACGGTGGAGGAACTCGAAGTCCAAGCCCAAACCTAAGCCTAGGTTTAGGCACAAGCCAAGGCCAGAGAGCCTAAGCCCAAGCCTCCCCTGACTAAAACCAAGCAAAATCCTCCCAAAAATTGGGATTCCATTACGCTCCACCATACGAACACCAAAACTTTCCAATTGCCTCCGGCAGATGTGCGGTACCCCGGATTGCGGTAAATTATCGGATTTACGTCGGTCTAACCGTATCGCAATCTCTCTCTCTCTCTCTCTCTCTCTCTCTCTCTCTCTGGCTATGGTCAGTTTGGTGGCCCCCATCGGACCATCAGACCCCATCCCCTCCGTCGAAACGTTGCGCCACACGCCAATTTGCGACGATTTGGGCAGCGGGGGTCGGAGCCACTTGAGGCTGCCCCACTGGATTATCTGCCCCCAGGGCACAACAGAGATAGAGAGTGAGAGGAGAGAGACATGGAAAGATGGAACTACGCTGATTACCATGGACGGGTAAAGGGGGAGTGTGTTCATCCTCGTACCCATACACAGCACACAATCAACCAACACACATACCATAGTAGCATCGCGGAATTTCGGAGTTGGGAGTGTTTTGGGAGGTTTGACTCAACGCGTCGGCAACACGTTCAAGCTTTTTCAGGGTAGCTTAGGGTTCTACTTAAGCTGGGACTTGGCTGAAGCTTAACTTCTAGTCTAGGCTTAGCTTTGGCTTACATTACCTAAAGTCATCGCATTTCCAACCCGATACCACCGAGCTTCACCTTCCCTAAAACTGCCACCTCTTCCCCCCACCAAAAGTATTGGGAGAGTCAAACTGATTGCTTTCCTGCCGGCCGGAATCCCCGCAAAAAGCGCTAGTATGGAATGGAATTGGGGAGCAGGAGAAAGAGCAAGAGCCGGTGGAACCCTTTGAACTCCGTAAGCCCCGGGAGGGTACGGCTCATTTCTCTAGCCACCCCACCTATACCCAACACTACTATGCACGTTTCGGGATTAGAATGGGGGAGAGGAGGAGCAGCTCGGAATCGGGATACGGTATCAAAGCGGAAAAAAAGGCCAAAGGAGTTTTTTTCTTTCTCTGAGGGTGAAAAAGAAAGAAGAAGCGGCTTACCCTACGGTCTCAATCTCACCCAATCTCTCCCTCTCCGACAGGAAAAGAAAAACGAGAACCAGCTTTTTCCTGCACAAATTCCCTAAAGATCCCTGCTAGTCTACTCTCCATGTTTACGCAACACACCTCCAAATAAACATAACACCACCCCAGGGTATCAACTTGTCCACTCCACCATAACTAATTACGCAACGGCTACCTACCCCCATTCCAACTCTCATTTTGATAAGCCCAAGTGGCTCTCGAGGGCTGTAAAACCCCCCCCCAAATGCACCAGAAATGGCGCAATTATGAGAGCGAGATAGAGAGAGAGAGAAAGAGAGGCTCGGCAGCCTGTTTGTTTGCCTAATGTCCATGAATGGTTAGGGTTCGATTCCAGCCACTGATTAGCATGCGGACGGGTTCCATAAATTCCGCAACGATCCGCGCTGCGCTCTCGGGAGGCCGTAAAAAGGGTCAATTTCGGCAGGGGCAAGCTAGTAGAGACTTTTTGGGAAGATTTTGGTAAATTTTTCGCGAAAGGCAGAATACCAATCTAGCAACCTAGCAGCGTTTCTTTGATAACTCATTTTTCAGTCCCTGACATCACTGCGCTGAGTAAAAACAGGCAAATTAACCACCAGGATTTTTCTTCTTCACCACCCCTTACCCAATCGAATTCTCGATTTGCATAAAAATGAATTTTGGGGCCCCGGTTGTTCAGATTGGCTATTGCTCAAAGCGGCCATCCCCCCCCCACCGCCAACTTGAGCGATGCCACCACTGCTTCGCGTACTCTTTTTCTATAGCCCTCTCTCTATCTCTCTGACTACTCTCTCTCTCTTTCCCTCTCTCCCGCTTTCTCTAGCCGTCCAGATTTATTGGTGTGGCCTTGGGGGCAGCTGACGGGCCGGGGAAAGTCTTTAGAGAGCGAGCGAGAGGTTTGCCATTGGGCCTTACCGGTAATTTCGGTCGGGGTTTTAATGGGCAGTTCCTAGAGGCTTTTTAAAGGAAGGGTGAAGGCATATAAAGCTGTGGATTGACTGGGTCTGTACAAAAATGAGAAAAAATCTTATCCACTTCTCTCTCTCGCTCTCCCTCTCTCTATTTAGTTCTCTATTTCGCTCTCTTTTTCTCCTTTCCTCAGGAAATCCATTTTTTTCGAGTCGGAATAGTAAAATCATGCCTTCTCCCCAATAGGCCAGGTGTCCAGTGTTGGTTCCCGGAATTGAGAGTGTGTTTCTCGCTCTCTCTCTCTTTCTCTCTCGCTCTCTCTCTCTCTCTCTCTCGCTCTCTCTCTCATCTCTCCCCCTCTCACTCCCAACACTACCATCAAAGCCCAAAAAACCCTGGAAGCGCGTGTGCGACATTGGGCCACCCCCATTTCGGACAGCTGGCCCTCCCCAACCCCCGGTGAAAAGCGCGACGATTCGCATATCCCGAAAAAGAAATCGAGGGAGACGACTTTGTGCCTTTTAGTCAGGCACACGCTCACTTTCTTTCTTCCCCCTCCCCGGTCGGCTTATGGGCCAGATGGTTGATGATTTCGGGAAACGCATTTTTGAGCCGTGGCCCGCGGAGTCGCTAAGAAATAGCATATCCACACAGCTGCACGATGGGAACTCCCCAGTTTTTTGAGGGGTTTGAAAGTTCAGCGGAATTGGTTTGGGGGTTTAAAGGGGCTGGGAAGGTACGAAAGCAGCCCGCTAAACCGAGATCCGGGATGAGCGTGAAAAAAGCTAGTAGAACTTTAGCGAAGCCAACGTCGGGAGCTGGAGCTTGGAGCTGACTTGAAAATTCAGAAAACGTAAAAAAGTTTTTTTGTTGTCAAGCTCCTAGCTCCCAGCTCCAGGCATTTATTTACTAGCATCAGAAGCTGCAAAGAGAAAACCAACAAAAATACGATTTTTCGATCCAGCTCTTAGCTAACAGCTCCCAGCTCCCAGCTCAAAGTGTCTATTTTCTAGAACCGAAGGCATCCAAGAACAGCGATAAAAATTACTTTCGGATCTAGCTCCCAACTCCCGTCTTGGCTTCACCTTATCCTCCCCTTATTTATTCACAAGCCCATCCCCCCTTGCCCGTGATGTCGGATGATTGACGGACAGAGAGACTGCAGGAAGTGTCAAACCCGCAACCAACCAACCATCCCCTCCCCTTCTCTACCCGGGATTACACACGACTCCTATAGACCCACAGCCGACCACCTGCATGCCACACAAATAGCACCCGAGGGCATCCAACGACGACTGCGTGGCGCCCGGAGCTGGTTGGGAAAAACGAGGGATTCAAATTGGGGCTGAATTTGGGATTTCAACGACAAGATGAAGTGGGCTTCGACACGGTGAACTATAGATCTGGACATGGGCTTCGGTTCAGGTTAGGCATAGGCTTATGCTTATGCTTAGCTTGGGCTTATCTTAGGCTTAGCGTAGGCTTAGCTTAGACTTTCATTGGACCTAAGCTAACTTCAAGCCCAGGCTTAGCCTAGCTTTCACTGAGGCTTCTGTTCACCTGAGCTTCACCTTTACATCCCTATTGACCCCCAATTTACAACCTTCCCATCAGCTCTAAAAGCAACACACTGTCTCAAATGTTGAAGCCACTCCGTCGAGATGCCAGCTGTTCCACCTGAGCGCGCATAAATTTCCGTAAAAATCGTGGCCAAATCATCCATAAATTGGGGGCCACGAAGGGGGTCGGGTGTGTTGGCCGTGGCCAGGGGGGCTGGGCCGTCAGGTGGTGTGCGCGGAACCCTCGAAGCCGAAGGGCCAAAAATAAATTTGTTGAGCTTTAAAGAAAACGGAAATTGTTTGTCCAAAGAACCATGTTTTTCCAAAAAATGGAATTTTGTGAGTATCTGTAAGGATTTTTCCTTTTTGAGTCACTCTGTTCCCTCCCAAATTCAAATTAACAATCATCAAAGCCCTGCCGACTTCAACAACGCGCCAAAACCGATAAACCATCGGCCAAAACGCCCCATAAATCAGTGCGAAACTGTTTTTCCTAGCCTTCACCGAGACCTAAATGGCTTGATGACACGCGTCACGTCCAGCCTAGATAACTCCCAAATATTTCCCTCCGGCGCCCAGGCATGACACGGTTTTGACACGGGGCCGCCTAATCTGATCGATGATTGGGTGCCAAAAACGGCGATTCGGGCATTTGGAGGGCTGGGAAGTGGGATGGCCTGCGGGCATGGATCTTACGGATGCGGGGTGGTGCTAAAATGGGGAGATTTCTAAACGTGCCTCGGGTTGGGATCTATATAGCTCTCTCGTTTTCTCTCTCTTTCCCTCTCTCTCTCTCTAGCTCCATGATCCTTGATCCTTACTGCCTACATCCCTTTAAACCCCACTAGAAACAACGAATGCCACTGAATTCCCAATCGTAAATCATTCAAAAGAAAAGCCAAAGGAGAAAGAGAGGAGAGAGAGAGAGAGATAGAGAGAGAGAAAGCGAGAGAGACAGAGAAAAACAGTGGTGACCTTTTGGCCGTATTGAAAGGTGGCAAGGGGGTCTATATGATGGCCCCCTATACCCCCGGACCCCCGGCACCAAGACGGTTTTACGATCAAATTAAGCCCGTTCCCCCGTGAATCGTATGGAAACGGAATTTTGCAATAAAAAGCATGGCATTTCAAAAACTCAAATCAATGTTTTGAAGCCGGAAATAATCAGAAATCAAGTTAAACAGGAAAAGAGAAGGTAGACATAAGGTACGAATAAGAAAATTCAATAAAAACTTACATGCCGGCTTGACGCGTGCCGGATTCGACCGGACCACGTCCGAGTCGGAGGTTCTGCTCGCGTAGCACTGACACGAAAAATCCTCCATCGGGAACCCGGCTTCGACTTCGGCTCTGGAATCGGGGTCATTGTTTTCTTTAAAGTTTTTGGTGGTGAAAATATGCAAAAAGCCGCATTGTAGCCTGTACTTTGGATTGTAACGGGAAGAACGAAAACCAGAAATACCTTGAAATCTCTACACTGCCTTCCATAAATGCCATTTGGGTGGATGGGTCGGTGCCGAGCTTGTTCTCGATTCGCGATTCGTCGATCTAAAGTAAAATCATGTTTTGTAGGATTACTTCTCACACTCTCTCTCTTTCCTCTCTCATTCTCTCTCGCTTCAAACTTTATCCCCCCAGCGCTTCAAAAAGCGATTCGTAATAATTCCAGAGGGGGTCGAATGTCTGTCGGGCCACCAGAATGCATTCCCTGGGGGGCGCTAGCAGCAAAAGTCCATAGTGGAAGTAAGGAGCAGGAGATGGGGAGGAGGAGGAGAAGCAGCTTGCCATCCCACAAAACACACAGGAACATGATTTTATCATTGTTTTCTAAAAATTTTAGATTAAAATTTACAAAAGCTTTATCAATTTTTAAGATTTGAAGCATCGCTCGCTCTCTCTCTCTCGCGCTCTTGCTCAAACCGAACTGAGTGTTCAGAAGATTTCTGAGCATCTTCCGCTAAAAGGGTGCCGCTTATCAATCGCACGAGGGGGCAATCCCCTGCAGCAATAACAGACACACACCGTTTCGAGGGGGGATTCCCGCGGAACAAACGTTTGCACAACGGATCAGCGGCCGCAAAGGGGTATAGAAGGGAATAGGGGGATCAGGGAGAAGCTTTGATTTCCCTATCTAAAGGTTATAGGGGGCAGTGGGACAAGCTTTAGGGTTAAAGCTTTATATACAATCCTGATGGCGCATTTTGCGAGCGAGCAAGAGAGTGAGAGCGAAAGGCAGAGGGAGAGAGAGAATGAGAGAGAGCTAGTGCTAGATACAAAGTGTGGCCAGCTGGGTACACGCTGAATGAGGAGACCATCAAGGCATAACATATCCACAGCCCCCATTGGTATACACAATACGCCCTCAATTTGGCAAGTGTTGGGCGCCGGGTCAGCACTGTACTCCACATTTGAATAGATTTGAAAGGCCTTTAAAGGGTCCCGAAAGTCAAGAGGATGTCAAGGATAAGTATGAAAGGAATAGTGAGTTTCATGTATCGATATTTTTAGGCTTTAGACGCGGAAGCCGCAGCCTAAGCATAAGCCTCAGCTAGGCCTACTTACCCATTTTGAGTTGCATTTGAATCGAATCTTCTTCGCGTTCAACGCCTTGCAGCTCAGAAGATATGGTCGATTTTTGACGACGTAACCGGATGAGGGCCCTTCTACGACCACCACCTCTTCCATTACTGAAAAATATATATAGAGAACCATTTAAAGAAATCTACTAGAAAAGCGCAGTAATAGTCACTGAATTTAGCTGTAATTGATATAAACTCATAGCAGCTAATATGCAAAACAGCTCGAACTCGGAACACCGCTGGGGAGGAACACTATTGTTGGGGGGCGGGAAAGTGAGAGGGGAGGGGCAGAAAAGCCGATTAAAGAGGCAGAGAAGGGAGGAAAGGGGGGCAAAAGGGGGCGGGATCAGCTGGCTCCGCCCCTTCCCCGAGTTGACTCGAAAAGATGGATGGGGTGGAGGGGAGAGGATGCCGATATGCCTCCTAGATTAGCATGCAAACCCCCACACAATCGCCGAGATTTTGGGCAGAGATTGCGGTAGAAAATGGTTACTGGTTGTGGTGGGCGAAACTTTTGGGATTGGCGCTAGAGAGACCAAACCAAAGACAGATGATAACAGAAAAATAACTAGCAATAGGATCCGGAAACCGACGAACGTGAACGAGAAGAAAAACTAAGATCCCAACAATTTCGAAAAGCCACAATCCCGACAGTCCCGACCGTGACCTGCAAAATGGCTTTTTAAAAGTGGATTCAAGTTAGCGTCTAAAAATTATTCGTTGTCAGTATTTTGATTGTCGGCATTTGCTTGGCGGAATTTTTAACAAACCCAAGCCGAAGAGTTTCAATGAATTTAATGAATTTAAATAAATTACCTACTTATAAAACGCTTAAAATCATAAGCTTTATTATATAAAAACAAAACAAAACATGGTAAGAGTCTAGAAAACCCCCCCCCCCCCCAGCCGGCACCAACTTTTGTATCTCGGTCCCCTTTTGTGCTAGCGAGCTCTAAAGTATACCAAACTGTTCGCCGTAGGCTAATTAGTAAGACTACATTGCAGTTTAGTCGAAAAAAGTAGCGAAAAATAAAAATAAGAAAGGTAGAAAAGCTGAAAAGTCGGCTGGGGGGGGGGGTTTCCTAGACTTGAGCCCAAAACATAAATGAATGAAACATATAAATATAAATAAAATAAAATATAGGAAAAATAAAAAATATAATAAACTAGAAAAAATAGTATATTGGCACCTTTACAACGCACCTACCATTTACAACCCCACGTATTTAGGCCCAAATTGTAAATGTGCCACTATTCCATTCTTTTCTATAAGAGGTCAATCCCCGATCAAGATTTGCAACCCGAATTCCCCCTCGCCGAGATCATGATTGCCCTCGCCGGGGTTGTAAAATCCCCGGGAAATCGTCATCTTATCAATTCTATCCCCTGTCCCACTCCTTTTCCCTTATATTCCATAGCCCCAGGCCATCTTTCCTTCAGTTCCCTTTCCCCTAGAGGACTCCTCCCCCACCCCGTCGGATTCCCAGAATTTATGGGCCCCCGATTTATGGCATGTTGCATGCTAATTTTGGGTGGTCTTGCAAAAGGGGGGTCCAGTCTACCGGGTTATTGTGGGAAAATCGGGAAAGAACGCAACTCTTCCTAGTACGGAATACAAAAACGCCAAAATACGTAAATTAAAAATACAAACATCCAAAATCGTGTCTGCAAAATACCGACAGGCCAAAATACCGACCGCGAAAAGTTAAAAAGCCAAAGTCCCGCTCGAGGACTAACAAAACAAAACAAAGAAACAGGGCAAAATATCGACAGCCAGAATACCGACAATTCGAATAAGGTAAATTTAATCAAAAACTGACCGAAAATAATTTAAAAGCTGTTCAGCCGTCACGCACACGCGACGCAAATCAAAAGCTACGTGAAGCTCTGCCGGAAAGTCGACAGATGTTTCTTTATTGGCTAGCCTGTTTCAAGCACAAGATCCAGATGTGTTTGCGCTCCGAAATGACGAAAAGTCGGGCTTATGCTTGACATCCGGCACGTTTCGTTTTTGTTTCCGGAAAATGAAAGAGAGAGAGAGAGAGAGAGAGAGAGAGAGAGATAAAGCGAGGGAGAGGGAGAACGAGAAATGCGCCACACACGTGTCCCGGATAAAACGGAAGAGCGAAGGGGTATCTACCGCATGGAGCCGCACAGAGATCCGGGGAGCTCGAGGAAATTTACTGCGATCTGAGCACCAGATGTGAAGAAGGAGGGGAGGAGACCGCCAAGAGGGGAGATCCGAAGATCCGATCACAAGGTGTGGAAAAGGTAGGGCTAGCCACCTCGATTTTGGGGTGTAACACATTTACTTTCACTAGATAAGCATCAGACGGACCTCATTTTAGGACTCTTTGAAAGTCTGAGCCTGAGCCTAATGCTAAGCGTAAAAAGCAACAAATTATTATTAAGATGTCGTCACTCTTAAATGAGTTAATATGAAATATGAATAGAGAGAGAGGCGTAAAAATAAGGTTAGACCTGAACCTAGGCCTAAGCCTAACAAGCTTAAGCCTAAGTCTATGCGTAAGCCAAAGCCTAGCCTAAGCCCAACCTATGCCCAGCCAAAGCCCGAGCCTCAGCCAAAGCCTAAGCATCCAAGCCTAAGCCTAAGCCTAAGCCTAAGCCTAAGCCTAAGCCTAAGCCTAAGCCTAAGCCAACCCAAGCCTAAACCAATAGGCCTATTTTTTTAATCAATCTTCTAAACCTAAATTCAGTACCTCTTCGCACTACTAATACCTACAAAACCGGAAGCGAAACCAAACTCCCCCTTCAAATCCATCAAAAAACCAATCTAACCCCCGCACCCCATAAATGACCCTATTTCAGCGTGTAAATAAATTGTGCATGGGAATGTTTGGGGGGGAGAAGCCGAATATTTTCCTATCCTAGAGCTTCTCCCCCCCCCCTCCCCTTCCCTGCTCCCCTCCCTCCTGGAGATCCACGCGAATTGGGTGCCAAATTTGAAAGCGAAGAGGGGAGAGAAGGGGGATGAAGAGGAGGGGAGGAGGAGAAGCTCAGCAAATGGAGAGCGAAACTTCTTTTTCAGGAAGGGGGGCTCAAAATGGGGCTCCAGGGGTTTTCTACGGCGGGAACGGAAGTTTGAATGGAGGGGATATGGCCTGGGGTTTTCAAAAGGTTTTGCAGCCAATTTGGATACATCTATCTTTCTCTCTCTCTATCTCTCTCTCTAAAATTTTTTACGTGTTGCCTTGGTTTTTTGGAAAACAAATATTGCCAACCCCCAAAGCATCCCATAACCCGAGGGCAAATACCTTCCCATTCCCTTTAGAAATGTCTCTCTCTCTCTCTCTCTCTCTCCCCTTCCGGAATTCCTCCTCCCATTCTCCGAGAATAATAAAATGCCCTTATCAAAATGATTCCCGGGAGGGAGAAGCCAGTGGCTGTATGCAAATATGGGCATTGTCAGGGGAAAGGGCTTCTCCCCCAGCCATCTCACACATAATTGGCCGCTCGTGTACGGAGACATGGTGCGGAAGTGGAACTGTATGGGAAAATGGGAAGAGGCGAGAGCGAGAGAGAGCGAAAGACAGCGAGAGAAAAACTAAATGTTATCCTAAACCCATTCAACGAATAACACTACCCAACCCCACAAGACAGCCAATATTATTATAGCTAACCCGAGAGAAGGTATGAATATCGTTTTGCCAGCCCGACCATGGCTAATCTATTCTATCCATTTCCCTAAAATGCCCCGAAAAACGCGGTGTCACCCCGGCCAACAACCCCCCGACACCTCCGACGAATTTTTGATTTTCACCCGCCCGCCGGCCGCGATTTCTATTCGGGACCGATGATTGAATACGACGTGGAATCGGGGCGGTTTGTATATGCTTATTACGCTTTTATTACCAGGTAAAATTAATTTCATTCAAAACATGCTTTGAAAAGTCTGGATCTTGCATGACATCCAGCACGCTTCTTCTTTGTTTCCGGGAAGCGGAAGAGCGAACGGGGAGAAAGAGAGAGAGAGAGAGAGAGAGAGAGAGGGAGGGAGAGAGAGAGGGATAGAGTAGGAATCAAAAATTAAAAACCCGGACTTACTCGATTTATAATCCACAAAATAGTCATCATAGGCCTCATTGGAGGATGGCGGTGGATCGGACGTCTTTGTCGACAATGTCATCCTAAATTATGCAATTTTTTTGGAAAATTTGGAGTTAAAAATAACAAAAATATCGCAATTTTGCGGCGCAGAAAATCGGCCCGTCGAAAAAGGGGGAGGCCTGGCTAATCTGCCGTGACAAATCCTATCGACCACACAAAGAGAGAAGGGAGAATTCAGATACAACTGATTTTAGGGTCTGCAAAAGTAGCTTTCTCTCTCTCTCTCTCTCTCTCTCTCTCTCTCGCTCTTTGTCTCTCGATAAACTGGCGAGTTAGAAAGTAGATTTTCAGTAAAAAAAAACAAATAAAAGTTCCTAGAAAATACTACCCATATCTTTTGGGGGTCGAAGGGCGGCTTTTTCCGAGCCTCAACCCTTCTTTCTCCAGTCCGGGGGGCAGTTGGAGGAAATTTAATTGTGAGGGGACGGGAAGCTCTGTTACATGCCAGATTAGGGGAAGAGAGAGAGAGAGCGAGCGAGATATAGAGAGAGACAGACAGAGAGAGAAAATATAGAATCCTTCAGGAAACATCCTGTTGATCGGCTCATTGCCATATGTGTGAGGGCTTTGGAGCAAGCTAAAGCCTAAGCCTCAAGCCTAAGCCTAAGCCAAAACCTAAGCCTAGGTGATGCTCTTCGGTCCCTAAGAATCTCTGCACATCTCTGGCGCTTAGATGATCGACGCTAGCTTACTCTGGCTGTTCAACAAATGGTGATAGACTCTCCTAATTAAATTTTTATACAAAAACAAACAAAGCTAAAGAAATAGAAGCTATGTAATAACGTGAACAATATGCACGAATGTTATGCTATGCTATTTGGGGTGTGTGGTGTATGTTGAAGGATTTGTGTGTATGGAAGGAGCCGAGAAGGTGATAGATGGGCCGATGGGGGGGCCTTAGGTCCCAGATGGAGAGAGAGAGCGTGAGAGCGAGAGAGCGAGCGAGCAGAGAGAGAGAGAGAGAGAGCATGGCTGAAAGTTGGGCCCACATCCAATCTATTGACAACGATAGATCAGATTGACACGATGGGATGGTCCCACCTGGAAAGGGATACGGTGTTGTACCGGGCAATTGGGTCCCGTTTAGAATCCGGCCTGGCAGCTGCTTTTATGGGATTAGTTTCTCGAACAAGGGTGGTTGTAGCAAAGCGCAAAAAAGGAAAGTTAGGTAAATAAAGAAGGTCGGATTTAAAGGGATGGAGACGCTCTCAGACTCCCTCTCCCTCGCTCTCTCTCTCGCGTCTCCCCGCGCGCGCTATCTCTCTTTCTCTCTCTATCGCAAATCTAGAGTGCGGCATAAAAGGTAAAAAAGCGCAAAATTCCGAAAATGCTGGGGCATAAAGAGCGTGACAGCCGATTAGCAATAGCTAGGAGGCTCAGGTAGAGTGTCCCTCTTTCTCCGCTAACCAAGGCGCCTCCCTTGGGTCCAACGCCTGTCTAATTGGGGATGATTGATTACGGCCCATCCGCACACTTCTTCCCCTCGAAATTTCCCGGGTTTCGAGAGCTTATAAAAAGTAGATATTCATTAAATGTAAGCTAAAAAACCACCTTAACCAAAATTAACTTTTAAGGTATAATCATAACTGTATTGCTCCAAAATTCTACTCGAAACTCACTTGGTCCCGTTCCCATTCTCGGCCACCAAAAATACACGATAAGTCAACTGCATCCCGGCGGAGCTTTGCTTGTGAGTCCGTGAGAATGCTGTTGGTAGCAAGCGGAAATTTTTTGAAGGCAACCAGCGAGGTTCCACGGGCAGGCGAGGAGATGCTAATTGGATTCACATGGCTCGGGGCAGTGGCAGGGACCCGGTTCTCATTGTCGACAGCGGATTCCGAGGGGAAAGACTGTAGCGTTGTCGCGATTTTGGCTTTTGCCAAGGGTAGAGCAAGAGGAAAGGGCATTGATGGGATTAAAAGTACAGGAAAATTGAAGGAGAAAGTTTTAAAGGGAAGATGACAGGATCAAAGTCAAGCTTAGAAATTTTTTCGTAGTTTGTAGCATTTGCTTCCGGTTTGTTTTTAAATGGTAAACTTCAAAATATCTTTTTTCTCTCTCTCTCTCTCACTCTCTTCCTTCCTGTCCTCTCTTTGTACAACAAATTGTCTGAACTGTCTTATATGGAAAATTTATCATCCTATCCAGGATCACATCTGAACAACAATACCGATATTTTCGACACACACAAATGCACATGCTCCAAACACGACAAATGACTCCCGAAATTCCGCCCAACAATGCAGTTCCAATTGTGCCCTGCAAAACAAAGGAAGATAGGTCCAATTGATGGAAAACATGTTTACCGTATTTCGTCTCAAATTGCGTCTTCATAAACGTGGCAATGTCGTTCTCAATTCCGCCCTTATCGAGCGCGTCGGCGAGGAACTAAAACATGAGTGCAGAAAAGAAGACAGAATATCGTCAGCAAATAAAGAGAATTTTCTTTGTAAAAAAGTTTTGGAAGTGTAGCCGCTTTCTCTCTCTCTCTCTCTCTCTCTCTCTCTCTCTGCCTCTCTCCCCATCGTCTCACCTGGATCGCCTGCGCGGTCATATCATCGTCTGGCAATGACGAAGACTTCATTTCGATCTGGAAACTTATGCTTTAATTTTGTTCTAATGCTCCTTAAGTCTACGCCAAGCCAAAGTTAAGCCTAAGCCTCAAAACTAAGCGTAGGCAAAAGCTTAAGTCCAGGCCTAAGCCAAACCAAGTCTCAAATCTTAAAAATTTAAAATATAACTGTTACGCCTGAATTTACTAGGCCGAGCTTCATAAGCTTGATAACTTACTTGTGAAGCTCTCAAAGCCTTCGAAGTGGGTTCTCTCCATTTCCTTGATTCACGCCTATAAAAAATAATTCCGTGACAAAATATACCTCAACAAATCGCCCTTTTCATCTAGAAGTGTCAGATTTTCGAGGGATATTGGGCGCTTCATTTTTAGTCAGGAATTCAGAAGGGATAGGGGATGATGAGTCGAGGTCAATATTTAGGAGACAGAGGATGAAAGGGGGTGCTCAACCCCATCCACATGTGTTCTTATGAGAAAGAGATAGAGGGGGAGACTGACTCGGAAACAGCTGAGTAATATGAGCCCATTTCAGACGGGGCTTTTTCTTTGTTAGCGAGGGGTGGCCACTGTGTCTATCCGCAAAATGGGGGGCTTTTCCTATGGTCAACTTGAGCGGTTACCGGTTAAGTTGAGGGGTGCTTTGGCATTATCGGGGGGCAGGGGGAATAATCCAATTTTTAAAAACTTGAAACGCCTAGGCACGTAATATTTATTTTAATAGTGTTTTAATAAAATTTAGCTGTAGTTGTTATGCAAAAACTGTTAAGAAATTTTACTATTATACTTAAAAAATAAAACCGAAAAGCTATCTCTGGCGAAACCAACCGTCTGGCGCTGCTCTTTCTCCGTTTGGCCATGTAGCCGAGGCAGGCGATGCTCAATTTACGAGCCGACATCTGCAAGGAGTTCAGTGAAAAAGAGAGAAAGGGAGATAGAGGGCCAGAGAGAGGGCGAGAGAGAGAGAGCGAGAAAGCAAGAGAGAGATACAGGGCGAGAATGCGTAAGAGCGAAAGATAGGGAGAGACAAAGAGAGAGAGAGAGAGAGAGAGAGAGAGAGAGAGAGAGAGAGAGAATGCGCGTGAGAGGATGAGAGAGAGAGTGAGAGAGGGGCGGGAGTGAGATAGTGATATAGAGAGCGTTAGATAGACGTAGAACACAACATCATATGTTGCAGCTTATTTTATTGCGCAAAATCACATCAGCCAAAAGCCCGAAGTGAAAGCACACGGAACCCAGCGGAAATGGCAACTTTTTGAGGTTGAACCGAGGAATGGTGATGGTAGAGAGACCGCGGGGTCAGCTGCCCCCTTTCCGAATCAAACGTTTTTCTTCGGCCAGTCCGTCTCATAAGTGATGAGGGGAATGCCCCCAGGGCAAAAGCCAAAATCGCCACAGCTGTTTCCAATTTTCAATTCCTGGCGAACGATGGGAATCGGGCCCCGAAAAAAGACCTGGATCTGGCCCAAAAGTTTCGCGTTGTCTCGATCTGTCTGTCTGTCTCTCTCTCTCTCTCTCTCTCTATATCTCTCTTTCTCTCTCGCTCACTCTCTCTCTATCTCGCTTTGTCGCTCTCGCTCTCTCGCTCTCTCTCCTCTCTTTTCCTCGATGGCTACTGACTAATTCTTTCAACTTTATTCATAAAAAGGTATCCACACGACGTATTAATGGAAGGGACCAGGAGGAACAGGTTGAGCAATGAGATCACAAAAATGAGAAGCAAAAATATATAATTAATTCACTCTAGATGGTCATTGAAGAGAATAGAAGAGCCGTCGACTTCTTCTTCTTTGGGTGGCCGCCAAGGTAGAGATGGCGACGGACATCACTGTTCAGGACCGCATATAGCACCCAATTGCCTGGAAATCGAGAACGATTAGAGAGGGTGAGAGAGAGAGAGCGAGAGAGAGAGAGAGAGAGAGAGAGAGCGAAATCTTTAAAAACCCCACCAGCCGCATTAATTGATGGCAAAATGTTGACAAAGAGATGCAAGGCCCTCCAGATCGGATGCGCCATCCACGGTGCATTTAATTCCATATTCACTGAAAAACGCGATTTTTAATAGTAAAAACATGAATTTTTAATTAATTTTGATTTTTGTTTTTTTTGATGGCAAAATCTGTAGTAAAAAGAATATTGACAAATTTTAAAATGTATTAAAACATACCAATAAACGTGGGCGTCATGGTGAACACCCAGAATGGGGCCCAGCACACGAAATGGTAGATGGCAACTCTCCAGATGCTCTTCCGCATCTCGCCCATATAGCGAGGCTCGCGGATGCTGCGCCCGGTACCACCGCCTGGAATTAAATCCGGTCGTTAAGGTATTTTGATGGCATAAAAAGGGTATTGTATAGCAGCTTTTCTCGGTTTTCATGCCATTACATAAGCTTAGAGTTTTAAACGTAATTTGAAACGTATTGTAGCTAAACAACCGACCCGCCAGCTGCTTAGCACCTCTTTTTTTAGCTTTAAAAATATATTGAGGACCCAATGTCTCAAAAATTCTTCTTCTGTACTTTCCCCATCAGAAAAACTTTCCAAATATCAGTAATCCAATCCCCCTACTAATTCCGGCTTCCCCAGGTGAGTAAAATCCCCAAATTTCCCCCTATCTGGCAGGGGCTTCCCTGCACCCTCAAATGTCAAGGTACGCATTATACCAATGCAACAAAAGACCACATATCTCTCTCTCTCCCTCTCTCCTCTCTCTCCCTCCCTAATCCGTTCCATTACGCACTTCCGCTTTTTTAGGCCCCCGCCGGTGATCGGCAGCCCTGTTTGGGCATCAGCACAGGATTGCGTGGGTCCCGCACCGGCCTACCGTACCCCCCATAATCTGGCCCAAAAATCTTGCCCAATCCTGCACCAATATTGCCATCTGACTCGTCGGATTTGAGTGTTAAGCCCCGAAAATCCAAAAAATCCCTCCTCGCCGGTGTTTTGGGAAAAAGTCGAATTCCGAGCAAACCCTCCAAACGTGGACTGTATTTTGTCCACAAACGGAAAATTAGGCACCCGGTCACCGGAACTCCGGAATAGCTACTTAGCAAAAACCGAAAGCGCAAAACATCTAAATCCCGACACGACGCTAGACGCTAATTTGCATGTCGGGATTTTAATGTCGGTATTTTCACGGATTCGAGATACCGTACTCACCAGCTTCACAGCGCATCCTGAACTTCCGGCGCACGTGGCGCATCAACAGGATGTAGCACGCCGTCATGATCACTAGAGGAGCGAGGAAACTGCAAAAAATACAATAACTCGGATTGGTATTACGGTAGTTTACGGTAGCTCCAAAATACCGTACCCAAAAAAGAACATGTAGTGGGCAAAGGCGTTGAACAGCTCGTCACTCATCAGCGGCACGCAGATGCGGTGGATTTGGTATTCTTGTTGGTCGGGCGGCAGTTGCTCCTGGAAAGATGTTGTTGAATGGGGGTTTTGGCTTAGGCTTAGGCTTAGGGTTTGCTTAGGCCTGGCTTAGCTTTATGCTTTAGGCTTAGCCTGCGACACAACGCTCCGCTGCCCTGCCTTCAGTATCCCTTTAAAGGCACTACAACACCAACTTACCGTCCCCGGAATCGGCAACGGAATGTCAATAACACGTGTATAATAGAGCTGCACGATCATTGGCACGATGACGAACATCATCAGGGAGATGCACATCGGCACCCCCGTTGTCAGGCCTTTGTTGAAAGAGTGACGCCACCTGGAAGATAGAAAATCGATCAATTTCACTCTTAAGGAGTACCGTACCTGGTACACACTATAAAATATCGCTCAAGGCTCATTGCGGTGAGGACGACGACGGAGAAGAGCTTGGCGAAAATGTCGACGGCTAGGTGGATGTGGCAGATCTAGAGGAGGACAGGGGATTTGATGGAATTTACTCGGTTTCTTACCACAGATCCAAGCATCCAATCTGCTTTTTGGATGAATAGGACGGCAGAGGGGATGGTAAGAAGGAGAAGAAGATCAGAGATGGCCAGGATGAAGATGAACAGACGAGAACGATGCGAGGGAGAGTGGGGCGTGCCGCCTGTTGACCATAGGCTGGAAAGAGGGCGATTAAAGGCGCAGTGGCGATTGGTTTTTAGAAGACAGGCTACTGATTCACGAAACCTAATACCACAATGTTTTTCGGATTTTTCGCAAAAGACAAGGTACAGAATACAATTCAGCTATTCTTAAAAGAACACTCAGGCTACACATAACGCTAGTTGGTGCTTTTGCATTATCGGGGGGAGGAGGTTTGTTGTTATGTCCAAAAATGCCTGGTAAATAATAATGGCATATCAAGCGTCTCTGGCGAAATTTAACCATTTTAGAAGTAAAAATACTATCTAAAAGCCAGAGAAACTAAACGATTTTCGAAATTTTGAAGAATGGGGACGAAAATAAGCCATTATTGCTCAAAAAATCTACACTTTTCTTTTTTTTAATAAACCAAATACCAAACCCACCGATTTCGCAACAAATTCCCAATGACCCAACAATTCCCGGGCACGCCGATCAAAAATGTGATAATGTAGACGGTGGTGACAACGTGGATCGGCACATCCATTTGTGCCTCCATCGACCAGGCTACCTGAAAAATCCCGATTTTCGTTGTGTAAACAGCATCGAAACGTAGGAAACGCTTTATTAATATAAATCGAAAAAAGCGTCATACGCGTCCCAAAATTTACTTAATTTATTTCTTTGGCTAGGTCTTCGACGCTAAACCTAATCGTAATCTGGAGCCCAGCGAAACAAACCGAACACCGTCCGATGTGTGGCCCCCTAATCATCCGATTAAAATAAATAAATTCCGGGGTCTCGTTGTCTAATCACCTACTACAACGGCCACGCACGGCAAAAAATATTTTGTTGCCGCAGGCGGGGAGCGGAAGCCGTAGAAACCCGACATTTTTTGGGGTGGGCGGGGGAGAGGAGTACGGTACTAGGGGTGCGCGAGCAAAGATTAGGGATCCGGCTCCGGGAGACGACGGGTGTACATTTTGAAGAATCAGAAAAATTATACTGTAGAAACTTGGAAAACTGATATTACACCATAGCGAAATTTGGAAGTTTTTGTACTAACAAGATGTAAAAGATGCCGTAGAATTGATTCTAACAATCGAACTGTAGACTGGCCCTACTGTAACACTACGATATGACGGAATTAGTAAAGGTTCGTACAGTAGGGATGACCTATTCATTCCACAGTATTCCCAAGTTATACCCATTCCTACCGTAAAAACATCATGTTTCAAAACCTAGGAATTTCATGCTGTAGCGATACTATGATTCGGAATCTGGGGAATCAGGCGAGCTAGCAGAGACCTTTGTGGAATCAAAGATGCGCTCGTTGGCTGAGAAACTGGACATGCCCGATCACTTCCGCTCGGAGTCGCTGAGCCCAAAATTTTGCAGGCACCGCCCCTTTAATTCCCCGACTTACAGAGATCTCCCCAAAAAATGAAATTTCACTGCCTTCAGATCGAAAATGCTGGCAAAATTAAGGATTTGGGTGGGGATTTTGGGATCAAGGGGGTGGCCGAAAGGGTGTCACGGATTTGGCGATTAGAAGGATTGGAAAATAGGGGGCGGGGGGAAGAGAATGGAGGAAGATGTGTCATTCGGTCGAATTGTTAATGAATGGAAATGGGGATGGGGGCAGGAAACGGTACGGAATCTATCTGCTGACAGCACGTAGGGGGAGGAGCCTTGTGTAGTTAGGTATCGTAAAGCCTAAGCCTAAGCCTAAGCCTAAGCCTAAGCCTAAGCCTAAGCCTAAGCCTAAGTCTAAGCCTCAACCTGGCCTTCCAAGAACCTATAAAGTTTCAACACATAAGAATACGTCTACCAAATGCCTTTTTCCCGGTATTTTCAAATTACTATGGCGCCAAATGATACCAAAATATTTGTCCTCCATCCCCGCAGAATTTCCCACGCTGCCCGCCTACTCAAAAATGCAGACGTGAAAGAATCCCAAAATCTCATCCCACCAAAAGGTCGTCCCCGGAAAATCGCCCGAATTGGCCGGATGCCAGGAATCGGACATGAACTGGCTAGGGTGGGGGATGGGACAATAGACAGCACCAAAATTGAATTACGCATCGTCTCGCAAAAGTGCAACGATGCCTCGTGGTTATTTTTGCGTCATTTACACGTAACTATTTTGGTCCTGATTTAATAAACAAGTTGAACAAATTCCGGTTTCTTTAAAAGCTATGCGACAAAAAAGCGTAAGCCTATGTCCAAGCCAAGCCAAAGTCTAAGCCAATGAAGTCTAAGCCAAAGCTTAGGTTGCCGTCTAAGTCTAAGCCTATCCTGAGTCTAAGCCTAAACTAGCTTAAGCCTAAGCCTAAACGAAGCCTAGGCTAAGCCGAAACCAAGCCCAAGCTAAGCGGAGCCTACGCAAAAGTCTAGCTTAATGTAAGCCACGTTACAGTAACGCCATATAAAAAATGCTCGGGCTTTAAAGATGGCTACGACAGACTCCGCCGCATAAAAGTACGCGAGTGTACGGCGCGAAACGGAATTTTGAGGCATCCCAAATTCCGCCTTGCTCCACCGGACGATTCTACACAACGAAGCGGTGACCCCCACGAAATAAACCGGCTGAAACGAGATTGAAATCCGGATTGACTCCGGGAAGGGGCTTTTGTTTTTGAGTTGGATGGGTGGTGAAGATGAGAAGTGGGGGGCCAGCTGGGGGCATCCAGGATTTGAGCCCTGGGAATGGAAGAGAAGAAAGGAGAGCAGAAGCCCTGATTCATACACACGCCTATTCGAAAATATCGCCTTTTTTTGAGGGCTTCCTACCTCTCAAAAACGGATTCGGCTTCCTCCGAATTGGGAGGGACCGTCGGGGTTAATTGGAAAATAGGGCGGCAGGAGAAGGAGGTGGAGCAAAACAGAATTCGTACCGGAAGAGTGGGGTGTTTTTAAAGGGGTGGTGACAACAGGAATTTTCGGTTTCGGGCCTTTGCCTAGGTCCTTTGAAAAGTTATTAGGAACCTAGCAAACTGGGCAACCTAGCAGAGATTCTTGGCGGCGTTGGCTATCCCAAAACCAACAAGCCCAGAAAATAAAGGTTTAAAAAAGACTGGAAAAAATAGATTTTCTATGCAAATTAGCCCCAAAATTGACCAAAACGGGGTAAGCTAGCAGAGATTATTGTGGGAATCAAATTAAAAGCACTGAAAACCTAAGAGTGCGGAATTTTTCTATGCAAATTAGCATATCATTTCTATTCCGAAAATAACAGGCTGGATTCGTTATATTCCTAAGGATGCTCCCAATTCGCATAATATGGAAAAATGTGCGCATTTACAAATCGTTAGAGATTTTCAACAAGCCGCGAAAAATCTCCCTTAAGCGCTACAAAATCGGCTCCATAGGTCCAGACGCTGAGCAGGGATTAATGTAAACTACAAACTCCCCGAAAAAGACTGGAGTCTGTGGAATCAATTTGCCTAATAGGGGGATGGCCTATCATCGCCCATCCCTTCCTCCAAAAAATGTTGTCTGGGGCGCAAAAATCGCCGAATTTAATAAGGGAAATTACAGACGGGTAGTAAAGCACGTCTCCTCAAAAGTGCGAAGCCGGTTTTTTAGGAGGTTGATGTATTCAACGGGTTTCCTTTGATTAACGGATTTACGGGGAACTAACAACTTTTAAAATCGAGTGGAAAACTATGGAATCCTTATTAGCATTAATCCGGTTTATTCAAGAAAATTTGGTGGGGATGAGTGAACAATGTTTTTTGTAGTGATAGGGAGGGAATTCAGAAATTTAAGGGTTCCAAAGATCTCTCTTTCTTTTTTTCGCTGTCTCTCACTCTTCTCGGTTTAGGTCACTCTCTCTCTCTCCCTACCTCTCTCTTTCTCTCTCTTTTCTTTCTCTCTTTTTTTCTCTCCCTCTCTCTCTCCCTCATTCTCTCTCTCTCTCTCGCTCTCTATCTCTCTCTCGCTCTCTCTCTCTAATTCAACCTTGAGTCGAAACTAAAGAAATACGCGATAATAATCATAACTAATTTTTGCCATTTCGTATTTTTCTGGCTTTTAAAACATTTTTCTACTTCGTTTACAATTTTAAGCAACGTTTATCAACAATCAGCCCGAAAGTTAGTCATCAAACCCTTCGCCTACGCCTTGTTCCTCTACACGTAATACTTGATGTTTAATGCAAATTTTGCCGTCGGCCTAATCCCGTCCCACCCACAAATCCTACCACCCCAACGACTTATCTAGAACTACCGGAGTACTGTAATCTTCTAAGCCTCCAATCTACCCTCCTACACCCTGTTATTTGGAATGATGCGTAGTCACACCCGAAAAAGAGAGATAGTGAGTGAGAGAAAAAGATGACATCCTCAGCTTAGCCCGAGCCTTGTACCATAACATTGGAATTTATACTGAATCGGGCCATATTGAGGCGAGGCTGGGGATTACGGTATTTCATCCAGATTTTTGGTGATTGGGGGAAATTGGTTGTACTACAGGTGAGCATTGCGGGCTAACGTACGGCACCAACATATTCGAGAAGTTCAGGGAAAAGGGAACAAAAGAATTAACGGGACGAGCAATGCAAGGATTTTATGGGTTTTTCGTTGCACACGCGACATGAAGCGCGGTTAAGCTCCTCTAGTCGGAAAGTCTTGCTCGTCCCCTTAAAGGTAAGGTTTTCACTACCAGACGCGCGCCCTTCAATTCAAAAAACCTTTTCCCATTCGTGCGCGTACCAAATTCCAAGGGATTTCCCCGGGATCTCCAAAGGATTTCAAATTCTGCGGCGAGACGAGGAGTCTGTGTTTTGAGTTCATTTGCGGACGACAAGGAAGGCAAAAAATTGAAAATTGACGGGTGTCCGTTCGGAATTGGGGGATTGTGTCGTAGCCACCAATCCCAGAGGGGGAAAATTGGGCGGGGGGGCGAAGATCGGTGGGCTTTATGACGATTTTCGGGCGAAAAGTTGCGTGAATTGGTGTAGTTCGTAGTCGTGTAAAAAGGGAGAATTTAAAAAATTTAAGGAAAGAAAACAAGAATAGAAAATTTAAACAAGAGGGAGGGGAAAGAGAGAGAGGGGGGAGAGAGAGAGAGAGAGAGAGAGAGAGAGAGAGATAGGAGAGAGGGAGTGGAATCCACAATCATAAAATCCATAGCCATTCCTTGCCCAGTCCTTTAAACTACGGGATAATAGGCCGATTTGCGGTAGTAGCTGAATAATTGTCTCGACCTTTACTCCTCTCAAATGAGCAGACATCGCCCTTTCCTTACTCCTCCCTGAAAATAGGCGCATCCCGTAGCTTTTTGATCGGGTTATTCAGCAGGGCGGGCGGCATCCCATTTTCATCCCCCGCGCCGGAAACAACAAAACGTGACTCGTTGTCTCCGCGGCTTTTCCCCTCTCCTTCTGAACGGCATCTAAATTCTGGTATCCCCCCAGTACCTCTCAATTATTCCAATCCAATTAGCCACCCATCCCCCTCAGCCAAGAAAACATCCATCCCACCACCACCACTTCAATTTAATGAGATCAAAAAAAGGTGTTGGCCGAAGATCCGGGAAAGGATTTATGAAGGAACTCAATTATATTCGTCTCGAATTCTTGGAAATGACTTTTTTTTGGTGTCTGGAGGAGTGGAATGGACTCGGCTATTCCGGAATCATACGACGCAACATTGTAAAGAAAAAAAGATCGGGACTAACTAAAATATAGAGCAAAACGTCGGCATTCAGGATATAGAAATTTTCGCTGGCAAATTTATGTTTTTCGGCAATTTGAAAGAAACCCGGAGAAGAAACGCAAAATCTTAAAAAACGCTGCTATCAGACTCAACTTTTCCACAAATTGCCTCTGCTGGCCCGCCAGGGGCAGGAGGAAAAAATCTCAAGAGATCTTTGCTAGCCTGCCTGCCGAAAACGGCTCCTAAATGGTTTCTGCTAACCAATGACTATTGGAAATTTCAGCCCAAATAATCAGCACGCAAAAACCCTTACCCTAGATTTTCCTAAATTTTCCTGCTAGCATACCATCCCTCACGAATGACAAATTTCCCTATTTTTTTCAAAGTATCCCTGCTAGTCCACTTTGCAAAAAAACTCGGCTCTATACCGATATAAGGTATTTTATCCGAAATGAGGTATGAAAAACTGAAATAAGGTATCAATACGATATATAGCGTGCAAAAAGAAGACGACACCCAGCAAGCTGTCGCAAAGCGGTCTCCACGTAATATTTTGGGCCAAACCGAATGCGTTCTTGTATTTTCGATGCTGTAGAATCCGATGAACACGGTCACAAGCCGCCAAAATCACGATCGGTATCTTAACCATCGAATTTAAAACAGTCCGAAAAATTTACTTTCTCTGCAGGCATTTTTCCGTTGAGCAAAATTTAAATCTATACAAGGTGCTCAGAAGACAGTTTCGCGCATTAATGTTTCGCACACTCAGACATTTCTTCATCGCTCCCATCGGACCCTGCCGGGTATTGAACCCGGACCTTTCATGCCAAAGCGGCGGCGGCCTAACCGACTGCTCTAAGGGGGCACTAATGGCGGGTATCTCTAGGGCCCCTATCCCTCCCGTCCCCAGCCATTGCCCGACAAAGGACCCCCATAAGCCAGTTTATTAGCGATCCTTCAACCGTTCGTTCTGAAATTTTGACCAAAGGCCCGGCAGACCAAACAGTATATCCACAACAAATTTTAGGCCAATAGATTGTAAAACAAAAAGGTTATTGGGAAAGTAAGGTACGAGAGTTTCTTTCTATATTAATAAGCTGTAGAAAAAAGTTGTGCCACAGCTAGCTATTTTACAATCAGTTAGTTACCTTGAAATTCTTACCAAAGACGCGGCACACCAAAAACTATACGCGCAACAAATTTTGGACCCCAAACTTTGTCAAGCAAACCGGTTATCGGCAAAATAAAGTAGCAGAGTCCCTTTCTAAATTGGTGAATCTCTAGAAAAATCTAAAAGGGGGCTCAGAATCAAATTTCGCGCATTAGTGTTTCGCATGGAAAATGAATCAATTCATCATCGTTCCCATGAAGCGGGGGCCGGGGGTCGAACCCGGGTCATGTGGTGTATAACGGCGGCATCCTAGCCCACTGCGCTAACGATGCACCAATGGCTGAGCCAGCAGGACCCTCATCCTCCCCCCCCAGGCGCTGGCCTCCAGAAGCCAGTTTATTTGCGATTTTACAACCATTCGTTCTAAAATTTTTCCCACTGGCCCGGAAAACCAAAAACTATATCCACAACAAGTTTTAGGCGGGCATATTGTAAAACAAAAAAGTTATTGGGAAAGTAAGGCAGGGGAGGTTTTTTCTATATTAAGCTGTAAAAAATCGACCATGCTAAACACGATGGTGATTAAAACAACGCCCGTAGAAAGGGCTGGTTTTTAGGCCATTTTAAATTCGATATTTTAGCTACTAATCGTGATTTTTGCGGCTTGTGACCGTGTTCATCGGATCCTATGGCATCGAAAATACAAGAATGCATTCCCTTTGACCCCAAATATAACGAGTAGACGATATCTGATATTTTTTAAATAACTTATAAATAGGTTGAGGAAGAGAGGGAAAAAAGAACAAAAAAAAATAATCAATAGAAAAAATATGAAGGGGGGGGAAAAGAAAAAAAAAAAAAAAAAAAAAAAAAATAATAGATAACTGCAGATGAACGGATTCCACAAAATGTACGGTCTTCTCGCCTTTACGGAAAATAACACGTTCGACGGCATCAGAGAGGTGGGCGGGGAATTCGGAAAAATTGAGGCCGTCACAAGTTGGAACCCCCGAATTACGGGTGTGAGGTGAAAGTTTCACGGATTAGAGGCCAGAAATTAGCCAAGGAATGGGATGTAAAATGGCCAAAAAATATGGGGGAACAACCAAAAAATACGAAGTAAAAATTTACCTTCACTGGCCCTTTAAAAAAATCTAGCTAAATCCACGTTACTGTATGTGCGTGGTGCCAAGGATCTACGCATTTTTCGTCTGTCTGTCGTCTTTGTACTCGATTAGGTTCTAGGAATACGCCGACAATGCCTTCATTATCGGATTAGTCGGGGCCGACGACCAAAAATAGGGATGAAAGATGAGGAAGGGGGTAATAATATTGTAAAAAAGCTAGAGATGAGGATATTGGATTAGGAATCCCTAGAGAGCGAGAGGGAGGGAGAGAGAGAGAGAGAGAGAGAGAGAGAGAGAGAAAGAGAGAGAAATACACGCCTAGGTCCAAGCCGCATTTGTAGCTCTCGAGACCTAAGTCCACCCAAAAGTTGGTTCTTTCCCGCGAAAGTAACTGAACCCTTAAAATCCCCTGCCTAGGCGCTAAAGTGCGGCCCCTTAAATGTCCCCTAAATGACCGGAGGGCATGAAGGGGGCCGTCCCCCGTGAAAAAGTCATATTTAATGGGTTTTTCTGTGCCATCATTTGAGCTTATTATCCTAAAGTGGCGTGCCGATCTTTGAGGTCGACGAAGTGTTTGAAGAAGGGAGAGAGAGAGAGAGAGAGAGAGGGAGAGAGAGAAAAAAAGAAAGAAAGAGGGGGGGGTGGGGTTGCATGCACATCCCTTTAAAATTCAAAGAGACCGAAACATCAACCCCAGTTCTTACGATATTACGTCCGTAGACGAACAAAGAAAATTCCAGAAAATTGAGAACTCGCAAAAAATAAGCAACGCCTCCTTCCTGCTATTTGATGCTCCAACCCGACGCCTCCACCACACCTTCATTAGCCTCCCATACGCACTGCCACGTATTTTGAGCGGAAGTTGAAAGGCGAGGCTTTATTTTTCTGCTTCTCATTCTCCCTCTCGCTCTCTCTCTCGCGCTCTCTCTCACTCGCCCCCTCTTTCTCTCCTTTCTGCTTCATAAAATAAGAGGATTTCCTAGGAAAAATTGGGCAAATACAATTTGACGTGAGGCTTGCGGTGATGCCCAAATTTTTTTAGGGCAATGGCATGGAAGAATAGTTAGAGCTAGTTTAATTTTAAGGTAAAAAATTAAAATGTAAAGTGAATTTATCTAAAATAATATAAATGTAGACCTAGGGGGCCAAGAAACCGTACATACAGTTGTTTGGCTATTCGCCGGGGTTGTGGACCCAGAGAATCTAATATATTGCCTATTTTATGAGGCGACAACTTGGCAGGAAGTATTGAAAATCGAAATCTCTGCCTCTCTCTCTGTGTCTCTCTTTCTCTCTCTCTCTCTCTCTCTCTCTCCCCCTCTCTCTCTCTCTCTCTCTCTTATGCTAATACCATACAGGACAGTTCAGATTTTCAGAAGTTGTTCAAAAAGGCGTGGTAGAAAGGCGAGTTCGAAAAGGAACGTAGACAAAAACGACGAAAGAATCATGAAACCGAAGCAGCCAGCCGAAACCTATTGGAACGATCGAAAATGGCCCCCACATCTGTGAACCCTTCACCTGGCCGCTTCTTCCTGTACGTTGACTTTTTTGATAGTACCCTGTTAAGCCGAAAAAGTGGATCAACACCTGGGCGGGAGGCTAAAGGGGGAAAGATGCATGGGCGGAAATAGATTTAGGCGGAAAGCTTCACGGTTCCTTTAAAAAATTTTTGACATATAGGGCATATAATTTTGTAGCCAAATTTCAACTTGGTAAGCTGAAGCCTACCAATAGGAACCCAAGCCGAGGGCACAAGCCCAAGCTAAGTGAAGCTTAAGCCGGAGCGTAAGCCTAGGTCGAAGCCGAGGCCCGGCTGATGGGTCATTATCATCATTTGAAAAGTCAAGCCAGAGGCAAAGACGCCGGGAGAGAGAGAGAGAGAGAGAGAGCGAGAGAGAGTGCGCGACAGAGAGAAATATACCCAAAAGCGTTTCAATCCCAAAGACCACGATATTCCCATTGCCCGTGTGGCCCAAAGAGCCGTTCGCCTGAAAAACGCGACCCAATAAAACTTGAAAAGCACCTGGCAAAGCGGAGGCTTTTCGTCAAAAATGGGCTGCAATTTGGCAACGGACCCCATAAAAACCAGACAAAACCCCCCGCCGCCGGCAATTGCCGCTAAAAAGCGATGAAAATTGGGCTGAAAAACAGCTGCCATCAAATCGAAGGTGTTATTTCAGATGGGGGAAATCGGCGATGGGTAAAATTCGAAGAACGGGCAACTACAAAAATCGGAAGACGGTACGAGGTTTTGGAGCCGGAAAATGCCAAAAAGACCATTATGTAATCGAATCATTTTGTAATTTAAATTGGCAAAGCTAGAGAATAATTTCCCCGGGGACTCTAAAACACAAAATATGTATTTACAATGCTCCATTTGCGCTGTTTTTAGCCTGACTACGCGAGGGAATCGAATTGCGGCATTTTGCGGTGAATTGAGTCATACAGATCGGGCTGATTTCACTCTCCGTTCGCAAAAAAGGGACCAGGAAGCATTATGGTAAAGAAAACATAGGAAACGTAAACCAAACTGGCAGCGTTTTGAAACCAACAAAATTCTCGAAAATGACTTACATACATCCCGGCGATTTGTACCCGTCAGCTGTGCCGACCCTGCCGCCACGAAATCTGAAACATTTTTTCTGAGAGAGACAGAGAGCGTGAGAGAGAGAGAGAGAGAGAGCGAGAGAGAGCGAGAGTGAGAGAGAGAGAGAAAAGTACATTTCTTCGCGCGAATTCAGCCAAAAAAATCATAATGCCGAATTTGTTACCCCAGGCCGTTCCCGATTTTAAATCGATGATTTCCGGAAAATAAAATCTATCAAAACTGAAACTCAACCCCGCAACACATTGGCGTAACCCGGATATCCTGTAGTCCAACCTCTCCCCAATTCCAGGGGTTTCACGGGGCGGGGGTGGCAAATCTTTTTCCGTTTCAAGATTCCGGCTGCACACATCCATTAGGGGGCAGCCCAGCAATTTTGCAATTCCATATCCGGTCCGGGTGGAGACGGGCCGAGGCGGTTGCCGTTCCATTTTTTGCAGACAAATTTTCCGTGTCGATAATCCGGTGATTGTGAGAAGTAAGTTTGGGTTTGGAAAACGGCGATTGCGTATATGGAAAACCTAAGTCCAAAAACCCTCAAACTAAGCCTATGCGGAAGCGACATCTAAGCCTAAACCTAAGCCGAAGCAAAACCTAAGCCTAAGCCTAATAAAAAAAAAAAAAAAAAAAAAAAAAAAATTTTTTTTAAAAAAAAATATAAAAAAAAAAAAAAAAAAAAAAAAAAAATAAAATTTAATTTTAAAAAAAAAAAAAAAATAAAAAAAAATAATTTTTTAAAAATTTTTTAAAAAAAAAAAAAAAAAAATTTTTTTTAAAAAAAATAAAAAAAAAAAAAAAAAAAAAAAAAAAAAAAAATTAAAAAAATAATAAAAAAAAAAAAAAAAAAAAAAAAAAAAAAAAAAAAAAAAAAAAAAAAAAAAATTTTTAAAAAAAAAAAAAATTTTTTTTAAAAAAAAAATAAAAAAAAAAAAAAAAAAAAAAAAAAAAAAAAAAAAAAAAAAAAAAATTTAAAAAAAAAAAAAAAAAAAAAAAAAAAAAAAAAAAAAAAAAAAAAAAAAAAAAAAAAAAAAAATTAAAAAAAAAAAAAAAAAAAAAAAAAAAAAAAAAAAAAAAAAAAAAAAAAAAAAAAAAAAAAAAAAAAAAAAAAAAAAAAAAAAAAAAAAAAAAAAAAAAAAAAAAAAAAAAAAAAAAAAAAAAAAAAAAAAAAAAAAAATAATAAAAAATAAAAAAAAAAAACCTAAGCCTAAGCCTAAGCCTAAGCCTAACCTAACGCTAAGCCTAAGCCTAAGCCTAGGCCTAAGCCCTAAGCCTAAGCCTAGGACCCAAGCCCTAGCCTAAGCCTAAGCCTAAGCCTAAGCCTAAGCCTAAGCGTTAATAACCTAAGCTAAGCCCATGCCTCCTCGCTCTTTTAAAAGTAAAACATAGCCCAGGTCAGAATTCGTGGCCCCTCCCTGAGCCCAGAGATCCGAAACGGCTCCCCCCAAAAGTGGCTTCTTGCGGGGTTCAAGTCGAAATTGGGGGCGCTAGGAGGTTGGGCGAGATTAAAGTTCCCTTCGAGCTTTTTGGTCGTTTCGCTGCTCATTTAAAGGGACGAGAAATGTTTGCCCTTTTGCAATGATGGAATCATTGAACATCCAATAGGTATCTTCCAGCCATTTTCACAGGGTGTCCCAACAAAGGTACGGGCTTCTAGCGGCCTTTAGAAGTGGCCGATTTTTGTGATCTAGGTGCCAATCGCAGAGTTCTAGCTGTCTGCCGGTCCTTTTACCTTTTTAAAACATCAAAATGTGGTGTTCCAAGGCGCGGCGAAAACTGCACAAAACTGTGGCGCGGGAGAACGGAAAGGGGAGGATTGTCCCCGGAAATGAGGAGGAGGATGAGGAGAAGGAGAGACTATGGCCCGGTCTGGGAAACCCACATTTTGCTAATGAAAATGGGGCTCTCACGGATAGGGAAAAGGAGGGTCACACAGCATCACATCCAGGTCCTAAAAATATTTCGGACAAAGATGGCTTTGGTGTTTTTGGTGTGCCTTTGACGGAGACGGGAAAGATAGCGAGAGAGATAGAGAGAGGGACAGAGAGAAAGAGAGAGAGAGAGTGAGTGAGAGAGAGCGAGCGAGCGAGCGAGAGCTACGGATAGAGAGAGTAGCGTCTCACTGAGTACCGTAACCCCTCGAGCAAAAAGTGCTCAAGTACGAAGGAAAAGCGCCTCTTACGCCCCATCAGCAAAATTGGTCAGATCACGAGCGTAATTTCGTATTCAACGGAATTCGCTTTTTCGCCGCTCCCGAATGGAATGCCTTTCACGCAAATCAGTGCTGTTGTTCTCGGCGTGCATTTTTTTTTGCCTTTTCTGGGTATGCGATTCGGGAACGCGTGGGGAAGATGGGGACTCGGGGACTCGGTAAAATTCGGAAATTTCCCTGCAGCTTCTGAGGGGCGTAGAATTCTGGAGGGACTGCTGAATTACAAAATAAGGACGAAATCGGTAACGGTAAGGAATAATTCATCACCAGATTCAAAATTCCATGCAAAATTCTTCGCCAAGTATCGCCATGAGTCAGCAAAATTGTAGTAACTTCGGGAAAGCGGACGCGTCGCGTGTGTAGATAATCCTTGGCCAGCAAAATCCATAGCAATCCCTTGCTGGTCCCTTTAACGAGCCAGAGCGAGCCATACCGACCAGTCATTGGCCAACGCCCCCTTGTCTAACAAAATTAATTCGGCTGGTGCTCCATTTTTGGGAGAGCCCTAGGGTCGGGAAGGTCAACGTGCCAAATTGAATTCTTTGGAGGGGAGGAGAGCTTTTTAGGGGTGTCGAATAGAGAGAGAGAAAAAGAGAGAGAGCACTGGGAGAGAGTGAGAGAGAGACAGAGAGAGACAAACGAGGTTCGAACGGATTTGCACGAGCAAGCGTGACCTCTTTTAAAAATAAGTGACAAACAACAATTATAAATTTACAAATGCAAGGGAGCAGGCGTTGTTACTACTCCCACATTCTATTTACGGTAGTCAGAAAAAGTGGGGGTCATGATCGCGTCGAGAGGCCATTTTGAGAGGCTTTTCCCCGTCCCGTTCCCACCTGAAAATATCTCCCCCCAACCCAGTCACAAATTGTCTCCATTCACCGGCAAATGGTCATTTGGAGTATTTACGCGCCGCCAAAAAGCCAGCCATTTACCGTGGACGGAAATTGAAAAATTAGGGAAAATCGGAATTGGAAAAGCTTCCAAAGTTTGACTTGGGGAAGAAGAGGAGGAGAGAGAGAGATGGAGAGGGAGAGAGAAAGAGAGAGAGAGAAAGAAAGAGAGAGCGTCAAAAAGACGACGCCCAGAAAAATACTAAAAGTTACGCACAAGATCAACAAAGCAAAACAGGACGACCTTTTGAATTTTCGAAGCCCCTGGAGCGCCAGAAACACGGCCAAAAATTCCGTAAAACAAGTAATTTGCATACGACATCCCGGAACTAAGATAAAAATTCGAAAATCCAAATCATCAAGTGCTGCCTGCCAATCGGCTTGGCATCAGCTTTTCCTCAACATGGTAAGAGCCCTGATATGCTAATTACGACACATTTAGCCCGCCTGGCCGGTCAACTTCCACAGCAGTGAGCACAAGACGACCACCGAGGAATCGAGTCGGGTAAGCTTTAAAGGAATAGGGAAATCGGCTCTGTTAACGAGTCAAAAAAATCAAAAACCCTCACCCCCCCCCGCTAATGCCAAAGAACCAACAAACCCATTTTTCCAGCATGCCCCATCTTCGGAGCGTCGCTCTTCCCGTTCGTCTAGCTCTTCTCGTTCGCGCCGCCGTTCCCCATCTGCTTCGGTACGCTGTCTTGAGCCCTTACCCCATTCCGTATAATTCCCTCTAGACGCGACGTTCGACGTCTCGTTCGACGTCCCACAAATCGAAAAAGCCGACGAGGTCCGGTGTCCGTACTCGTTCCCGTCGTCTTCCCACCATCAAGGAGAAGAACCAGACTCCGGTTCGTTCATTGGTCATCTTCTGCGTCTTCATCTTCATCGCCATCTTCAGTTCGTTTCATTCAATTGATCAATGAATTCTTCTAGTGATCCTTGGTGCTTTGATATTTGTCATTCTCGGAGCGGAAGTTCAAGATCACAAACAGATTCGGTACGTCTGGATTCCGATTTTTAAGGTTTTTTTCAGTCACAATGCCGATACCGTAGCCAAATATGAGCTGCTACGAGGAGAATTCGGACCCGATCACATTGACATTGGAGGGAATGACCCGGAATCGCCAATTCTACCGTAATCCGCCTTTTCCTTACCGTAATCCCAAGCGTATTTTAGGACGCCGACTTGGCAGATTCCGACTGAATCCTATCGACCGCAGCATTATGATGTTGATCTGCATGTGAGTAGATGAACAATGAATAGTGTACGCGATATTCCAATTGACAGGTCTATCTCCCCGGCCACGGCACCCCAATTCCGAAAGAACGCGAATTCGACTTCTTTGGCATCGTCAATATTACGGTAGTTTTGCCATGGTACAGCAATTTTCGAATCAATCGTTCTAGTTGGCCGTCGATGAGCCGCAAAAACACATTGAACTGCACAGCAAGAAATTGGAGCTGGTGGCTGCCACGTTGATCGAGGAGGGCGGGAAGGTATCTTGCTATCCCCCTCTCTCTCTCTCTCTCTCTCTCTCTCTCTCTCTCTCTCTCTCTCTCTCTCTCTCGGTCTCGGCTTAACCCACACTCTCTTTCTCCTTCAGCTCCGCCGTCTCAGCATCCGATTCAACAACACCTTGGATCGTGTGGCTCTCTCCGATAGCAACGTCATCAACAAGGGCACCCCCATAATCCAGGTTATGCAAAAATTCAGAAACTGATGAGAAACCTCCGATTTACAGATTGCTTATCGTGGCGTAATCAGTCGTTCGCTGTTCGGTCTCTACCGCTCTTCATATCAAACCAAGGATGGCCAGAAACGCTTCATCGCCACCACCCAATTCGAGGTGACGAACGCCCGCGAGATGACGCCGTGTTTTGACGAGCCGCGCTTCAAGGTGAGCTACAACAATCGAATATAGTGGATTTTTTTGATAAGTTTTATTCATTTTTAACGAAACGCCCCCTTGTTTCTGTCATCTACCGTAAACCCTCTTTTTTAGGCCACTTGGCGCTTCTCTGTCCGTCATCCCGTCAACACTACAGCCACCACAAATGCCGCCATCCACGGGCAGCCCGTCAGGTATTCTAATTTGTTCTGGTTTGTTAGCGGGGGGATTGGGGTGCGGGACTTAGCTTCGTTATTGAGGTTCATAGTGTATTCGTGACCTCCGATTAGTGAAAAACTTAAATAAATGTGAAAATTAGCTATTTTTCCAATTTCTGATTAACGTCCACATTTTACAAATTTGTAAGAACGAATAGCGGGGTCAAATGCTGTCATAGACCCCCGCTAACGAACCAGCGCCTGCTATTTGACGCTCCCAGCTACCGTAGCGTACCGATTTTTCAGCGAGGAACACGGTGGTCTCTCGTGGGTTCGGACAAAATTCGAAACGAGTCCCGTCATGTCGTCGTATATCGTCGCTCTCGTCATCCATGACTTTGGCTACGAATCGGTTATTGCTTCGAATAATGTGAAGGTTGGTCGTGGAATAGGATCTCTCTGTATCTCTCTATCTCTCTCTCTCTCTCTCTCCTGCATACAGTCTCTTGCAGATCGGCATCTATGCCCGGAAAGAGGCCATGTCACACACAAAAACGGCACTTGACGCGGCTGCACTGGCACTACCAGAAATCGAACGCCTAGTCGGAGTCAAATACCCACTACCAAAGCTCGGTAGGCAATTTTAGGCAAGCTTTGCTTTGCGCAGCCGCAGCGGCGCTGTGAGCAGACACGGTAACCCTAACCCGAAGCAAACCAAGCGGCCGAAACGAAATTAAGATTTCTCTTCAGACACCCTGCCATCCCCGACTTTTCCGCCGGCGCTATGGAGAACTGGGGAATCATGACGTTCAAAGAAAGGGTGCGTTGCCGTACAATGCGACGTTTTGTTAATGCTACTTGAATTTCGGGACCCGCACTATGTTGTGCAAGGCTGAAATTCCCGTTCCAGCTGTCGCTCTGCCGTGATCCTTGCCGCGACCCAAGCGAAATTCGAGAAGTGATGGCCCACGAGATTGCTCACCAGGTACAGCCCTTCATTTACCATACTTTCTTGACCTATTTAAAATGTCGAATTTTTTTCGGCATTATGAAATTTTTCATTACGTAGCTTAGACATCGCGGTCGTATCTCGATTTTTTTAGTGGTTCGGCAACCTGGTGACGATGGAGTGGTGGGGAGATTTGTGGCTGAATGAGGGCTTCGCCACCTTCATGCCAATGTTAGTCGAACGGAAGAGACGGACCGGTGATGACGGGTCGAATACGTTTGCTACACTCGTACGTGTTCCTAGTCTTTCTAGTTCACCGTAAGGTTGTGGTTCAGTTTACCCCCCCCCTCCCAGCCGGCCTCACCTACTGTACCTCGGCTCCATGTTGGTCTACAGATGTGTAAGATATGCCAAAATACGCGCTATAGTAATTCGAACCATTTGGTATACTTTACACACCTGTAGATGAACAGGGAGCCGAGATACAAAAGTTGGGTGGGTGCCGGCGGGGGGCAAACCGAACTCTAACCTACCGTAATTTTCCCTGCACTAGAACCATGCCTCCCCGCGGAGTGTTCCGGCACCCAAGTGGATTTTTAGGACTATGATGCTATTGCCGGCTGGTATTGGAAGATTGGCAGCGACCAATCGTTCCCCCTCAAGCCGATCGTCATTGGGAACGCGACGCGCGGGGACAGGAACTACAATGTACGGCCGAAGCCGTGACTAAGCCTAAGCGCTAGCCTAACTTAACTATAAGCTAAAGCATAAGCCTGGGCCTAAAGTTCTCCAGTTTTTCGACGCACTCCATCGCATTTCTAGCGCGAGCCGACCACCAGCTACGCGTTGACCGACATGTTCGGTGGATTGACGTACCAAAAAGCGGCTTACGGCATCTACACGATGTACGCGACGCTTGGCGAGAAGCGCTTCTTCGCCATGGTCAAAGTGAGTGGCGAGATTTGTAGTTTGTAGAGGACTAAGACGACCAGAATGTCCCCCTCCTAGGCGTACCTCGAGAAGAACAAGTACTCGACGGCCTCTTGGCGTGATATTTGGATGGCGGCGGATGAGGAGAAGCATGGGCTGTGGCAACAGGCCGTCCAAGCTCACCTGGACCACATTTTGCTGGTGAGCCCATATCTGGGGGGGGGTTATTGGGACACCCTGTAATTTCAGCCGGGCTACCCCCGAATCGACGTCGCTCGGGTTGGCAAGAATCGATACGCAATCACCACCCATCGTCACTGTCTATCGGACGAGACGATGCATGCCGACCGGATAAATGAGTCGGTATCCCAAAACTTCATTTTAAAGGGATGGGTAAGGCATCGGTTAGGTCTCCAAGGATTTTGTCGTCCTAATGGCACGCGCGCGCCGCATGATTAATATTGCTAACGTATGACCCTTCACGCCGCGTGCGTTGCGTGTCGAGGACGTATCGAAATCCGTTAGGAGTTGATGGTTATTGCTTCAATTAGTGACCTCCGTTACAGCACCTGGCGTATTCCGATTCAATACCCGGGACAGAAGGAGCTCCAATTTGTTCCGGCTAATGGTCGGTATTATGCAAAAATTTCGGCGGTCTCTATCTACCTCCCTCTCGTTCTCAACTCTCGCTCTCTCTCTCTCTCTCTCTTTCTCTCGCATAATGTTCTAGGCCCCCTCATCATCGAATCGGACAAGATCCCCTTGGTCAACCACCAGCGCCTCGTCTACGCCCGCGTCAACTACGGAGACCTGTGGCCAGAAGTTTTGCAGCAAACCAAGACTGAGGTATTGCGTTCTTTCACTATCATGTGCCTTTAGCCCCGAGACATGGTGACACCACGTTCTGTCGTCTTCAGTGATTTGTTCCCGATGGCCGCCACCGGCGCTGTGCCCTATAAATTGGTCCTCGAAATGTTGGAAACCATGGGACAGGCAAGGCATACTCGCGAACTATCAAAAATGTATTTGACCTTAGAATCCGAACGCCGATCGTGATCTGATAAGAGGGTTCTGGAATATCGAAGAAAGACTTCGTTCCAATGGGCCGACACGCCGTATGCTCGAGATCTTGAATGTGGGCTTCCGGGGAACAATTATCCGATTTTCCAGAATGCCAGTAGCTACTACAATGCACTGGCATTTCCTTCAATCCCGCTCAACTCTACGCAACGCAAGTCAGTGCTTACGACGAAACCAAGCCCAATTTAACTCTAAGCCAATCCACCTTTTCGGGGCTTTGACGTTAACCGGGGGAGGGGGCTGAACCTAAAGTCCTCCAGTTTTCGACGCTTTCAACGACGTGGGAAAGTTCTCATAACCGATCAAATTTAGGCTGAAAATCGCTGCAGCCCGCCAACAACAACACCAAGACCAGCGTTATTCCATGGAACAGCAGGAGCTGCTCGACCTCTTCAAGGAGTACTTACCATTCGTCTAAACTCACAGTCCTCGCCCTCTTAGATTGGACGATCAAGCACTGAGGCGGAAGCTCGGCATGCCAGTGGCCGACGAGGGCGAGCCGGCTTGGCGTGTCTTTGAGAAGCTGGTGATCGAGGCCTGTCCCGAGGGGGTGATGATCAGCAAGTGCAGCAAGTATGGGTCTATGCTCGGTCCCGTAGTCTTGCGTCAGATACGCAACATCGGACCGTGCGACCGGCTACGTGCACGCCATAGAAAGTGGCGACGATGAGAGGAGGGAGAAAACATCTGCTTTCATGTGGAAATCGCTGGAAATTGAGAGTAGCTTCGAGGATAGCAAAAACCTATGAATATTTCCTTTTTTTAGCGGACCCAACGGAAAAGGAGGCCTTAGCTAATGCGATCATCAGATCCCAGGATTGGAAATGGGTTGAACGGTGAGAGAGACAGTGAGAGATAGAGAAGAGAGAGAAAAGAGGAAGGGGAGAGGGAGAGAAGAGAGAGAGAGAGAGAGAGAGAGAGAGAGAAAAGCCGAGAGAAAGAGACAGAGAGGAGAGGAGATAGAGAGAAGCGAGAAGTGGAGCAACTGGGCTTAGGCTCAAGCCTCGCTTAGATCCGCTTTTTAGCCTTCTCGATGCCCATATCAACAATGTGGGCCTGACACCACCCGATTCGACGACCTGGTATGCCGAGTTAATCGGAGGACGCCAGGAAACATTCGACTGGCTCTACAATAATATGTCCTCCATTGTCAAGAGGTATTTATACCTATTTTACCTGGATTATGATCGACCACTAATTAACAGCTACAACGAGTCCTCGGAAGCCCTCAAGGAACTCATTGAGACAGCTGTCGGCAAGTTCCAGCGCAACGAGGCACTGCCTCTCCGGGTATCTACAACCTCGCCTGAAAATAGTTTTTTCATGTCCAGGTCGCCCTGCTCCAAAGCCATCCGGATCTACCGGAAGCGCTGCGCCCACTCCGCTTCTGGTACACCGTCCTGGAGAATCAGCGCATCGAGGCCGCCTGGCACAAGAAATATTCGGTAAGGAATTGGACGGGATAGCAGAAATGATTGCGGAATCGCCGTAAACATGACTCCTAGGCCTAGATTTACGCCAAGCCTTACTCTAAGCCTACGCCTATTCCTAAGCCTAAGCCTGTGCCTAAACCTAACCTAAGCCCAACCTAAGTCCAAGCCCATGCCTAAGCCTAAACCTACGACCGAGCCGACCCAATATCCCCCTCTCTTCCAGTTCGAGCTGCTCGAGGCGTTCGCCAAGCTTCCGCAGCAGAAGGAGGCCTGATCGGCCCTGCTTGTGACGAGGATCCGGATTGCTACCCCCACCAATCCATATTTCCCCTGATCCGTACCATGACTCTGTATGGCCAATCCAGCCCACTTCTTTTTTTGGGTCTTCCGGGTCTCCTCGAATAAACGGATTGCGAGGTCGAATTTGAAGTAACAGGAAAATCGGCTAGATCGAAGAGGAGATACAGAGAGAGAGAGAGAGAGAGAGAGAGAGAGAGAAGAGGGGGAGAGGGCGCTCAATGCATTCCAAAACACTTTATTACTTAAAAACACACCAATATGTACACACTAGAGATGGGGTTATTCAAATCAAATCTTGAGTCAAATCTGAGAGCTCAAACTGAAGATTGAAGGCAAAAATCAATTCAAATCGGCGGATTGATTGAAACCGTGGACGAGTTCAAACAAACTCGAGGATTGATTAAGCTCCGGCCTTAATCAAATCCTATGGAGATGCCGGCAGCAAAACATAAGAAAACGCAGGCCGACCGGCGCGAACCGGAAATGGCCTGATAGCAGCACATACAATTAGCATCCGCGTAAGAGCTATGATTTTCGACCCTTCAAACCCGCAAACCAGATTGAACAAACCCAAGCCCAAACAAACGATTTGTTGAAGGCTGAAACCATTCAAACAAACCGCAGATTGATAAGCGGAGCAAATTAGATTTGGATTTGAATAATACCACACTAGTACACACATGAAATTGCGAGATGAGATGATACGAGAGGAATGAGATGCATTTTAGGGCAGTACATGTAATAAATTTAGGATAGAGCAGCACTGTATTTACATGGGTCGGAAGACGTAGCAGGTGACGTCACCCGTTGATGCCTGGCAGTAGGTGTCCGTGTAGGCGACGTAGCTGAAGTCTCCGGCCGCGCAGATGACGTTGAACTTTCCTGAAAAGGCGGGAAGGCTGCATGACAATCCCCTGGACACCTACCAAACAGTCGGGCCTCGGCCTCACGTTGGACGGCGCGTTTCGACTCGCTCGGGTCGTTGGTCATGAACTGGAAAGGTTGGGGTGGGGAACAATTTGAAGAGAAGCCGCCGCAACATTACGTTACGATACGTTGAAATACGCAAGACCCACCTCCGATAAAACCTGCTTCAACTTCTTGCTCGAGCAGGTCGGGTCGAGCTCCTCCTCTTCATCGTGGCTCCCCAGCTCGAACAATTTCGAGCCCATCGTCCGTGCGCGGCGGGCCTAAATGAACATTTTTTGTACCGAAAAACTCGAATTCTCAAACCTTGAATGCACATGGGGTACCACATCTACAGCAACAGTCGTTGGCAGGTGGGGCTACGTACTAAAAAATTTTTTTTGCTTTTCAGGTTTCTCTAAAGGGGCTCAAAGGTGCCGAAAGGTACCACATGGGCTGACTAGGTGTCGATAACTACCCGATGCTTCAAGTAAGCCTTCGGTTTGGAGGGTTACTCGGCGCCTCGCGTAGCTGTCGACACCCAGCTGCAGGAAGGGGTAGATTCTCGTCAATCTCATGAAAACTGTCCTACCTGCGGCATTGGCGGGAGCATTGGTGGTGGGGGAGCATAGCTCATACAGGGTGGAGGTGGAGGTGGGCACATTGGAGGAGGAGGAGGCGGGGGAGGTGGTGGACACATCGGAGGAGGTGGGCAGAACTGAACATTGGATTTTAAGGGCTGATAAGGCTTTCTTTAACCCTAGTCTGAACTCGCAAACACTTTTCTGACGCCATTCTGTCACAGCACCCCCAATTTTGCCTTCCCCATTCCTTGAAGCATACCTGTGGTGGACATAGCGGTGGTGGAGGGCATGGAGGAGGTGGCGGTGGACACATTGGAGGTGGTGGACAAGGCATTGGAGGAGGTGGCATATAGGCCCCACCACAACAACCACCAAATGTCGCCTGGATGGGTCCCGCAACGATCGCCAAAATTAAGACGGTGGACAGCATTCTGGAGATTATTGATGTTATAGAGCCAAAAACGATGATAAAAATGAAAGCACATCTAAATAAATAACTTAAAGTATCTTAAGAGGCAAATTTACTGTAGCTAAAAATGCGCTGTTCCGCTTCCCTCCTCTGGACACCCAACCCGCAGTATTTGTACCCAATCCGTGAAGCGGACGGAGGGATTGTTGCTGTTATGCGTCAAGAGAGAGCGAGAGAAAGCGAGAGAGCGAGAAGCGCGAAGGTCAAACCCCAAGCTGACTCATGCTCCACCCTCTTTTTCCGCTGAAAATGGTGGACGACAAGGGTGGGAATGATGGGTTTTCCATCCCTCTACTACCCTTTGTGACGTCACGAGAAAGGCAGCATTTTCAGGGCTTTTTTTGGGAAAATCCTGAGTCATAGTGCCCTCCAAAAACCTATCAGCTTGCTGCGAATATCTATAAAAGGTGGGAATTCCCTCTATTCCAAGCGCGTCCAATTTGCACACTAGATGCCGACGATCTGCCAGTGAATAACGAGCTTATTCGGCGTTTTAAAGGGGCTGAGAAGTGCTAGAATTCGACCCGTATCACTAACAGTACGTCACCACCTCCCGAAACGCCTAACCCCTTTTAAAGGGACTGAAGGGCTGGGATTTGACCCTCTCGGGGACTAGGTGTCGGCGGCCACGTAAAATAACCAATTCGTTTCAGAATCAACTACTACGCGTAAATGTCGAGACCAAGCCAACGGAAGGGCCAGCCCATAAAAGCACGCTAATGGCGAATTCTTGAAGGTAAAGGCGGGTTAGCTTCCGAGACCTAGTCGAAGAAAGTCGATTTTGGGATTTACCCCTTTAAAGTAATACTAATTAAAATATTATTTTCAATTTTAATGTCGTTTTAGGTAAAAACGAGTATTGCGTACTTTAATTTCTTTCAAAATCACAAAGGATTCCTGCTGGCTTGCCCCATCCTGGAGTAAAAGAAAACGGAGTAGTTCGTTAGCGGGAGGGCCTCCCATTGAGATAAGGAACCCCCTCTAAACTCCCTCCCCCCAGCTAAGCAACCAGAGCCAGGGAAACAACAAATCAAAAGCCTTGTCTTAATATCGGAACAGAAATTGGGCAAAATGAAATGAATGGGGCAGCGGGTGGACGACGGGCATTTGAAGGTCATCCCGAAAAAGGGATGCCAAAAAGAAAGGGGGTGAGAGAAAGGGATGAAGGATGGAATGATGACCACAATAGAATCGGCTGCTGGGGGAAGGCTTTTCCTTTTTTGGAGACTGTAGTGAGGAATGTCCCGTAGGGGAGAGCGAACAGACAAACAGACAACCGGGAAGACTGTCGAGTGCCATTATAAAGCGCCATTTTGTCGCCGGCTCGCGAAATTTGGGTTCGGAAAAGGAAGAGTACAAGTGCCGGGACAAGTTTAATTGTTCGTAGAAAGGGAAAAGGGCTTTTATACGAAATAAAGTAAACTTTCTTGCCTTTTTTAAAGGGGGAGTGACATAAGCAATTGGCAACCGACATTTTTCAGCTATTTAAAAAAGACTTGGACCTCTGAAAAATTCCGAATCGGGAAGTCTAGAAGAAGCGGTGCCCGTGCATTATCGGGGGGGGTAGGTTGCAGCGATACTTGAGGAAATTTCAAGGCGCGCAACCCGCGAAAGCGAATTCGACCCCCTAACAACCTTAAGTACCGCCTGAAATACCTCCTAATTTCGGCCGTATAACTGGACGCTAGGGGTGCGCATAGTAAAAATCGGAAATTGCCGAGAATGGCCAACAATGGAGCGCTTCCTCAGAAAGACCGTAACACCCCGGTGGGCTTATAATTGGGGTGGGGCTGGGGAAATTATACCGTTCCGCTCGGCTCCTTTATACGCTTCGCATGTTTGCCCGAGACTCGTTGGCTCCGTGGCTGGTTACTTTAAAGGGACGTTTAAGGCCGGACCACGGCTTTGGAGCTTTTCCGCGATACGTAACGCAACGCGCGCCGCTCGCGCCGCGTGTCGCGCGGAAAAATTGAAAAAACGCGCAGCTCACCCCTAAAGGTCCATTAAAGGACCGTACATCCAAAAACCTGCATTCTTAAACGATTTATGCATAAGGAATCTCGATATATCTATGTACAGCCTTTTCAGGTCCCAATTCGGTCCGTAGCGCTCTCAGGCCAACGGTATTTTCTTTGTGGTAGAGACGGTAGCGGTTCGAGAAGAGTCGACAATGACAGGTGCAGCGGGAGGGAACACCAATGAGATGATGGCCAAGGGAGAGGCTGAAAATCGACAAAATTACCAGTCCTTTGAAAGTAGCGATCAACTTCCTGAATTTCCGTAAGTTTTTTGTCTCAGTTTCAGCAGAAAAAAAATTATAATTTCGAAATTTAACAATGTTAGAGCTGAATTTCACCCTTGAAACGCACCCAAAATCGACGCAGCTCCTCCGATAATCAGAATATCGATGCACCAGCCAAGGCCCAGGGCCGAGAGAGCCTTCGGCTGAAACGCGAAACTCGAACAGTTGCCCTCGGCTACCATACCCGCCATCAATCCCTTGTTGTTTTTCACATTCTTCAGGACGTGCGCCGCCTCGACGATGGCCAGAATGGCGACGGCTAGCTGGATGACGGCCACGAGGATTAGACACAGCTGGAAAAACGAATATTTCTCATTTGAAGACGTCGCTAGGAGATCCAGTTTAAGCTCAGCTTAAGCCAGCTCACGCCCATTCTTAAGCCCAAGTCTAGGCGTTTACCTAAGCCGATTCCCAAGTCAATCCTGTGCGGAACCCTAAGCCTAACCCTACGCCTGAACCTAAGGCTAAGCCCAACCTAACCTACCCAAAACTAAAACAAAACCTAACCCCAAGCTCAACATCTTCAAGCAGTTTAATTCACCCCCCTCCCCACCGCCCAACTGCTCAATACTGCTGCTCAGTCCTTTCGATCAAAATGCGCCTGTCTTTTTGAGCCTTGGCCACGGGGCGATATCAGTGTTTTTCGTGCGATGGTCCGCAGCCGTCTTTTCGACCCCCACAATTCGACACCACAGCCCTACTTCCAAATCGGCTTTACCCCCCCCCCCCCCCCCTCCTCGCGCATTTCGATAAGCTGAAGCCGAACTTGAGGCACTGGCGGAGACCACGAGCCGATTAGTAATTAGTTGCAATAGGGAGTGGAGGGGGAGGGAAAAGGGTCTATTGCACGCAGATATCAGCGGTTCACGGCAAACTTCGCACGCAAAAAATCTTTTGATCGAAGAAGCAACCGTTCGGTACATCTTTCAACCTTTAAAAAGGGACAAACAAAAAAACCATCCTGGCCCCGCCCAGGTATAGACACGGCACCGCTATCTCTCAATTTTGCTCACTTTCTTCCCCCACTCTCTCGCTCACTCTCTAACCCTCACTTTCTCTGACTTTCTCTCTCTCTCTCTCTCTCTCTCGCTCTCTTCCTTTAATAAAACTCTCCACCTTCCTAACAACAGCCTGTTTGCTCCTCCACCAGAGCAGCCCAAAGATGGCGATCGTCAGGATGTCTCCAACCACAGCCGGAACCAGGAGGGCACCAGCTTCATGCCCAACGGCGTTTGTTATGGCCTAAAGTACGAATTGCCAGTCTTGACGCTGGTGTGTCCTCTTTAAAACGCTAAAACACACCTTCCTCAGCTCATCACAGTACGCATTAATGTCAATATCGGGGTCAATGTCCGACATGTCACTCGGATAATCGGAGCATCGGCTCGGCAACATCCCCACCGTCATACTGAACCCCTGCAAATTTCGGAGTTCGTACTTAATGTATGGAATTTGGAGCAGTTACCAAGAAAAAACATGCTATTCTTTTGCTTCTGAAATTCTATCATTTCTGCAAGATTATGAATTGATTATCTATCTTGTATGATCACCATCGCTTAATGTTATCACTTTTCCTGGTTGTTTAAAGGGACGAGCAAGGCAAAAATCTACGCTTTTATTGGCTAAGTTTTGGGGCTTGCTAAGTACCGGAAACGGCTAACAAAAGGTATCGTAATTGATTACGCCATGAAAGAGAGGGCGCATGCGTTGCGTGTCGCGTCTAAACCCAAATCCATAAGCCATGATTCCGCGGTGTTCGTGAGTAGGCTGGCGGAGGTGCGCCAGACGACGGGGCAGCACACAGGGGTGGGGTGGGGCGCGGAATAGGCGGCGAAAGAGGGGACTGTCATAGGGCACGGGGGAGACAGGGGCGGGGCCAGAGCGCAGTCCTTCCCTTTGCCTGCCACCTGTCCCGGTCAAACGAACACAACTGGTAAAGGGCGGAATGCTGTGGGATTCCAGAGCTTTCTCGACCCTTTAAAAGCTCTTATATTTTTTTGCTTACTTTCCTGATTACAATATACCACTATTCCATTCAGATCTTGTCACCAACCTTAACATTGTCGACGTGGACCCAGTCTGAAAAGTTCGTTTTCTAATGAGTGACCTGATCACCGTATCCTACCGTCCCCAAATGAACCGGCCATCACGAACAGGGTAGATGCGAGTGTCAATGCCCCCGAAGCGATCAGGCACAACTCGCCCACATGCACCACCATTCTCTACCGTAGCGTTGCGTAGGGTACTGTAGAGTTCTGGAAAAACGTGGCCTAGGTCAACACTAAGGAAGCTCGGCTAGTTTTCGAAAAGGCCCTGGGTTACGGTACCAAAAAGTGCCCCGCGGTCGAATTTGACCTGGCCGTTATCGGGGGTGGCCTCGAGAATCCGGAGAATACGCGGTATGCTCACAGCCTGAATGGGGCGGAGCCACGCGGAACCAAAAAGATCCCCGCCACAATCGTGGCAATTCTTCGATGCTCTGAATATTGGGGGAAAACAAGGGTTCGAAGTTTGGTCAAAGAATTGGGTCATCCTCAGGGGTCAATCCTAAAGGAACGCGAAAGGCATGTTTGCACGGAACTTTCGCATTATCGGGGGGGGGAAGTTTCGGGAAACCGCCTTTCGTATAGTTCCGTAGATTTCTAGCAACGAAAAAAGCATTATTTATATCCATATTTCAGGCCGAAAAACTATGTAAAAATTTTCGAAAAGTTAAACTTTGGGTCGCAAGATCAATATTTTATTTTGGCTTTTTTTGCTAAAACCTTGCCAGATTTTTTAGTTTAGAAATAATAATAATAAATAATTTAAAATAATTTCTTTGTTTGCATTAAAAAATTTTGAGATTAAAGAAACAAAGATGGTTTTTCTCCTGATAAACTCGCCCCCCTCCCCCGATAATGCCAAAGAACCATATATTTTTTCGATGTAAATTGCCCTGATTTTAATTTTGGGTAATCAGAGCCAATAATATTGATGGGCAGGCCGGAACGTTTCTTTAAAAGGAATAGAAAAGGCTAAAATCTGCACCCACCGGCGACTAGGCCTCGACAGCTACGCGCTACACCTAAACACGCCTTCGAAGATAATCCAGCTATTAAAATACGATTATCGAGTTTTAGTACAACAATTTGTTCAGGAAAATTCCATTCACTGTCCTGGTCTTCGTATTTTTACCGGTTACGCTAGTTACTAAGTTTTTTTAGAAATTTCTGTACTTTTGTTACATTTTGTAAGGCAAATCTCAAATAGGAACTTTTGACTCCGCAACCCTTTAAGACCCATTAACTGTCAAAAATAACTCTCCAATATTCGGGACAGACCAAAGATCCGACCACCTGTCATTTATGGGCTATTCATAGGTGTTGCCCCCCTCTTCCTGAAATCGGATCTTTTAAGCGTTTTTTCGCAGGTTGCAGGCGACCAGTTTACGAGGTGAAGCCCCCGGGCGGCCACGAGCTGGGTGCAATTATTGCCCGCCTGGCAGGCAAGGTTTTGACGCACAAGTTGGAGGAATGGCTGTTCCGCCCCGACCCGCCTAGCAAATTCCGTGATAATGCACGTGACAAGTCCAGGTGTAAAGAACGACATCAAAAATAGGTAATAGGCTTAGGCTTAGGCTGAGAGCTTGGGCTTAGGGATGGGCTTAGCTTAGGCCCAGGCTCTTCCTTAGGCTTCGTCTTGGCTTGGGGGTGAGGCCTAGGTTGGACTCAGACTTAAGCATAGGCTGCGTCTTAGGGGTTGGGCTTAGGCTCCGATTTAGGCTTAGGCCTAATCCTTCTAGCCTAACCAGAGAGATCCATACTTTGCATGGATTCCATAGCCCTGTCTTGCCAGTCCCTTCAAGACAGATCCACAAAAATTAGCAATGAGCGTTTACAATCCATCTAATTTCAATGCTAACTACTATAATTACCATCCATTGCGTTTCCGCGACTATAAAAAGAGAACTGCCGTGTCCGGGAATCTTTCTACGTCTTGTAACGAAGCAACCAACTGTATTCAGTCGACAATATGGATACCCGTGGGTCTATCAAGCGATTTCAATGATTTTTCCACGTTTTGCAGTCTTCTTTCTTAGCCTGGTGATGTGGTGCCTTTTCCCCGTCTTGGCCGTCGTGCTCGTTCTCGTCTTGAAGAAAAAGAAGATCAGGAGGAAGAAGCTGGTTCGGATTTTTATCATGTCTGAAGCCTAAGCCTCCGAAGCCCAAGTCTAGGCATAAGAAGCTTAAGTTTAAGCTAAGCCTAAGCCTAATTCCTAAGCCTAAGCCAAAGGCTAAGTTTAAGCATATTCCTAAGCCGAAGCCCAACCTAAGCCCAACCCTAAGCTTGTTTCTAGGCTCACCGCAAGGTCCCTATGTCACCCGGTGACCCGAAGTCCACTCTTTCGGTGGCCAGCAGCAAGTGATGGTAACCTGCCTGCACACTGCCCAACCAACAACTCCTTCCAGTCCAACGAGTACCGCACCGCCACCGAGCCGGCCACTGATCTGAACATCTCCTCGAACAAACCCGCGCCCAAGCTCCCATCTCCATCTTGTTGAAATAAAAACATTTATTGTGTTCTTGTTCGTTTTGATGCCGACAACTACGATGGAAAACGGGGGCTTTCGCATTATCGGGGGGGACCAAATTGTTCTGCTTTGGATTCCATTTTGGCTACTTTTATATAGCTTTCACTATCCTATGCGCAAAAACTACAGAAGTTTTTGAAAAAATACAAGAATATCTACTTTTCCAAAGAAACAGGACGATTTTTTCAATTTTCAATTTTCTAGGCTTTTCAGATAGATCTCTTAACGGAAAAACAGCGAAATCTACATAAAACTATATCCAAATCCAAAAATCTAAACATCTATAGCAACATTTTAAAAATCATAAATTTTCTGGTCGAAATCGGTTTTTTGGATGTTTATAAATTTCGGAAGTTTTGCATTTAGCAATGAAAAAAGCTTAGAAACACTTCCTCTATCCATATTATTAGAAGAAATCCTAAAATATAGTTTAAGAAAAAGTCGATCCCCCGATAATGTGAAAGCACCAGAATCCACAGCAAGCAAGGTTTTTCGCTATGCCTTGCCCGTACCTTTAAAACGGTGCCTCGCCCTTTGATCCCCCATTTCTGGTTTTGCTCGTATTCCATTTTGTTCCATTCCTTGAATCACCACAAAAAATCGCGACCACAGTTCCGTGTTTTCCCCTCAAAAAAAGCTAATGGCTAGAAATGCCGAGATATATTCGTAGAATATTGAGAATGAATGGCGGTGCCCAAGTCACACACGCAAAACGGCTGTCCAAACATCTCCACCCCCCCCCAGCCATCATCAGTTTTGCGCATAAAATCTGCCCGTCCTGAAAGCCGGCCCAGTTTTTGGAATTTCCAAAGGCTCCCCAGCGTTCCGCTATGCTCCTCGTCACACTTTTTACAGTATTTTCCGCAGTATTGGCCACTTATGATTTGGTGCCGGTAAAAAGGGCGAAGAGACAATACTACGTCTGCGGTATCTACCCTAATCAATTTTATTCATATTATCGTAAGTTTTGAGCGTATCACGATCGATTTTGCTATTTAATAGGGTATCACAATACAGAGAGAGAGAGAGAGAGAGAGAGAGAGAGGGAAAGAGAGAGAGAGAGAAAGAGAGAGAGAGCAAGAGAGGCAAGCGACAAGGAGAGAGGAAAGAGCGAAATGAGAGAGAAGAAAGATATTTTCTATAATAGCATTTTCGCACTGAGGAGCGAAACGAAAAGCTCGCTTTTCGCCCAAAAGACAACCGAAAATGCGACACGTTCCTTAACAACAAAATTCCCCTAAAATGTCAATCGAATGCATTGCGAAATTGGGCATTTCCCAGCTTTCGAATGGTATAAAAACCATAACCGACCCGACTCTTCTAACTCAAGATAAGAACGTTTTTATCATAATTCTTTTTCATCGTGCAGCTTGCTCGAATAACGGCGTGCAAACCACGCGGAATCCAATTTACGGCTACTGCACAAATGGCGGGCAGATGATAGGCGTTGGTTGTATCTACAGCTATCAATGCACTCCTTACACGTACGCCACGCTGCAAATGACGCGTCACATTAGCTGGTTCCAGGACTCAAACTGTGCAATGTTTGAATGGATGTTGCTGCACATCTCCCTTCTACACGCAGCAGCCGCCGATTGGGGTTCAGGGTGGGTGTAGATAATTTTGGGTTGAGTAGATGGTTCGCGTCAGATCAGATATTGACCATTTAGTTAATGATCCGTTTAGGTTTTTGCTATAACGGACAACGCGCGACTGGAAGGTGTTCAACGAGTTCAGGATGTTCGGTGGGGCAGACTTGTATGAATGGGTTGTGCTGTCGGACGACTGGATTGGAATATCAGTGTAAGGAAGAGAGAGAGAGAGAGAGAGAGAGAGAGAGAGAGAGAGAGACATTTTCAGACGCTTGTGGCGGTCAAGCGGCCCTCGCATCCTGCGTCTCCTCCCAATGTGGCCAATTCATCTGCACGTCTTCAAACTATTGCTGTGAATGCCAATATGGACAGACAGCTGGCACCTGCGCGAATGTGAGACAAAATTAAAGGAACCTGCAAGTCTAAAAAACGATGTTGTGCTCGACGGCTAGTGAAATCCTCCTGTTTTCAGGGATGCGGTTCTGGGTACCGATGTTCATCTTCTGGCTACTGTTGCCCGCAATGTCCATCCGGTGCCGCCCCATTTGGATCGTGCTACGCGGGGCAATGCCCGTCTGGATATACCTGTCGTGCTGGAAATATTTGTTGTTGATAAAACTTGTTTTTTTCGCGGTTACGTCTCGCGAAAAATCACGGCCCGTCCAGATGGATGTTTTGGGATAGTTTCGACTCCGAGAAATGCAACGCGCTTGAAAATCTATAGTTCTATCTAATTCTATCAACGCGCGGAATCTAAAGCTAAAGAATCTAGCGTCTGGCCTTGCCGGACCTTTAACGACACCCGACGACGGCAAGCTGTTCAGCGGCTGATTTTCAAATTGTAGAAATCGATAGTGTCGGCGCTTTTACCAGTGTATTTAAGGGGTATTCAGAGCGGTTTTTACTTGTAAAAAATGCGACATTTAAATTTCGGCATCTTCAAGATGAATTTCGCCATTATGAATTTCGACTTTCTATAAAATCTTGTTCAACTTCCTTCAAAACATTTTTCTGTTTATTTTGATGGCATAGTGTTTATTTTGATGATCGCTTGCCCTCGGCCATTCCCAAAAAAACGTTCAATTCCCGAAGCATGCGGTTTACACGGTTTTGGCCAGCAATTGCACATTGTTCGTGTCTGCCCTCCTCGACAAATCCTTTCCAGCTGATAACGTTTTGATAACACACATTTTTGGGGGCAGTACGCCATCGACCCCTGACGCTACGGAAACATTGAACAAATCCTGCATCTGATCAAAATCTTTTCCGTTTTTCAATTTCGGTGCTTTTGCATTATCGGGGGAGGGGCTTTTCCTGGGGATCCCATTTTTTTGGAATGAATACAAGCAGTCTTTCTAAGTCGTTTTTTATTATTGTCAAGCGTTAAAACTTTCAAATTTCCCCACAGAACACAAAAAATTTCAAAATAGTTTGGAAAAATTTCGACTTTTTAGAAAGGGTTTTTTTACTCTACTTAAAAATTATCAATTCTAAAAAGTACTTTCGTTGACGGAACTGATTTCAGGACTAATTTAGAAAATTCGCCCTCCCCCCCCCAATAACGACAAAGCACCCCGAATTCGCAGCTTTATATCTTCGTTTCGATATTTTTCTTTCTTATTTCGATTTTCTTTAAGGATTATGGGGCGGCCACAATCCAGTCTTGCCCTATTTTTGGGCTTGATTGGTTTGGTGGCTTCAGCGGTTGATGTGAATTCCCGCGTCGATTGCTATCCCGGAGCCCGGGGCTTCGGAATCGTCCTGCAAGCAGCGAGGCTGTAATTGGGATCCGGCTCCGGCGGTAGGTAGTGCTTTGAACATTTCGCTGAGAAGAGCTGGCAGCCGCTCTCCCTGATAAAGTTTTAAAGCGTTGATGGCTGAGAGTTTGCCTTTATGTTTAGGGCTCACCGATCGGTACGCCGTATTGCTATTTCCCGCCAACCACGGGCTACAATGTCGTTAGTAACGATGGGAATGGAAATATTCAGCTTGGTGAGTCAAGCGCCTAGAACGAAGCCACAGCCCAGCCTAACAAGGATCGCTTTAGGTGCTTTGGAGTTTCGGGACGGGACCAGCTAGTTCGATAGAGAAAAATTCTGAGCAACATCCCGTTTTCAAAAAGTGCGATCGATAAAGCTGTTCAGAAAATTTAATTTAATTAAAAATGTTCCCGGTGTCCGGACCCTTGTGGTGAGTTGAGGTGATTTGCGGCGGTCGACTGCCCCTGCCACATGGGGACTTCACGCGCCCTGACCGTCCTAGGCAGGCCAAGTGGCAGTGTCGGCCTACGAAGTTTTTTTGACCTTTGCCACAAGTTCGATCTATTTATCGTTAACTTTTTGCTTTTTTGCTAATTAAAATTTTATGCACCGATGACGGGTTCAAGAACCAAAAAGCAAAGGTTTAGGCAGCGCGAAGATTCGAACCCGAGACAAAAATTGTAAAAAGTGTAGGCAAGGCGCTACCAATACGCCAATGCAACCTGTGATGGATCATTGGCGGAGGGTTACGAATGGCGCCCTGCCCAGCCCCGAAAACGACGTGAACCGAGAAAGGTCCGAAAACTAGAAAAAAGCGAACTTTAAATTAAATTTCCAAAACACCTTTATCGATCAGCACTTTTTGAAAACGGGATGTTGCTCAGAATTTTTTTCTCTATCGAACTAGCTAGGTCCCGTCCCGAAACTCCAAAAGCACCTAAAAGCGACTCCTTGTAAGCCTAAGCCTAAGCCTTGGCCTAAACCCAAGCCTAACCCTAAGCCCAAGCCTAAGCCTAGCCTCAGACCAAGTCTAAGCCCAAGCCTTACCTAAGCATAAGCGTCAGCCTAAGCCGAAGCCTAAGCCACGTCCCCATTCCAGCCAAAAATGACGGTCCCAAGAACCCGTTCGGCGACGACATCTCCCCGATCTCGCTGAAAATGTCCAAACTTGGTAATGCCATCCAATTATCCATCGGCACTGATGGCCGGTAAACAACTATTTTTCTGCCCAATTCTCATTTCTTTAAGGTATACCCCGCCGTTAAATTTGCCAAAGCAACCCCCAGCCAACCAGGCCGAGCAGCTCAATTTTCAGGTTATTGGTTATTGCATTTAAAAAAGTGATTTAGGTTACTTCCAATGCCACTTTTGCATTTACCGTAACGCGTCAATCGACGGGGAGAGCGCTTTGGGATACGTCGATTGGTAGGAGATTTGTAGAAATCGGTTTTTCCACTCTGTCATGATTTGATAAATGCTTAGCTTTATTTTAAACTTCTCCCATTTTTAGGCGGCCTCCTCTTTGCCGACAAATACATCCAAATTGCCGCGCTACTGCCGTCGGATCGCATTTTCGGCTTTGGCGAGCATGTGCACAAGAAGATGAAGGTATGAAAAACATAGCTTGTTGTCTATTTTGCGTATTAAAAACCAAAAAATATACGTTGTTTTAGCACGACATGACTCGATACACAACATGGCCAATGCTGGCGCGTGACATTGGCCCCGACAGTGGATCAGTGCTTTCCACCCAAAATCTCTACGGGACCCAGCCGTTCTATCTCTGTAGGTCACAATTTCGCGTCTCTCTTTTTTCTCACTCTCACTCGCTCTCGCTCTCTCTCGCTGGATCTCTCTCATTCTCTCGCTCTGTCACCCTCTCTCTCGCAGCAGGTCGCTTTCCACAACCTTTGACTATACTTCAGGCGTGGAACCCGACGGCAAAAGCCATGGTGTGCTGATCATCAACAGCAATGCACAGGTTGGGAACGCGTCTAAATGGATCGAGCCGCCCACATTAAATTTTCTTATTTTCCAAAATCCCGCCTTTCCAGGAGGCCACCCTTGGCCCAGCCCCCCACCTCATCTACCGTACGATTGGCGGCCAATTGGACATTGTCTTCTTCCCGGGACCTAAACCCGAAGATGTCGTTCAAGTCGGTTAAATATTTATTTCTATTTATTATTTTGCATAACTAACTGAACTTGCTGAATTCCAGGGCTTCCTCGCCTACATCGGCCGTCCGTTCCTGCCGGCCTATTGGGCCCTCGGGTATCAGGTACTGGGTCCTGTAGTTGAACAACGCATCCGTTAAGTTGTGCCGCTGGGGCTACGCGGATTTGGACGAGATGAAGGCGGTCATTGCCCGAAATCAGGCGGCCGGCATTCCGCTTGACGTACCGTATGCGGACATTGACTATATGAGCCATTATGAGGATTTTACCGAGGGAGATGTGGGTTATTTTTGTAAATGTAATGCTTTAGCATTCTTCCTTATTTTAGGTACCATTTGCCAATTTAATTTACTCGAATTTTATTAATTTCATTTGTCTAGAAGTGGGCCGGGTTCCCGGACTACGCGAAGCAACTCCATACGCAGGGCCTGCATCTGATCTTGATCTTTGACCCGGCCATCGAGGTCGACTACGATTCTTTCCAAAGAGCCAGACAACAGGTGGGGGTTTTAAGGGGCTTGGCAAGTCATCGGAAAGCCGGTAATCCTTTCTGATATGTTTCAGAATGCCTCCTTCATCGAGTGGCCGAGATTTGAGCTTGTTCCACACCAGGTCCAGGACCAATACCCCATGGCCAAGGATACGAAGATTATGCTGGGTAAGTTTTAGGAGGATTGGCTATCTCTCTCTCCTCTCTCTCTCTCTCTCTCTCATCTCTCTCCTTCCAGGAAATGTATGGCCCGAACGTAACACGGCCTTCCCCGACTTCCTCGACCCAACCAACATCACCAACAACTGGTGGACCGCCGAATTTGCCCGCTTCCACAATACCGTAAGCTTCAAGCCTGAATCCAAGTCTACGCTATAAGCCTACGCCTAAGCCTACTTTTTTAGCTTGGCTTCGATGGCATCTGGATCGACATGAACGAGCCGTCAAACTTTGACACGAACGTCTATTCTTCGAATCGTATTGATGGCGAGGCACCGACGGGGGATAAGCTCGCTTGTCCCATATCCGGTATGCGCTTGGGTCAAGGAGGGCATGCTGGCCAAGATTCTTTGGAAAATTGGGGATTAAGTAACTGTAGTTTCTCTCAAGGATCGGTCGGATTCTCTCTCGAACCACTAAAAATTCAGGAGCCGACGGAAAGCTGGATAACCCACCCTACCCAACGCAGGCAGTATATTTACAGTAGGTTTTCTACAGTAACCTGCGTATTATTGTACTCCTTGATAAACCCAAAAACCTGGTGGTGACCCTTTTCAGTATGGGCGAGTACTTGTGCTCGAAAACGTTATGTATGAATGGGAAGACGACGAGGGGTACGCAAGACTTCTACAATACGAAGGTAAGGGTTACGATACTATAAAATTACGCTCATCGCTGGTTTAATAATGTTATTTTTACGAATTTTTCCATTCCAGAACCTCTACGGGTGGTCCGAGGCTCGTGCCACGTCAGCAGCTCTTTCTGCAGCCACCGGAAAGCGTGGAGCCGTCATCTCACGGTTTGTCCGGTTCTCAGATGACACGACCCGACCGCTACGTGTCGAAGATGCTCAGAATTTATCACTAAGCTCTGTCCAAACCTCAATTTCAGCTCAACCTTCATCTCTTCCGGTCGTTATGCTGGCCATTGGCTCGGGGATAACACTGCCAGATGGGAGGATCTGCAGACGTCAGTTATTGGTATGGATTTGCCTTCAACGGCCCTTGAAAATGGTCTTCGATAAAAATCTATACTTTATCTTAGATTTTAATGTTTTTAAGACGCTTTTAAGGCTTTTAGTGCAGTGAACGAAATTTATGATGCAAGGACTTTTTCAGGTGCGATGGAGTTCAACCTGTTCGGCATCCCCTACGTCGGATCGGATATTTGCGGGTTTAACGGTACGGAATAAAGCCGTTTTCGTCTATTTTATGTCCTAGGAAAAACGACAGAAGAGCTCTGCCTCCGCTGGCATCAAATGGGAGCTTTCCACTCGTTCTCCAGGAATCACAACACGCAGGTAACGCAAAGAAAAACGCTTAAAAAATTGCATGAATGACACTGTGCGAAATGCGGCATACTGTAGCTGCAAATTACATATAACCGTTTTCCAGGGAGACCCGGCACAAGATCCAGCCGTCTGGCCCTCCGTCGCGTTGGCGGCCAAGATTGCGCTAATGTTCCGCTATCAATACCTACCGTATCTGTACAGGTATTTCTTGGATGTTTTTCTAGAACCGATGCATTAATAGGGTCCGTGGCTAGATTCTGTTTTTATGATATAGCCTATGTTTTGTAGCCTCCACTACCGCGCCTCCCTATTCGGCGCGACCGTCATCCGGCCACTCTTCTTCGAATTTCCCACCGATTCCGAGACGTTCACCATCGACCGTCAATTCTTGTGGGGGTCGGCGTTGATGATTGCCCCGGCGCTGGATCCGGTAATTTTACTGAAATCCGGTAATAATCCCGACCCACAAAATCCCGGGAGCCATAATCCCGACAGCCAGAGAAAAAGCTCGATTTGACGAAAAATCCGGATTTCGGCATTTTGGCCTCACTGCTTTCAGTGTGTCGGTATTTTCGCATTCTCCCAATTCCGATATACCGTCTAACAATCGATCCTCGCCATTTCAGGGCGTCACAACCGTCCGCGCCTATTTCCCCTCGGATCGTTGGTATTCACTCCAGAATGAGACATATGGACAGCAGGTACGGGATGCTACCATTTCCACATGACAAAACGCTAGATGCCCGTCGGCTTCAACACCGTCCCAGCCCTCACCACGGCACTGACGCCCGTTTTTGTGAGGGGTAGGTTTTGGGTTTAGGCCTAGGCAGAAATGTAGGCTTCCCCCTTACAAAACAGCTAGAAAAAGCCGCCATTTCGCATACTCGATCCCACAAGCAAGACACGCTAAATTTACCAAATTTTTTAAAATAAATAAATACCTCCGGCATATGCCAACTTTTGAGGCGGCTACATCCTCCCCCGCCAAGGCCCCGCCACAACCACCACTGCCGCCCGGAAGAACCCGTTCGAGATCCTGATCACTGTCGGTAAGGAGCAACACGTACTCCCCAAATTTGTCCTTTTTCCAGCCGGAAATGGCGGTTCTACCGGTGAACTCTATTATGATGACGGTGAATCGTTGTCCGACGATATCTTGAGCAATCCCCATTTCTACTTCAACTTTTCGTATGCGGCCACCGACGGTCAAGCGACAGTGAATATTGGGTGTAGCAGTCCGATGGAGGTGAGTTCAAGGGTTGAACGGCTTGAACTTGAGCTTAACGAGACTTCTAGACACTTTCGCATTATGGGGTAACATTCCATTTTCTCAGGGCCTCTATTTTTCAGATACAAAGAGAAGAAGTGTTTCTAAACTGGCTTTTACCATGCCTAAACGTAGAAACCTTACTAGTTAAAAAATGCAAGAAATTCAGGTTTTTCTACCATATTTCAGAATTTAAGCCCCCCGCTAATGCCAAAGCACCCACGAAATTTTACGTCTAAGAAAAACATTCAGCTAACCCTTCCCACCCTTGACGTCATCGAAATCTTTGGCTACGCGTACACGCCCGACTACACGAGTTTCTACTGGAACGGCAACAAGGTCAGAACCAGGCCATGAAATTTATTTAACCACAATTTTTCTAGCTGAACGTGAACGTGCAGACGTCGTCGTACAACGCGCTGCGCCGAATTTTGACTCTGCGCACGGTGGGGCTGATCGATCTGAATGTCGCCGCGCAACGCACCAACAACGTCCTCACGTGGACACATAAGAAGAATTAGATACTGAAGAAATTGGACGGGAATTTTGGGGCGAATAAATTAAAAGATATTACGCTTAATGCCCATTGACGCACAGTTATAAGAAGCAAAAAAAAACCAAAAAACCTACTTAAAATTATTTTTATTCCAATTTGCATCCGACATTTGATTACGACAGATAATTTTCAACGTAAACCGAATCATTGCCATCCATCCGATGCGCGAGCACGGTTTCTACCATCAGGTACTTCCGCTTTCTCCCTCCACCATATGCAAACCAGCCGATTACAGCCGCTTCGCGACTGCAATCGGCTGGACTTCGGGCCACCCTCCATATTCTACACCACCACATTTAATCCCTACCTTACGCTGATGCCTTCATGGCAATAACTACACTGATGGCTTCAGATACCTCCTCTAGCCAACCCCCCCACAAAAACATAGCTACCTTCCCGATGGCTTCAGATACCCCTCCGGGTCGAAATTCCGTTAAAAATCTACCAAAATACCTCCCTGATGGCTTCAGATATCCCCCATGGCTGCAATCCCCTTCAAAAACTACTTAGATACCTCCCTGATGGCTTCAGATATCCCCCATGGCTGAAGTCCCCTTCAAAAACTACCTAAATCCCTTCCCGATGGCTTCAGATACCCCCAGGCTGAAATCCCTTCAAAAACTACCTAAATACCTTCCTGATGGCTTAGATACCCCCATGGCTGAAATCCCTTCAAAAACTACCTAAATCCCTTCCCGATGGCTTCAGATACCCCCCATGGCTGAAATCCCTTCAAAAACACCAAATCCCTTCCCGAGGCTTCAGATACCCCCCATGGCTGAAATCCCTTCAAAACTACCTAAATCCCTTCCCGATGGCTTCAGATACCCCCCATGGCTGAAATCCCCTTCAAAAACTACCAAATCCCTTCCCGATGGCTTCAGATACCCCCATGGCTGAAATCCCCTTCAAAACTACCTAAATCCCTTCCCGATGGCTTCAGATACCCCCATGGCTGAAATCCCTTCAAAACTACCTAAATACCTTCCTGATGGCTTCAGATACCCCCATGGCTGAAATCCCCTTCAAAACTACCTAAATCCCTTCCCGATGGCTTCAGATACCCCCATGGCTGAAATCCCCTTCAAAAACTACCTAAATCCCTTCCCGATGGCTTCAGATACCCCCATGGCTGAAATCCCCTTCAAAAACTACCTAAATCCCTTCCCGATGGCTTCAGATACCCCCATGGCTGAAATCCCTTCAAAAACTACCTAAATCCCTTCCCGATGGCTTCAGATACCCCCCATGGCTGAAATCCCCTTCAAAAACTACCTAAATCCCTTCCCGATGGCTTCAGATACCCCCCATGGCTGAAATCCCTTCAAAACTACCTAAATCCTTCCCGATGGCTCAGATACCCCCATGGCTGAAATCCCCTTCAAAACTACCTAAATACCTTCCTGATGGCTTCGGATACCCCCATGGCTGAAATCCCTTCAAAAACTACCTAAATACCTTCCTGATGGCTTCGGATACCCCCCATGGCTGAAATCCCCTTTAAAAACTACCTAAATACCTTCCCGATGGCTTCAGATGATTTAAATAATTAATTAGCATAATAATTAAAAAGTATTAAAAAGTATTAAAAAGTATTAAAAGTATTAAAGTAACTTAAAAAGCTATTTGGGCGCGGGAAGGGGCCTGGGGAAGATGGGCGAAGAGAAAGGGGGCGTGGCCTCCCGGGGAGAGGGGCCCCCACTCGTTTTATTAAGGCGCCACTTTCAAAGTTAATTTTAATAATTTAAACAAAAACTTTTTCGTAATTTTTTTATCAGTTTGGGGGTTTCTGACGGCGCTCTATCCGAATCCGAAGAGAGCTAAGCTCTAGCTCCTTTCCCCTTCGAGTTGAATTCGGCTTCACACAGACGGACAGACGGACGCGTCAAGAAAATTATTATAGTTGACCAGATGGTTCCAGTCGCTTCGCGACTGTAACCATCTGGCCTTCGGGCTTCCCTTCATGCCATACACCATCACATCCATCCCTACCTTTCCAAAAATACCCCCGCTAATGGCTACAGATACCTCCCTTAGACGAAATCACCTTGAAAAACTACGTAAATACCTTCCCGATGGCTTCAGATACCCCCCATGGCTGAAATCCCCTTCAAAAACTACCTAAATACCTTCCTGATGGCTTCGGATACCCCCATGGCTGAAATCCCTTCAAAAACTACCTAAATACCTTCCTGATGGCTTCGGATACCCCCCATGGCTGAAATCCCCTTTAAAAACTACCTAAATACCTTCCCGATGGCTTCAGATACCCCCCATGGCTGAAATCCCCTTCAAAAACTACCTAAATACCTTCCTGATGGCTTCAGATACCCCCATGGCTGAAATCCCTTCAAAAACTACCTAAATACCTTCCTGATGGCTTCAGATACCCCCCATGGCTGAAATCTCCTTCAAAAACTACCTAAATACCTTCCCGATGGCTTCAGATACCCCCCATGGCTGAAATCCCCTTCAAAAACTACCTAAATACCTTCCCTGATGGCTTCCGGATACCCCCATGGCTGAAATCCCCTTCAAAAACTACCTAAATACCTTCCTGATGGCTTCAGATACCCCCCATGGCTGAAATCCCCTTCAAAAACTACCTAAATACCTTCCTGATGGCCTCAGATACCCCCCATGGCTGAAATCCCCTTCAAAAACTACCTAAATACCTTCCTGATGGCTTCAGATACCCCCCATGGCTGAAATCCCCTTCAAAAACTACCTAAATACCTTCCCGATGGCTTCAGATACCCCCCATGGCTGAAATCCCCTTCAAAACTACCTAAATACCTTCCTGATGGCTCGGATACCCCCATGGCTGAAATCCCCTTCAAAAACTACCTAAATACCTTCCTGATGGCTTCAGATACCCCCCATGGCTGAAATCCCCTTCAAAAACTACCTAAATACCTTCCTGATGGCTCAGATACCCCCCCATGGCTGAAATCCCCTTCAAAAACTACCTAAATACCTTCCTGATGGCTTCAGATACCCCCCATGGCTGAAATCCCTTCCAAAAACTACCTAAATACCTTCCTGATGGCTTCAGATACCCCCATGGCTGAAATCCCTTCAAAACTACCTAAATACCTTCCTGATGGCTTCAGATACCCCCCATGGCTGAAATCCCTTCAAAAACTACCTAAATACCTTCCTGATGGCTTCAGATACCCCCCATGGCTGAAATCCCCTTCAAAAACTACCTAAATACCTTCCTGATGGCTTCAGATACCCCCATGGCTGAAATCCCCTTCAAAAACTACCTAAATACCTTCCCGATGGCTTCAGATACCCCCCATGGCTGAAATCCCCTTCAAAAACTACCTAAATACCTTCCTGATGGCTTCAGATACCCCCCATGGCTGAAATCCCCTTCAAAAACTACCTAAATACCTTCCCGATGGCTTCAGATACCCCCCATGGCTGAAATCCCCTTCAAAAACTACCTAAATACCTTCCTGATGGCTTCAGATACCCCCCATGGCTGAAATCCCCTTCAAAAACTACCTAAATACCTTCCTGATGGCTTCAGATACCCCCCATGGCTGAAATCCCCTTCAAAAACTACCTAAATACCTTCCTGATGGCTTCAGATACCCCCATGGCTGAAATCCCCTTCAAAAACTACCTAAATACCTTCCTGATGGCTTCAGATACCCCCCCATGGCTGAAATCCCCTTCAAAAACTACCTAAATACCTTCCCTGATGGCTTCAGATACCCCCCCATGGCTGAAATCCCCTTCAAAAACTACCTAAATACCTTCCTGATGGCTTCAGATACCCCCCCATGGCTGAAATCCCCTTCAAAAACTACCTAAATACCTTCCTGATGGCTTCAGATACCCCCCCATGGCTGAAATCCCCTTCAAAAACTACCTAAATACCTTCCTGATGGCTTCAGATACCCCCCATGGCTGAAATCCCCTTCAAAAACTACCTAAATACCTTCCTGATGGCTTCGGATACCCCCCCATGGCTGAAATCCCTTCAAAAACTACCTAAATACCTTCCTGATGGCCGGATACCCCCATGGCTGAAATCCCCTTCAAAAACTACCTAAATACCTTCCCGATGGCTTCAGATACCCCCCATGGCTGAAATCCCTTCAAAACTACCTAAATACCTTCCTGATGGCTTCGGATACCCCCATGGCTGAAATCCCCTTCAAAAACTACCTAAATACCTTCCTGATGGCTTCGGATACCCCCCATGGCTGAAATCCCTTCCAAAAACTACCTAAATACCTTCCCGATGGCTTCAGATACCCCCCATGGCTGAAATCCCCTTCAAAAACACCTAAATACCTTCCTGATGGCTTCAGATACCCCCCCATGGCTGAAATCCCCTTCAAAAACTACCTAAATACCTTCCTGATGGCTTCAGATACCCCCCATGGCTGAAATCCCCTTCAAAACTACCTAAATACCTTCCCGATGGCTTCAGATACCCCCATGGCTGAAATCCCCTTCAAAAACTACCTAAATACCTTCCTGATGGCTTCGGATACCCCCATGGCTGAAATCCCCTTCAAAACTACCTAAATACCTTCCTGATGGCTTCGGATACCCCCATGGCTGAAATCCCCTTTAAAACTACCTAAATACCTTCCCGATGGCTTCAGATGATTTAAATAATTAATTAGCATAATAATTAAAAAGTATTAAAAAGTATTAAAAAGTATTAAAAGTATTAAAGTAACTTAAAAAGCTATTTGGGCGCGGGAAGGGGCCTGGGGAAGATGGGCGAAGAGAAAGGGGGCGTGGCCTCCCGGGAAAGGGGCCCCCACTCCTTTTACTAAGGAAAAACTTTCAAAGTTAATTTTAATAATTTAAACTAAAACTTTTTAATAATTTTTTATCAGTTTGGGGTTTCTGACCACGCTCTATCCGAATCCGAAGAGAGCTAAGCTCTAGCTCCTTTCCCCTTCGAGTTGAATTCGGCTTCACACAGACGGACAGACGGACGCGTCAAGAAAATTATTATAGTTGATAGTTGATTATGTTAAGGCGGACTCGCCGGGCAACGCGCCTCACTTTGAAGGCGTCTGGAAGGAGATTGAGAAGCAGAAGGCGATCCTGATCAACGATCGATCAGTGGCTCGTCGCCCAGCTCGTCCCGGCACCACCTCGTCAGTGGCTAACGAGCAGAGATCCTTCAGGAATTTCTCAAGGAAATCCCGTGTTTAGCCAGCTCGACCCGATGGTGTGGCGCGTGTGTGCTGGTAACGAGATGGCACGCACTGATCCGGGTAGCCCCAAACACGCTGCCACAACCTCGGCAAGTCCAGGGCCCGACACGTCTCGGAAAGCGGAAGGGGAGGACGAGAAGGAGAGCGCCTCGGAAGCCACTTCCGGACGGTCTTTGCAGAGTGACTATGAGGTTGTTTCAATGGGCGGTTCTTGCGCGTTATCGGGGGGGGGGGAGGGAAGGGGCAGATGGGCCTGTAGGCGTAGGCTTAGTAGACTTATTCCACTATCTTCAGGAAACCGACTCGCCGCTCCACTCCGAGCGCGCTTCGATGCTGCGTGAGCGTCAACGTGCCCGTCAGCGTCTCCCTTCCCAATATTCATCTACCGCTTCGGCATCAATTTCGGCGAGTGCCGCCACGTCCCCCTCGACCCCGCCGAGCAGCACCGGCTCCGTGTCGCTGACTGAGGAAGTGGTGCGTGCAATATCTATTGCTCAAGCAACGTCTTTGAAAACTTTCAGAGCAACCCGGCCAGCTACCCGGTCAGCAGCTCGGTCAGCAAGTGCTCATCTTCGGGTAACATCTACGAGCAGGCGGTCGCACCTTCGCAGCAGCAGGAGGACCCGATGGAGTACGGTATCAGATGAGAGAGAGAGAGAGAAACGCGCCAAATTCCGATTATTTTCAGCCGCTACAAGCTGTGCAACTGCGAGCGTCTGGAGACGACCGGTGTCGGCGCCTACGTCAGTCGATCCATCGAAGAATACTCGGGCATCAGGGGTAAATTTCCTGTACTTGTTCAAGATGTCGGCATCGAACTTTCAGCCCCGCTGGAGATGTACATGCGTCAACGGCCCGTCACCTCGCCCACCATCTCGGAGATCATCTCCAGGACCACGGCATCATCTGCCTCCCAGCAGAGCCTTGTTGCCACCCCCTCCACCCCGAAGAAGCAGCAGCAAGTTCAGCCACAGGTGGGATAAGTTCTCAAGATCTCAAGTGTATCTGTAGAACACGACCACATCATCTGCTTCGGGCACGAAGAATGCTGTGAATACGACCGGCCCGGTGATGAAGATCGCCAGTCTGACCAATTTGGCCAAGGGCAAGCCAGCTTTGGGATTCTAAGCAGAAGCCTAAATGAGCACAACCCTGATCCAACAAGGTATATCCAAATTTTTTAGGTTCCGATGCCACTCGGTCGCCCGTCTCGCCGCAGACGCCCCTAGAAGCACTTCCTGCCGATAAATGCGCTTCCGCTCTGCCGGTAGATGATATTTGGAAAATAGCTAAAATACCGACACGATACTATACTATTTCCGGATGTTCCCGATTCCAGCCCTCCGCCACCACCAGCACTCCGTCGATGACCTGGCTGCAAGCGGAGCTGCGTTGTTGGCTGGGACTGTTGGTGTTCGTGTTCATCGTCTACCTCTACCACATGTGGCTGCCCGAGACCCGTGTCTGCCCCTCCATCAACACCTAGCAGTCCACTTACAATCCACGAATAGTCATTAACTCTCTCGTTTCCATATCCGCCCCCATCCCATTTAATCCGTCCAATTATTCGCCCCCTTGCAAGGGTTTTCGTATTCCTTCGTGCTACTGTCGTTTTGATGTCGAGCCCCGGGGGTTGCCCCTCCTAATAAAGCATTCGTGGTTTGAAATGAAGCGGAGCCGCGAGTCAGTCATTTTGTTGGTGCTCAATTAATTCGGTGACCAAGCACATTTGCTGAAAGAGATATCTCCCCGGTGGTTTATGGCTTTCACCTCAATTTATGCGGCTTTCTAGCGCTGCTGATTCAATAGTGAAATGCTTTGTTCATCGCCTTTATAACCTGCCTACCTGTTGGTAGTAAATAGTGTATTTTATGATGTTTTTTGTAGTGTTTACTCGAGAGTTATCAAAAACCAGTGGAAAAAGACCGCTTCGCGGCCCTTTTCCACTGGACCCCGTCCAGGAATCATGAATTTGAATACCTTCTTCTTTTAGCCTGCGGCGCTAGAACCTGAGTTAAGGAGCTATTCTTTGGCCTGCGGCGCCAGAGCCAGCGTTGCGCTAGAATCTTTGAGCCTGCGGCGCTAGTTACTGGGTTTTCTCCTGGATCTGGCCTGCGGCGCTAGAGCCCGGGTCCAGGACCCATCCTTGGCCTGCGGCGCGAGAGCCTGGGCCAAGGACTTTTTCTTTGGCCAGCGGCGCAAAAGCGAGGGTCAGGCCTAAACCTCGCACACCTCTGAACTCACTACCTTGCGCGTCGTAGCCCTGGCGCTAACCCAATACACCACGGAGCAGCTGGGATCGAGAGGCGGGAAAGCCCTCTTCTGTCCTGGGGCGCGGCAGGGGCAAAGAAAAGGGCGGCCCCATGATCCCACGAGAAAGGCCTTCTGGTCACTACAAAATTCCATTTTTTAGTCTAAATACGCAGAAAATTTGTAAAGATAATAAGATGCGCGTGATCCCCACTATCAAATACATAAGTGGTCCAAATTACAGACCGAAATTCCATCAGGGCTTCGAGTTATGACCTGTACAACGCGGCTCGTAACCCAATTTGTTAAGGATTTTTACATTTTCGCTTGTAAAACCGTTAAATTAAGGACTTTCGAAAAATCCAAAAAACCGTTTTTGGCGAATGTGTTTCTCCACCTTCATGCCAAAAATCAGCCGGAAATTCGGCCTTACGACCGAGAAACCGCCTGGACAGAAAACACACATACTTTTCTCGCTTATAGGATAGGATGTTTTTAGTCGAAAAATCGAAAAATCTAAATCTTTTACCTTTTTGTTCCTTCTTTTATAAATTTTTACCAAAGCTAAGAGTCTAATTTCTGGTCGAGGGTGTGCAACACGTTGTAATCGCCTTAATAGCCCACCCATTCAGATAAATGCTTTATTTTGCAAACAAATGACAATGATAATCCTACGTCAGGTACATGAGTGGGGGAGGGCAATATACCAGTGGCGCCGGGTATAGCAGATATCGCAAAGAAAAGAATGGGGAACCAATTGTGATCACCGAGTGAAGGGCGGATACCAGAGGATTAGAAAGCAACACAAACACAATGACAATCAAACGCTCAGAGTTTGGCCAAAAGGACGAGAAGAGAGTTCGCAGCCTTCGGGCGGATCGGCGGGTCACGAAACTCGCCGCGGTAGTCGCTGTACTTAACCCGCGAAATCTGAAAGTAATTTGATATTGATAAGTAGTAAATATAAAAGATGATAGGCAATATTCGAGAAAATTTAACGAGCTTAAAACGCGCGTGAAACCCTTGAAATAGCTTTTGACAAGCCCGAGAAACAGACCACTTGGCGAAAATGTTGGTGGTAGAGCGGCTGCACGCCCTCCGACGTGCACACGGTGAATGCCGAATCGCAGCGATCGCTCGAGTTGCGCGCAGAGTCGAGACTAAAGCCGAATGCTGAAACCCTTGAAGCCGTTGCCTACCTCTCATTGAGAAGCCTCTTTCCGAGTCCACCCTTTTGGTACTCGGGCTTCACCCCGACCAGCACCACGAATACGGGCTTTGAAACGCCGGCCTCCTCCAGGTGATAAGCCACGTCGACCCTGAAAGATACTTTTGAAAATACCTGAAGAAGGCTTCCTTTTATATAAAATGATATGAACTTTACATACCTATTAAAAACATATTTCAAAAATTCGACGGCAATCGACAGGCCCTTGTCCGTGAAGGAGTAGCGGCAAAGACGATCCAACTAGAAGCAATATTCATAAAAGCAAAGAACCTAACCTGTTGATCGAATAGATGATGGCGACTGGCCAGGCAGACGCCGATGACCTGGATTGATCGTTATATGGAAAAATTATTCCTGAAATACCTCGTTTCGTGTCTCATCTCTGGCCACCACCGTCCCTGGACAACTCAGGGAATCCGAAACGAGATCGTCGAGTAACCGAGAGAGCTCCTCCCTAAAAGGCACTCATCAAATGCAGATATCGCTGCACCTACCGGTTAGAAACTTGAAGACTAGCCAGAATCGGTTCATTTGGCACAAAGTGGTCTATTAAAAAGTTGACGATTGCGGGGAGATCTGACGACGAGGGCCGGCAGATCGGCGTTGCTGAACAAACAAAGTCGGTTTTATTCTTTCCTTTCTCATTTTGAATGTTCAAGCGGGTCGGATAGAATTTCTATCCGGCTCTTTCACAATGTCGGGGGAGGGAAAGGAAAATGTATCACACCAGCGCTGACCCCGCCCCGCGGGGGTCCCCCCCCTGCCCCCCCCCCCGTAAATTTGAAATTATAATTGTAAGGGGTAGTATGGGGGTGAAAAGGAAAAGGGGGGGGGAGAGTTTAAATTTTTTTTTTTTTATTAGTAAAATTTAAATATATTCCAAGCTCAAAAACTCTCTAAAAACGTGGAAATTTTTATTATCTATCCTTAGTTTGGTATTATTTTTAAACAAAAGTTTGTAGGAATTTTACGTTTAGTCTAGTAAAAAAGCTATCCCGAGAACCCCCCGATAATGCGAAAGCACCTTCTATCCGTGTCTTTTCCTCCTTTGTATCGCCCACTTACCGGAAATTTTGTTGGCCAGCTCGGGGGTGGGTAGGGTTGAGGAGGAGAGCTCGCCAGAGGTAGTTGGGGATGATAGAGCCAATGAAGCCGCCGCCATTCGCTGAAACGACCGCTATGAATCGAACGAGTCGAGGGGTTGGCCCCGCTGGTTCGGGCTAGTAGGCAAAATATAGTTAGTGCCCAGGGCTCCTCGGCTTGCAAAAAATTGGTATTACCAAAACTGGTAAGCAAAACAAAACTGGGCGCAAGGCAATGAAAGGAAAGATCGGTTGGTACGAAACAAGCACATGCTCAACATCTCCGTCGGCGCAGGTTTTTTAAACCCTGGAGACTGGCCGACGAAAATTGCGCACCGATCGTTTTCGCCATTTCGGGCCAACCCCAGAAATAATGCACCGGAAGTGAGGTAGAAAGGGACAGAGAGGGCGGAAAGCATACACACGCATGGGTGGCGCTACTTGAAAGTGGCCCGAATATGGAGGGAAGTACCGTGGAAGAAATCCACTTGGAACTCAACACCAAGTATGGAATATTTATCAAAGAAAGGGGACCGATGTCGGGTCGACTGGATTTGAATGGGTATCTATGCGGCAACTAGAAGCACTAATAGATCCTCTGAAATCCCGATTGACGATAAAAACCATTGCTGACCCGACAGGAGCCCGATCGATGACCAATTTTACGCCCAACAATTCTTGGAGACGGTATTTTTCCCGATAGCCTACCAGACTAGTAGCCACCCGAAAGGGCGCGTGAATAATGAAAGTGGTGCAGAGACAGTTATGAAAATTTAGTGTTAAGAAAGGGGGGTTCTGGGCTGTTAGCGGGGGCGAGTATAACCTTGGTCAAGACGCGTGTTCATCAAATAGGCAAAGCTTTTTATGGTCGTTTTTAACTATAGAAAGATTTAGATTTTTGGTATAAATTCTACGAAAATGGTGTTTCGATTTCCAACGTTTCCAAACATTTTTAGTTATTTTTAGTAAACAAAGACTCCTAAAAATACTTGGAAATGCAGAGAAAAACGCTTAAAAAATTGTTAGATAGGTATAGACAGCTAGAAAGCCCCCCCCGCTAATAGTCCAAAGCCGAGAAGCACCGAAAGCAATATTCGAAATCCCGAAATCTCTGAATAACATCAGGCAAGTAAGCATACGCCTACCAACAACAAAAGTTGGGCGCAATTCAGAAGATAGAGAATTAGGCAGACGTGATCAAATGACCCCCCCCCAATCACTTCAGGGAAAATTGATTCGGTCACGCCGAAAAAGCGCAGACCATAAAGATAGTGCCCCGTTTAGCGTTTGCAGGCCCTCGGCGCCGAATGAGCCGTGTGAGAGCGCATTTCGAATTCATCGCCGGGGCTCAGCTGGGCCCCTGAGAATGCGAGGAGGGCCCTCGGCCATCAACTCTACGGCGTTAAATGGGGGTGGCTGCGTCCGGGGATTAAAGGAACCGTCAACGCGCGTTTACGACCCTTTTACCTACCGCTGGATTTCGCGAAAATAAGCATGATCGAGTGGTTAATAGTATTTTAGGCGCTTTTTAGATAAAAAAGTAGATAAAAATTTAACATAATTTTCGAAAAACTTTTGGTCAAAAATGTGTCAAATAGTAAAAATTTTAAATCTTTCTAATTAAAATTCGAAGCGCTACACTTATCAATGGCTATGGGACCACAAACGAAAACGATTCACAAAAGGCAAAAATAAACACATTAAAATTAAGCGACAGAGAAAGGGGTCGGGATGCCAGAAACCAAATTCAACCCGAAACCCCGCCCTTTTCTGAACCTCTTCAAGTCGCCGTTGTTGTCGCTTCGGGTTGGCGAAAAAGTAGGATATGATGTTCTCGAAGCGCCAGTTCATCATCGTATATCCGAGACCGGGGGACAGCCCCAGACGGGCGCGTGCCGTTTGGGTTGTCGGATGCCTGTGAATTCAGTTGTTCATTTATTGGAGTTGAGCGAGATATAGAACTGTAATGAAATATGCGGGATTGGGCGGCGATATATTTTTTTAAGTTCAACAGATTGCAGGGCGCGTTTGCGAAATGATGTGGCGAGTCTGTGGCATAATTGATGGTTTGGGTTGTAGTCTAGTCTAATATCCACTCTCATCAGAAAACGTCAAATATAGCAAAAATTTGCCCATCGCACAGGTAAAATATAGGTACAATTTTGCTGCGATTCACTAAAATAATTAAGGAAAGTATGCTAAAAAATAAGACAGCTTGCTTTTATTAAGCCACAAAAGTCAAGCCCTCCTATTAGAATTGCCCGCCTAAAAAAGGCCCAGACCGTCCCGGCAAAAGCCAATGAAATCAGAGAGCCCCGTGAGATTCCCAAGAAAGCCAAGACGGAGAAGAAGCCGAAAAAAAATCGGTTTGCTAGCTGGTCGCCCCAGCCGCGCACGAATCAATTTCCTACCCCTGGCAACAGCGTATATGCATACGGAGAGCCGGCGGGGGCTGGCGGGCCGGAAAACGACGAGACGCCGCACAACTCAAAGCAAAGAGACCCAAAGACAAGGGCCCACTGGGCCCCCAGAGGGCACACACGAGCATGGCCAAAGGAAGGGACCCACAAGCACTGCCCCCCCCCCTTTGCGGTAATTACCAGGGCTACTTGAAGAGGGTGCAGAGAAGAGGCGGGGAGGCGGAGGAGGACGACTAGATAGAATCCCGGAATCCCGTCATCGGCTCTGCCCTCCACCCACATCAAAAACCCCTCCTTTTCCGCCCAAATGCTCTGAATGGCTCGTAATCCAGGAGAGAAATGTCCGCGATAGAATTGCACTAAAGGTGTGCCGTGTCCCACCCGCTAATCCGTTGCTTTTTGTTATGGAGCCGATGAATCTATCTGTAGCCCCGGCCAGACGCTTCTCGCAATTATAAAGCAGGGGGTGGCACAGGTAATTAATTCCCCGTCGAAAGGCGTTAATTTTAAGTTATCTGCATTAAGTAGGACTGCCAAAAAACCAAGGCTATAGATTTTCTAGACAGTTCTAAATGTCCACTTCTGTACTGCTAACTTGAGATACCATCTAATCATTCCTTTCACAAAAATGCTACAATCCAGCAAGTCGTTTTTAGGTGTGTTTTTTTAGAGTTTTGCAATGTCACATGGGACGTCCGATAGAGCTTGAAATTCTGAACACGTATTTACAAAATTGGCTCTGAAGGGGTCATCTGTCCGTTCTTTTCCGTTCCCGCGTAACAAAATGCAAGCTTTGATTCGCAGTTTCACCGATACCGTCGTCTTTCAGCAGCTTTTAATTTTGACAGTAAGCTCTTGCTCATAGCTTCCAGCTCTAACCAGGGCGCTATGTCAGATCACGAAACTCCAAATACCGCCGAAAAACGACTTCTCTTTAGCTCGACGTGGAAATTTGCCTGAAATAGGAGCCACCACTGGCAAAGGGCCAAAAGACGGATTCAGCCGTTTCCCAAGAGGGGGGATTTGAAGCGGGGATGTGGCCATTGAAGCTTGAAAACTGACCCGAGTGTCGCCTATTTGCGCAACGGGAGGCCCCCCGCCGAGAAGTGGCGCTGGACCAGCAGCATTCGCTACTCCGAAAATACTCGCAGTCAAACAGAGCCGCCAGTGGATGGATGGACATGGGACTCGGGGCACCTGATCCCCACCGGGAACGACCGCCAGGTACTGGACTGTTAGCGGGGAGGGGGGGTGATGGGCGGCGGGGGAAACTTATTAAAATCCCCTCAAAATTCTCCAAAATCTAAATACTTCTCTATTGGGGTTGTAAAAAACCTTAATAAGTAAAAATTAAAAACTGTAAAATACCGAAAAAGTTTTTGCTCAAAAAAACTTCAACCTTTCCTTCGATAAAAGCAATATCAACAAAGGTAGATACGCGATATTACCCGATCATGTAGAGATCACTTATGTAAAACGTATAAAAAACAGTACAAGTTTAAATACCGGATCGACCAAAAGACCAAACATTCGCTCAGCTAACAAGCCGTTCGAGCCCGACAAACAAATCAGCCAAAGAATTTATAGACAGCACCCGTATAACAATTTACCACAACGTAGAAGTGTACACAAAGAAGAGACATGGTTAAGGGATCAATAGTAACATGCAAGAGGAAACCGGGCTGAATCTACCTTCTTCTCTCCCAGTCTACCAACGGTCAGTGCTCAATTCCCGTCAAACCGGGCACGGATCATCGTAGTCAAAATCGGAGGACGAGCTCGAGCTGGAAAAAAAGAGTTATTAAAACGGTTTCTATTGAAAAAGTTAAATGCATTGAAAATGGGGGATTTGAGGGGGTTCGATGGTACCTTTAACTTGTAAAAAGTGGTTCTGGTCCGTTAGCGGGAGGGGGTATTTTGTCGCTGGTTTCTCGTTACGCCCGCTATTTTAGTTTACATCAGCTGTGATTCAACACTTCGTATAGTTTTTGTCCGGATCGGTTGACCGCCGAAGCGGAAAAGAGGGGGAAACCCCCAACCCCCCCCCCCCCCGCCGCCAAACGAAATTTTCGCTCGCTACAAGAACTTTCCCCCCCTAGGGCCCCAAAGTCCCAGAGAAACGTCGGCGAGACACACGAGCTGCTTGAAAGCCATGGCGGGACCGCCGAAAATATGGACGGGCCCCGGCTCAATAAGCCCGCCTAAACAGCCCCTATTCAAAAGAGGCAATAAACCCGTCCATGGCACAGCCACACGCAAACAAATGGCGCCACAGCCAGCCGCACCGAACACAGCTCTACTGAATCGGCGGCCCGAACAAGATTTGCCAAATCCCAAAATGCACACTGTCGATGAGTCGGTAGAAGAAAACGCCAAAATCAGGACACCGAAAATACCCGACATAAGAAAAGCCCTCCATGCAAAAATCCCGACAGCCAAAGCCCAGCAGGAGAAACTAAAGCTAAAATCCCGACATGCAAAACCGCTACTGTATAAAAATAAATTAAAACACTAGCGTTTAGGAGGTAAAGACTGGATGGATTTTGGATTCCCGTCAATCAGACTCGCCTCTGACTCCATTCCAAACTGACTTTGCTGAGTTTGCGTCGTGTCGGGATTTTGGCTCTCGAGATTATGGTTTGTTGGGATTTTGGCTGTCGCGATTATGATTAGGGTAGAAGTAAGAGGATGAGTCAAAACTTTTCCCCGCGTGAAATTGAATCGGCCCCTTTCAGCAGCGGTGACTTCGAAGCCGGGCAGGGAAGTCCCATGGGATTCGATGAACTATACAGCGCAAATTAAGTTATAAGAACAATTAGGAGGAGTTTGCATGAGCATGTTTTCGTATGGCCAGACATTTCGAGCGCCGGCGCCCTAAAAAGGGCGCCCGTTTTCGAAGTGACTACAGACTGGTGGCTATAGACAGCTGGTTGGGCGGCTAGTTTCTTGAAAAGGGATGGATGGGCCATCCCCACCCAAGGCCAATGGAAGGGAGTAGTGGTTGGAGGTCGAGGGGAGGCCCGACGGCGGCAAGTGCTTTTTCAAAAAGCGAAAAAGCGCTCTTCAGAATGGGGGTAGAGGGGCATGGGAGGCATTTAAGGGCTTCCTAGTGTTTATGGGCTTACGAAGGGCCCCATGAGCACCCTCCTTCACTGGCCTAACGGGGGAACCTTATGATGGATGGCACGAGGGCCCAGTCATTGCTCTTTTCATCGTCCCTCATGTTAACCACGAGAAAAAGTGAGCGGTACACCGCGTTCTACTTCCAATCGGATGCGCCGTTCCTAGGAACCTTCTCCACAATCTTGAAACTCCCAATATCGAAAATGCCTAAAACCAAAAACTCCATAACTCCTGGAAACAAATCGTTTCCAATATTTTCGGTAGTAGGAATTTGATAAAACACGGCCCAATACTTGTTGCGGGATTGAGAGAATTCGGGTTTAAGAATTTTCGAGATAGCGTACTTTGGCGATTGGAAATTCCAGACAAAGAATGTATGATGCCAGGTCTTGGATCAAATATCCCTGATGAAACATTGCCCCAAGAAGCAGACGAAGCACTGTCCTCTCCAACACACAAAAAAAATAGTGTAATTAAGTGTCCGTGCAATCTCGCGTCCGCCAATTTCCGTCTAGATTAACGCCTTTTTCCCAATGACCACCGGGTTGACGGTTTATGGACGGAAATTAACCAGAAGAAAACGCAAAGCCATAGCTCCCCGGGCCAAAAAACCCATAAATTTTATAAGCTACGTCAGACGCAATCGGTGTGCGAGCCGGGCCCGCCTGCAATTTCCTTTTTTTTTGGCAGGGAGAGAATTGGGCGTTTGGAGCAGACTGTTTTCAGAAACGACCGAGACCAGTCAGAAAAGCAAAAAACCAAGGCTGGGGAGCCCCCTGTTCTTAAATGGTTCTTGTTCGTTATCGGGGGATTATAATCCTTCATTTAGCCTAACCTCCATCGTAATAAGATAAGACATTTTCATAGCGTTTTAGCGGCGCTCGTTTACTAAAAAAATGTAAAAATCAAAAATGAAAAACACTACTTTTTTACCATTTTCTACTACTTAGGCAAAAAAGTAATAAAAGTCTTTTTATACCTGAAAACGCGCAAACCGCCATTAACTACTTGCATTATTTGTCGCATACCGGGTGAACATCTCAAAAATCTACCCCCCCCCGATAAGGAACCAGAACTGGAGGTAGCTTGGCTTCAAGTGACGAGGAAAACACCACCAAAAATGGGTATGTGCCGTCCCTTGAAAATAGAGCCAGGGAAATAAATTGGAAAACGGGAGGTGGCATCAAAAGTACGAGCCCCCTGATGGGCGCTGTTTTTTGGGCAGGGGCGGTAAGACGATGATGTCTCGTCGGCGACGACGAGAAGACAGCTCATTTCATTATCGAAATGGGGGTGGGGGGGCAGAGCGCATCTCGTGTCGACCGATTCAATTTACAATTCGCCTTCTTTGGGCCCATGGGTCCCCGGGGGCGGCGGCGGCAGTCCGAAACCAGTGACTGGCCGCTGGAGATGGCCTATCAGCCATTCCAACACGCGGCCACTCATGAAGCGGCAGCGCGGCGATTTGTAGCTATAGAGTCCGGGCCGGGGCTCGCCCAGGATCCTCGGGACGGAAATACCGCCTTATATTGCCTACCGAAAATGTAGCCGATTTCGGGAATCGTGGGGGGGGGCACCAAGGCGCAAATCCGGACTTGTAGTTACCTGACCTTGCCTTGTGATTTAAATGGCAAAGTCACGCGAGGATATTGTAGCTTACAGGCCGAGTTCCGGCAGGGCAATTCTTACTAGTCACGATACAGCGGCTTCGCTAAAGCTGAGAAATCTCAACAGCCCCCATTGCTTGCAAATATGAAAACAACGGTGCTTATCTTTTATCCGGGGGGGGCGGTCGGGGTTTTTCAATGACCGTATGTCGCGAATAGTGGAATTTGGACTAGACTATGCATGCTAGTTTTAGAGAATTCTACGCTGCTTTTAAGGACAAAAAAAACGGAAGAATTTCTTGGCTCTTGGTCTGCAATACAAAAAAAAGGGCCAAAAATGATCCAAACATTTAAGTTTAAAATCTACAGGAACTTCGCGACTTTTCTTATTGAGAAACTACTAGAACACGATTCAAATTAAATTAAAATTATTAGAATTAAAAACCGGGAAGTAGAGACTTATCGAGGAGAGCTCGACGCAAGTCCGATTCCCCCGAAAATTCTAGGCGAGCCGGATATCAAGAGACGGCTGTAGGCCCACGGGAAATGAACCATCGGGGGGCGAAAGTCCCGCCCGGGAAAACGGAAGCCCTATGGCCGGATGAGAACAATTTCCGGTGGCCATCTACCGGCCGGATTGCGGGCTGGCCCCGGGGAATTATGACCCTGCTCTTCGCCGAGGAACCCAGTAAATCCCCTCATTAAATCTGTATTTAGGCGAACAGATGAGTTTCGGGGTTTACACTAGGGTTGGCCTTATTCAAATCAAAGTTACCCTCAACAAACCGAGGAATCGGTTGGGCATACGAGTCTCATTCAAAATTTTATTGAGTTCAAGCCTGATGAAATTCTCAGATTTGAGGGTGGCTTTGATTTGAATAAGATCAGTTCTAGATCACACAAATGGGGCGCAATCTTTATTCTCAAGTATGCTGCGGTGAGATGAAGCTGGCCCGAAACTCAACTGGTGGCCCTTCTTTGACAAGAACAATAGGGCAGCAGTGCCACTGCGGGCTTTCGCCGCTAAGGAATTCCTTTCCCGGGTCCAAGGCTCCCGCCGAAAACCCCGAGCTTGTTGCCTACATGATCAGCTATGCGTTTCTACGGGCAGGGTGGCCCCCCTCGACGATGTCTTGCGAATAAGCAAACAACCTTCGCTGCTTCTTGAATACCCGCCACCCCTCCCGCTATTGAAGAAACGTTAAGACAAAAATAGCCGTCGCTAAAACACTGCAAACTTGCCGGGTCTCAGCGCGTGTTTTTGAGGGCTGAGACGGATTAGGGGAGAAGCAATACACTGGAAATACCAAGTAATACAAACCTAAACATTCGCAGTAGCCTCAAAATTCGCAAAACTACTCGCAACGTATGAACAACACACAAATTATTGCTGTCTCAAGGCGTGGTGTTAACGAAAACACAATTAACAGCCCAGCACGCCCAAATCCTTGGGCCGACAAAGCGATGGCGCCCATGTCTATTTCTAAATTCCTTGCCCTCCCCCCGTCAAATAATTGGAGACACAACCCGAGCCACCGGGGAGCCCAGATTATCCAAGACCGCGGAATTGATGTCTAGAGGCGAGAGAGCCTTAATTACTTTCCAGGAAACGGCAAGACCTTTCGGCAAGTGGGTGGTGCAGGATTATACATGCCTAATTATCCATCCATAAATATACCTTCCAGGGCGAGGTTTCGCAACAAGACCCGGGTCATCATCATCAGAGAGGCTCATTTCGACGATTGCTGAAAAGAGAGCCTTTATAGAATCGCAGTCAGATTTTGGTACCAAAACACCAATGTCTGGATACTGGCTCTAGGGTTTATGGCTCAAAGTAAAAAAAAATACCAGGCTCTTCTTCATCGTCGTGTTCGCCGGCACTTTCGGACTCTGACTCTGCTCGCTCCCTTCTTCGACCTGCCGCCACCGTCGATTCGCCGCGTTGATCTTCCGCTTCCGCCTCATCATCTTCTGATGGCATTGGCCGGCTGACTACGGCGTCCAATTTTGGGCAATCTTGCCTTGCTCGGAGCGCTGCTTTAGGCTTTCGAGCTAGCTGTTCCGACTTCGCGCCAGAATTAATCTCCTTCCGATTACTAAAATCAGCGTCAATCCAAGCTCAAAAGCCAGCTCTCACATCACTTCACCGTCCCTAATCGCACACAATGTTCGGGCCAATCCACCAGCGGTTAAGGGTCGATCACAGGGGTCTTCAAAGCACAGCCAACTGGAAAAAAATTGGATATACACCAAACAAATTGCATACAATCTGGTGAGCTCCGAATCCCTTATGGGTACTTCGTTATCGAGTAGTCGCTGAACAAGGTCGGTTATCGGTTTTGCCTTGAGGGCTTCAGGGCTGCAGACACGCAAACATAACGCCAACACCCATAGCTCCTTTTCAGATGAGCAGCCATCCTGAATAACGGGGTTTAGAAGATGGAAATAATCAACACCTCACCATTTGCCTTCTTGCAATCGACGCAACAGCCCCATCGACAAGCCGATAAATGGCATCTATGATGGCCTTCTCATCGCTGGATACGCCCAATTCGGAAAGTACACCAAGCAGCGGGACAATCGCCTCCATTGTAATGCACTAAAATAGGGATAGAATCAAATATCCCCCCAATGATCCACACCTCTTCCAACAGGCTGTCGACCAAACGTTGATGGACCCGGGTCATCTAAAAAAACCAATTTTAGAAACGAATGAGCCATCCATACGAAGTAGAACTTGGATAGTACGTGCAGGAACCTATCCACAAATGGAGAATCGACTAGCACGGCTAGAAAGGCTGGATCAAGCGAAAATTTTACAGACGTACTTGTTTCCGAGTGTTCTTGAAAGATCTTCTGGATGTTTGAGGTTGCGCCAATAAACGAAAATCGGCAATGAAGAGCCCGATAGTGGAAGTAGAGGCATTTCAGGACATCCCTAAAGTATGAATCCCCAAGGTGCGATATAAGGAAAAGCCATTGCACGCATTAAAAAAAGGGTTGAAAAGCCAGAAGTAAAGGCGATATCGAGAATATTCTTGAAACTGCTGCATGCCCAACGCGGACCGGAAAGTCAAGGAACGAAAAAACTGGTTACCAACCGTTTGGCCAATAAGAGTCCCCGTTGGTTCCACGGGTCGCCAAGCAGCGGTAGAACACGAATCGAAGCCGCGTAGAGCTCATCCGCAGCGCTCAAATTCCCCTAGGGAAATTACGCTAGACTACAAGCTCGTTACCTTGTATCTCATCACGTCACCCACGCGCAGGCAGATAAACGACTCGAATTTGCGCGACCGTATCCGAGAAAGCGTTTGGGGTCCGGAGTTGTACATCGAATCGAGGGCCCTAGAAAGTTTTGGAGCTTGTAAAATTAAATTCAGCAGACTTTAAAAACGCCGGGGCTGCCTCAAAGGTGAATGCGCAACCCGATTGAACTAAAAGCGCCAGATCGACGAACCATGATAGAGACATATTGCAGGCATTGATTCCATTCTAAAAAGGAGGTTTGCTCTTAGTAACCCGTTTAAAAGGTTTTTAAAAAAAAGGGGTTTTTTTTTTTTTTTTTTTTTTTAAAAAAAAAAAAAAAAAAAAAAAAAAAAAAAAAAAAAAAAAATTTTTTTTTTTTGGGGAGGAATTTTTTTGGTATTTATAAAAAAAAAAAAAAAAAAAAAAAAAATAAAAAATTATTATTATTAAAAAAAAAAAAAAAAAGAAAAAAAGGAAAAAAAAAAAAATTTTTTAAGAAAAAAAAATAAAATAAAAAAAAAAAAAAAAAAAAAAAAAAAAAAAAAAAAAAAAAAAAAAAAGAAAAAAAAAAAAAAAAAAAAAAAAAGGAAAGAAAGGAAAGGGGGGGGGGGGGGGGGGGGAGAGGCCCGGGGCACCCCCAAAAAAAAAAAAAAAAAAAAAAAAAAAAAAAAAAAAAAAGAAAAGGAGGAGAGGGAGGGGGGAGGGGGGAAAAAGGGGAAAAAAAGGGGGGGGGGGGGGGGAGAGGGGGGGCGGGGGGGGAAGCAGCCTACGTATTTGACTGTGGTCATGTCATTGGAGCCTTTAGATACGGAGTCGATCATCTCCTTGGCCATCTTCCACAACTTTTGCTCGAGATGAGCCGTCAACGCTTCATTGACATTATGGTGAAACGCTTCCAAAATCAGCTAAATGCACTGAATTGGTTTTTTAAGAGTCACACCTCAACCGACGGTAGTATATAAAACCGTTCTTTGTTTACAGCGTCTCTACGAAGGTCGAGCTGTCGAAGTTTGGTGTGGATTCCCGACAGTTCATTCTGGGTATCCATCTGAAAAACACCCTGTCAAAAATCTAGTGTTCTGTTTTCAAGGATGTTTTCGATGCTCATAACTCTTCATCATCATAGATTTTCAAATATTCCTAACCTCTCGGTAATGCAAAACCGCGCGTGCCAACCGGTGTGCCGTATCCAGAGTTTTGTCTGATAAAATGTTTATAACATTAAATGGAAGCGTGTTAGAGCACTGGGAAGCAGAACAATAAAAGGTGGTGGCCCAAAACTTAGGGGGTCACAATGTGGACAGCTTGGTCGTTTGGTGGGAGATGTTAGTGGGTGGGGATGTTTGGGGGAAAGTTATCGAACAGAAGTGCGTCCAGCACAAAACCTTGTGGCGGTAGTGCTCTGGTTCGACGCTGCACAGAAAACAAGCCCAGGATAAGAGTTCAACATAATTGGGCGGTATTAACAATTACGACAAAGGGGGGGGTCAAAAGGAGAGAGATGATCACACAGATTTCACAGGTTATTCTCACAAACCCATTGCCCACAATCCAATCAATGGCTGAAGCTGGGTGGGGGTATGATATCACAAATAGGCACGAACAATGTGCCGCAAGCTTGTGTGAAATGGTAATGGATAATTAGATCAGCAACGAAGAGAACACGGCCGAATCAACCCTCATCAGTCCAGGAAGCTGGCAGCTGCGTCTAAATGAAGGGTTTTTCAAGATAACGAAAAGCGAATAGCCCCGGCGATTGGAAAAAATTCCGAAAAGTGCGTATTCTGAGCAAGTGACTACCCAAATAGTTCGGGTAGCCGACTTACATGTAGCACTTCATGTTTTGCATTGCGACAGAAGGCTTCTCGAAATTGTCATGTTCCTTACGCTTGCTCCAGAATTCGATACTCGTTGTGTGAAGAAGTGGTTCCGAGGCGGATCGGGTCAATTTCGGCAACGCGATTTCCTGCAGGCTATCACTGACCTAAACGGAACAAATCATGTTATCAAATATTACGCATACATCGTTGAACCCAGGGCGGTCATTGCGATCGAATTTTATACATCGGTCCATCAACTCCTTCAACGCTCTGGGGCAATCAGGGCGAATCTTGGACGAATCGGGCCGGAGGAAACCGCGACCAACCTATTCCAGAAAAAATAAATACAGTCTGAATCGACAAACCATAAATAGAATTTGGTCGCGGCTGTTTATGTGGCTGTATGGAAGCAGACCGGCCAGCACCTCGTACATCACGATTCCAAACGCGTAAACATCACTTTTATAGGTGTAAGGATTCGGGTCCTGCATCCGAATCACTTCAGGAGCCTAAAAGACACCAGAAATGGTCAGACGATCACCAAGCCTACCATCCAAAGTATGGAGCCTGTAGGCTGCTGACTTTGATGCGCACCGCTCCATCGCGTCTTGACAGTGGCCAGTCCGAAATCACCGATTTTGACGGTATTATCCTCCGTCAAGAATATATTGTTCGATTTCATATCCCTAAAAACTCCGATGAGTTGAGAGGCAAGCTGTGCACCTGTGTATGATGCGCTTGCTGTGCAAGAAGTACATCCCCAGGGTGACTTGCTTGAAAATATCGAGGACACTTGTTAGCTCAAATTCCTTCTTCGGCTCCACAACATGAATGTGTCTAAATAAAAATAACAAAAAATCCGGTGAACACATACTTGTACAATGAACTGCCTTCGCACCATTGCGTGACGATAGCCAGCTGCGGCTCACGCACCCAGCCCATAAAGTTCAGGACGTTCGGGTGCCGAGTCTTCTTTAGCAATGCAACCTAAACAATCATGAAAAATGCAGTAGTCAAAAATAACCTCATTTTTGAAGGCTTGGAGTTGTGACGGATTCGGGTCGAGGACATTGAGGCGCTTCAAAGCCACGAGCCCGAAGTATTCAGCACGGAAAACTGTCCCGAATGATCCAGATCCGACTTTGAACTGGCAAGATATCATCGCAGCATCGATCTAGCAAACAAATTGTCATACGCCGAAAAAAGGTCTAATACCTCCCAATCCTCCAACTGCTTTTTAGTCTTTGACCGAAGCGGCTGAATCGTATCCAATTTGTCCCCGGGGCTTTTGCTTCGACCGCGGAAGAACTGTGTCGAAACCTAAAACATACACTAAGCAAAAAAAAGTCGCCAAACATACTTTTTGAGGCGGGGCGCTCTGTGGAGGCGTGAGCGGCATCGCATTTGGGAACAGATGAGACGGATGAAGCGAGTGCGCCGGTGGCGATGAACATGTCGAAGAGGGTGATGTAGATGAACACGGTGATCCGCCAGTTTGAAGTCTGTTCGTCGTGATCAATCGCTGTGCACCCGGATGACGAGCAGAGTTCATTATCTTCGGATCATCGCGCTTTTCGAGCTCGGCCATAACGCGCTATAAGAACAGAGATTGTGAAGATAGGAGTAATTCGAAAATCTGCCGTTGAAAATATTACATCGTGCTCCAGGCTCGCCCCTTCTTCGTTGATGGCATTGATATTTGGCGCCGACGAGGAGCGATCGCGCGGATATGGTGCTGAGGATAGGGTTGACGCAGTCGGAGTGTGGGTGATGTGAGGGGCATTGCTTCGTTTCACGGCGCGTTTTCTGACAAGGTGAAAATTTAAAATAGCTTATGGATAAATTTCTAATCTTCAAAAGCAACCACGCAGGTACGAAAACCACCTTTGGATCTCCCGGTCGCCAGGGCTGTGCTGCGGTTGTCGGACAGACGGTGATGAAGGCTCGATGAACTTTGTGAGAATTTCTTCCGCGAATTGCCCGTCAGTGCTTTGTGTACACAAGTCCCGGAGCTTGTTCAGGATTGTCTAAAAACATCATTTATTTTCCAACAATTCAAGTACCTCATCTCCTCGCTGTAAGAGGTCGCAGTAGATCGGAATTTTTGAGCTGCATCGTTGGTGGAATTTGACATTGCAGTACTCACAGCGGTAGGCCTAATGAAAAATGACAAAATTCAACTGGCTACTCACAATCCACATTTGCCGCTTGCACGCATCGCACGTTTGGGGCGGGATGAACGTCTTTCTAAAAGCAAAAAATAGGCGGCCCAATTAATATTCCTTACCTTTGGAACGTGTGCTCTATCCGGTTGACGGTGTCCAAGTACTCGCTGTGCACCCAAAGTTCCTTGTTGGCGAGACGATTCGCGATGACTTCCATTTCTTCCTAAAAACAGGGATCAAATAAATCGAAAAATTCTAACCGTGAGATCAAGACGCTCAGTCTTCGGGTTTGACGAATCGCTCACGTGGCATAGCGACGGCTGGATCCGTCGCTTATGCAGCACCTAAAAACCTTGTAAAAACAAAAACAAAATGAGTTACCCGTGCGATGGCGTCACACGCTGACTCGCCGCTTCTCACCTCGACCTTGGAATGCAGGCCGAAGGGGAGATGCAGCAGTACCAATTTTGTCGCCCTGCAAAGAACAATATAAGCTGAAAAAAATATGAATCTTACTTCTTTGGCGACAAAATTGGCGACTGAGTGGCAGTGCTGGCGCCAGAGAAGGGCTGCTGCGTCGAGAGCGTCGATGGTGGCGAGCACGGGGACAGCATCGGCGACTGGTGGCGAACCATAGGGGAAGAGCCCGTTGGGAGAGACATTCTTCCCTTACGGTGCCACCAGACGGCTCCACTTTCACACGGGTTTTTTTTGGGGTAGGGCGTGCCTGGAATGAAAAAAAATAGTTGTAGGCAGCGGCCGAATAAAGGAGAGATAATAAGAAAAACGAAAAGCTTATCAAATCACGCTCAATATCATAAAATTACAATCTGCTGTAGATCGAAAATGCTTGCGCGCAATAGACACCATCCCATATAGAAGCTACCGGCCACAATCCTTTTGGTCTAACACATCGGAAGTGTTTCGCACTTATTTCGCAGCTTTTAGGCTTCACCAAAATGTGCAGATTCGCTGGTTGGGAACATGTTTCGGCTTAGAGATTAATTTTCCGCGGCACATGCCGAGATCGATCGATTCGCCGGGCAGCAATACAGTTTTCTTACAAAGCTCCGAGCCCAGCGACGTCGCTAGGGGAAGCCTGGGGCTAAGATTTCGAATGTAACACATCCGCCTGGCCTTTCTGATAGATTTAGCTGTTTGATCTGGGGATTTCGAAGGTCGTAAATAAGGCCAAAGGCCAAACATTTAGAGTTGGAGAACGCTTCATTGAGCGATTAGCTTTTTACAGAGGAGCCGGCATGACGGGCGATTGGGTCCCGCGACGGGCCCTGAGAACGATCAGCTGTCCCCAAGACCCACTTGCTGACATTCCGTGCCAGCCCCGTCGAAAGCGAGCTTTTCATAGAAGAACTTTTGCCGCTGGATTCTGTTTTGGCTGGAACTTGCAAAGTTGGACAATTTCGAAGATTCATACGTTTTGTACGCATCGAACTGTGTTCTAGGGAGAGAGCGCTAGATAACGAGAGACACCCCCTATCCTCTGCCCCCACTATTTCCAACCACAGAAATCGCTCGGATTTTCCGAATATTGGTTGCGCTGTTTCAAAGAAGTAATCATCATTCCGGATACAACTAACTCTGCAATTCGTACATTGTCTAGTTACGTTCTCCGCTCTGATTCGAATATTCGTGAACGTCTTGTACGGTATCAATCTTTCGGCCCATCTTTTCTCTATTTCCATGCTTTCCTTACACCTCACTCGCTGTCACGGGACTTTCGGCCAGCCATCTTTGCCCGGGCAATCAATTTTATGATTTGCCCAGATTTTTTTGATTTCAAACGGTGATACGTGTCCTGATAGACCAGAAATAACTTTAAAACATTTGGGGGACCTTCTAGGGTATTTCAAAAAACAAGTCCCGGTCTGCAATTTTCGGGCTCTCTCTCTCCCTCTTCTGACTTCTGTACATTAAACTTATTGGCTTTCTTTAGGGTTTGTTGAATACAGCGAACCATGACTCAAGAGGATGTCGTGGATGAGCCTATGGATGGTTCAAGGTCGGTCTTGCCGCAGGGGGCTGATGAATCTTTTGTTTCAGCGAGGTCAACGTCCAGAAAATTACCACCAAGGATCAGCTTAGCGCGCTGATTGATGACGTGGAGAATACGCGTCTTGTTCAAAACGATACTTGGTAATTTTCGCTGCAAGCCTGGCATTCTCTTTAGGTACGTGTTATCGACAGATTGGTGGAAACGCCTTGTGCAAGCGGCCGGCGCCGGTTACTTGGAGGATATTACGCCAATCGATTGCTCGAAAATATCCGAAAAGCGAGGTACCCAAACTCCACTTGCATCTAAATTTTTTAGGTGATCGTTGGTATATGAAGCAAAACCAGGTCGAGGGCTTGGACTACCAGTTAGTGCCAAAAGAGGTGAGGATTTTTTAAATTTTTCGGCTCGGCGTGTATGATCTCATGGTAATCATCTCGGTTTTTCAGCAATTCCTCGCTTTCTACAACACGTTTGGCGCTGTCGATGATGACCGAGACGTGATTCAGCGGAAGGTGGAGCTCCATCCGGTCAAGCAAGAGCTATTTGTTGAAGTCTACGCCAAATTTCTGACGGTTCATATATACTTTCATTCAAAACCTTGCTTAGGTCTCACTGGCTCGGGATCGTAAGCAAACAGCCACCTTGCCTGTGGTTCCAACCGACACCGTTCGTAAGTTGTTGATTCGTTGCGTAAATTTTTCTTAGGGACTCTCGGCACCAAGGCCGTTCAAGCTCTCGGACTGGGCCAGACACCGCACAATCGGCTCCGTTTCTATATTCATCACCAGGTCTGGTCTATTTTAACTATTTTTAATATGACGGATTCTTCTAGGACGAAGATCGTTACGAGTTGCTGACGATCGAGATGAAGACCAACTGGGAGCATTTCTTCACCTTCAACCAAGTGGTGTGTTTCTTGAGGGCAAGAGTACACTCTAAATTTACTAAAATTGCATTTTTTATATTGCAGGTTCTGATTGATGTGCTCGATGACGAGGGCAATGGAGTTATTCAGCCGCCCGCGCCGCGGTCTCGGAACGGCCCATCGATGAATGGTGGAGGAAGGTGAACTTTAGTACCTCCGTTTTCACACCGTGCTGCACCTGATTAATTGCTTAACCTCGTGGTATTAGCTCACACCGCTGGTTGCCGTTCTTCTTTGTGACCCTTCACGGGGTCCTGTGGACAATAGTGGCGCCGATTTTCTCGTTAGCCTTCTATATCCCGTACGTCCCGGAGATTGTCTATTCGGGTCCGGCACGTCGGCTCCGCCGAATCCTCCGATTGGCATTTGGCGGGATCCTCGGGGACATGAGGTGCGTTACTTGCCATCGAATTAGTTCTTGTGAAGCGCGTGTGCCCGTTATCCATCCAGGTGACAAAGCTCTTTCAAAAAAATTCTGGCGCTGACTATCCGATTTTATCAATTTCCCAAAAAAGCACATTCTTTACATTGTCGTGTTGATGGATAACTGGCAATCAAGCTTTTCGTTGGCGAGAAACGTACCTCCCCTATGATCTATTTTTGTCGCTAATCCTTGCTTTGTCACTTGGGGAGCGGCGCTATTTTGGCACACTAATCCATTAATTTTTTCAGCCTCTCCTATGCGCGTGTTGCCGACCAGATCCCGGGCGTTTGCGGACTTCAAAACTTGGGTATTATTACTTTCCGATGCTGAGGTTTTGTTTAGGCAATACTTGCTTCATGGCTTCTTCGCTGCAATGTTTGTCCAATGTGCCGCCGCTCAGACAATACTTTTTGTCTGGTCACTACAAGGGCGAGGTCAACGAGCAGAATCCGCTCGGAACTGGTAAGCCGGTTTCCGATCGGTGGCGTTTAATCAAACGTTTAGGTGGCGATTTGGCCCATGCCTTTGCTGACCTCTTGGAGCAGCTATGGAGCGGAGAAAACAGCAGCATCAGCCCGAGGCAAATTAAGGTATCAATTTTATTTTTATTGAGATACGTGCCTTCGGTATTACTTTCACGGCCCCCTTTCAGACCGTCATTGGACAGATTGCGCCCCGCTTTAGCGGCTTCAGCCAACAAGACTCCCAAGAATTGATGGCCTTTGTCCTGGACGGTCTGCATGAAGACTTGAATCGGATCAAGAACAAGCCCTACTTTGCGGATAATGACGAGGACGAAAATAAGTCTGACGAGGAGGTAACTTTACCTATAATTTCTGAGCCCAATGTTTTTTAGTTGGCCAAGCTGCAGTGGGATCAGTACAAAGCACGTAACGACAGCATCATCGTCGACAAGATCCACGGGCAAATCAAGAGTACTTTGACCTGTCCCACATGCATGAAGGTATTTTGTTCTTTCGTCTATCTTTATTGAAAATCTCCCAGATATCCATCAAGTTCGACCCGATCTGCTTCCTTTCCCTGCCGCTGCCCATCCCTGAGAAGCAATTTGAGCAAATGTTTTTGTTGATGCAGCCTGACAAGAAATGGGCTCTGGTAAGGACTTGAAAGAGTTTATTGAACATCCAAAATTGAGCTTTGATAGAATGTTTTCGTGAAAAGGTGGCAGAGAGGCGACCTGCTGTAATTCTGCCTAAATTGTATTGATTTTCCTTCTAGTTAAATACGGCCTAAGATCTAGTTTGACTTTTTACATGCACAAAAACCCATGAATTTTTTTCTATACACATTGCACATTCCACCCGCACATACACATATTGGAGCCATCGAAATTTCGTTTTATTTCGATGCGCGGCCGCGCGCCAAAACATTGCACATGGTAACCTGCTTAGGTATTATTGGCCCCGACATACACATAATATTCATCAGGCGGTTGTTCTTTAGCCATCGATTTACACACTTATCAGCTCTAACTGAAGACATTGCACATTGTCACCTGCGTAGAAATGATTGTAAAAATAGTATCTAGGTTTAAAATTAGATACTGCATTGCACATATTTCCTGCTGCCATTTAGAAGTCCGGTCTTTTTAAAATAAATGAAAATCCATAATGACTTAACCACTTACCTGGTCCGAAACTTACCTGCCCGCCCGTACTTCCGCTATTAGACATTTAAAATTGTACTAAAAAGCCGATAATTCGCCGGGGATAGCATCATCTCGAGCTTTTGGCAGAATTGGCGATAGCCAAAAATTCTTGTCATAAGTAGGCTCCACCTGAATAATGAAATCTAGGACTCCATGCAATTCTGTACCTTTTGGGGTCGGTTCCGTCGCTTTCCTCGTCAACGATGTGACGCATAGCGTCCCAAAGCACATTGTGTGTGGGCGTTAGAATGCCGGCATACTAAAAACCGTTATTATTACTTTTTACGCAAAAACCCGTCGTGCTATCTTTGGAATATTTTTTATTTGTTGGACGACTTACCTCAAGCGCATTGTCGGGGTTGAAGAAGAAGAGCGCAGCTAGAATGGCCATTTGCCGTAAATCCATTTGCAGCTCGTGGACCTGTTCGGCAATCAGCAATAGTTCTTTGAGGAGTGATTGTTGCTTCTGGAATACATAGTGTCAGCCTAAGCTAGGAACTAATTGAAACCAACCTCGCCAAAAACACTTTGAAGCACATCGACGGTAATCTTCTTTTCTGGTTCCGGAACAAAGCATTTTTCCGTAGGGTCATAGAATGACAAAAACCGCAAAAGATGGATTTCTAATAGTGAGGCTCGAAGCAGCGATTCTTGGGCTTTTTGATTCAACTGCAAAACTCTTTTTTCGCAAAAACAATTAGCCTCTACCTGGTCAAATGACTTGATGGCCTGCGCAAACTCTCGACTTCGCCTAACGAATGGGCGCAAGAGTTCCATATATGCATTTTCTGACGCGGTTCCGTCAGCATCGGATTGAGGACAGTGGTAAATCAAGCTTGTCGCAGTAGAATTTAGTCACGGTTTCAATTACGATACCGAGTTCCTAATAATAGTTATAAAATTCACTAGAACCAGGGTTGAAAAGCCGCTTCGCGACTTTTCAACCCCGGCCCGGTATAAGCCCATCAAATTCGCCCTTTGCATAATTCGCCCGAATTTGGCATGAGAAATGATGAAAAACGCTCCCTCTTTCGGATTATATAGGCTATCGCCACCTCCGGTGCATGCTAATTTTTCCTAACAGAGAGGGCGCCCGTTTTTTAAACAAAAAACCATTTTTAATGTTGAAAATAAGAATTGCAAAATCTTATCGTGTGCAGTCATCTCGGAAGCATTACGCACCTAATTACGTATCAAACGTATCTTAAAAACTTCGCTCTGTCGAGATACTACTGGAACTCGCTGACGGAAGTTGCATGCAAATGCACACACACACAGAAACTATTTTCTATATATAGTGAGATAACTCACCTTTTGATGTTCTCTTTCGGTGGAAGGTGTCTTCAGAGTGACAAGGACTTCCTTGACGGCTTTCCGCACACGGTTTTCTTTGATGAGATCTCGTTTCTGGGCTCTTTCATTTTCCGTCAGCACCACTAAAATTCGTGAAATTTCATGGGAGGCAGAATTTTTCCATGGGATGGAATTTTTGTAATATGAAACGGATTTTTCGAAGTTTTTGTATAGTTTTCCACTTCAAATATAATTAAATATGATTAGCAAGGCTATAATTTTTTTACGGTGTTAGGCATTTCTGCATTCCTATGAAAAAGTTACCCCTGTTTTGTTATTGATAGCCCGAATCTCGCAAACACAGATTTTGTTGGACTTTGTTTAAATAAGGAAAAACTACTTACGGTCAGAGCTCATCCCCACAGCCTTGCACTTGTTATAGCGGCAGCGCTGGCAGCCATTGCGATTGTCTTTGTTAATCGGGCATTGTTCTTGTCCTGTGCGGCACACATAGTCAAGGTGTCTCTGCTCGGTGCGGCGCCAGAAGCCCTTGCAGCCTTCGCAAGTGATGGCCCTAATTTGTATTGTGGGAATCGGGGGAGATTGTTTACCTGTAGTGCAAGCCAGTCGCCATATCTCCACACACGCTGCAAAGCTGACCCTCAGCCATGTAAGATGGTAGATAAATGGGGGCGGAGCCAGCTGAAAGAGCATAATCGTAAATCGGTTAATTAAAAAAGCTTGAGCTCCCCGGGACTTACCTTTGTTTCGTGGGCGGATGGGGGAATTAGTCGGATGTAAAATCTTGGCGGTCATTTTTCAATAACCGGCAAATTGGGCGTTTATGCTAGGACCTGTAAGGACCGTAGGCATAGACTGAGGGACCCATTGGATCGGCGACCGAGCTTGTCCTTAGAGTCCCGCCCCCCGGGATGCCGTGTGGGAGATAGGGCTTGACCCGACGGCCTCCGTTGCGCAACTCCGCCGAGGTGCCCCTCCAGGTCATCCCCGAAGAGGAGCCCGATGGCGCAATTGCGTTCAAATAACGGCTGGGGCTTCTGGCAGCGAAAATGCTAAGCGTTAGCAGCAAAATAAAAGAAAAATGTATCAAATATGATATGGAGTTGATTAAAAATGGAATATTGAGTGCCCAATCTAGCTTTACCCCCAGAAATGTTTAATTTTCAGTTCGCCATGAAGGTCACCAGGAGCACCACCGTTCCCGAGGCCACAAAAATCATCCAAGACGATCTGGCGAAGAGCATTGAATACAAGGAAAAACCGGTAAATTTTTCTCTTGCCTCGACTTCAAACTGTGTTTAGATTGTCCTGTGGAAGATGGACGAGCGTCAGAACGTCCAGTTCCTTCGTGCCGACGACACGGTGGCCATCAATAATTCGTACAGCTCGTACCACCAGCAGCAACACCACAACAAAATTTATGGCATTTTCGTTGGTATGTTCTAGACTCTTGTAATCAGGAATTGGCTGACTTTTAGATTCCCCTGAACAACAGCTCATGGTCGTGGTCAAGAACCAATCCGGTCAGCAACGAACGCCCCGTTACTTTGCCCTACGTGTTCGCTATCAGCCCGGGCGTCGAAATCAATAGGTAGGCACTAAATTGTTTTTTTTTCATGGTGTCATTCAGGGAGTGGGTTGACAATGTGGCGATGCCGACGATCCGTAGCGAATTCTTCAAGGATCCGCAGCTGGTGCATGACGCAGACGAAGGAGTCCCTTATGAGGTGTGGATTTTGGATATCTTTCCCGGGGCCACTTTCCCTGGTACTGGTACCACTGGTCTGCGGGCAACCTCGGTGCCAGACCGCCTGTGGCAAATCGGCGACCGGTGACCCCGGTGAATTATACAGCTCTCTCATAAACTTTACCACCCGGGTACTTGTCCGGTCTTTGTGATATGATCTAGCAGGTGGCCCGCTACGTCTAGGAATTACAACTAACCGGCGGTGGGCGACTTGTAAAAAAACCCGCGGCCCTCAGCGCAATATTAACGAACATCCCGCAAAAAAGTGTGTGTTCGCGGTTGGACCTAAGTTTTTGCGCAATTCGCAGCTCGATGCTAGGCCCTCCGAAGCATGGGCTGTTGGACGGAGACATTTTGAGCCTTTTAGCAAATACCAGGCTAGCCAGAGCAACAGCCCCTCGAGCGAGTTGCGCAATTCGCCTAACCTTGGCGTTCGGTTGCCGTTAGGGCCCCCCTACCATGGGCAGATGGTACGATTGGAATGGAAAGCGATGTGCCGCCGAGTAATACCCGAGAATACGATTATTTTTTAGATCTTTTTCGAGACCCCCGAGGGCCTCTCGCCGTTGAACGAAGAAAGCATCCGCGGGGTCTCCGTGACGACTTTGGTGATCCGTTGGCAGAATCCGCAAATCTTTAATGGGAAAGATGGCAAGGTACGGGTCTCCTGTTTGCTACAATAACCACTTTTCAGGCCCTCGTCGATCGTCAGTGCAGGGTCCCTGTGCCGACGCTGATAACGCTGAAGGATTGCATCGACTTGTTCACCAAGGATGAGAAATTGAGCGAGAACGACAGTTGGTACTGCCCTCGCTGCAAGGAGCATAAGCGTGCTACGAAGCGTCTTGACCTCTGGAAGTTGCCTGATGTGAGTTTTGGCTTCTCTGAAAGTACAATGCCGTATAGGTGCTCATCATCCACCTCAAGCGCTTCATCTACGACCGGTGGCATCGCGAGAAGATTGGGATTCAAGTGCAGATCCCGTCTCGGTATGGAGTGAATCCGCGTTATGTATTTTCTTCTGTTTTAGGGGTTTGGAGTTGAACGACAAATTGGCAAATGACAAGCACGAGCATGTCCAATATGACCTCATCGGAATGTCCCATCATTATGGAGTGCTGGCCGGCGGGCACTACAAGGCCACCGGATTGAATCCCAATGGGAAATGGTATGCCTAGAAAAAGGGATAATCTCCTCCGTTAGGTACGAATTCAACGACTCCTCTGTACACGAGATCCCGGCTCCGGATGATCCCTACATCAGCGACAGCCCTTATTTGCTCGTCTATCAGCGAAGGTTTCTTTTTGTTTTCCGGCTCTAAATATTTTGCTTAGGGCAAGCCCGGACGTCCACCATGTCGATGAGAATATTGCGATGGAAGTCAACGAGTAAAGCCATATTTTTACTTCGGTTACATTAGCCAATCTTGGTCCAATGATTGTGATAAGTCTTGTGTGTGTTTTCTACTCGAACCCTTTCGATGTAAATTCCCGATTGCTGGGATTCTCTTTTCACGTGTGCCCAGTCTTCTCAACCCCCAATCTGCTCTCATCTCTTTGCGCTCAATGGGTACGCCTTCCTTTAAGATTTGTCCAAATTCGCGTGTTTCTCCCGTTTACCCCGCGTTGCCACCCTCTGTATTCCGTTCGGCTAGTCTAGAGTTTGCTCTCGAGGCGCGATGAAACAAAAACGGGTTTTTTGCCCCCTGGACGAAAATTACCTGTGCTTTTGTTTCGGGAGCCTTAATTGGCTATGCTCTTCTCCAATGACTTGGTGTTCATACCGGTTCACATGCGCATCCCTTGCTTCATACTCGCGGGCGTTCTTACTTATCCTCCTCCCTATCCAGTAGCACCGCACACATTCTGTACAGCCCATCGGCAATTTTTAGTTGTGATTTGCATTTGCGATGAAAAGTTTTGATGCCCAGATACTAGTGGATAAGAGCACAAGGAACATGGGGAATTGGCAGATTCACGCTTAGACAGGCGTCCTCAACAGCTTTTGGGAAGATTGGGCCTTTGGGTATTTTTAGGTCGGTGTGACCCGCGCCAGTCGCTATGGCAACTGCTGACGCTGGCAGTAGTAAACAATTTCCGGGATTCGGACACCAAAATGGCCTCCATTTTGTTAATTATTTGTTTCCTGCATGAGGTTTTGCAAGCTCAATCGAGTGAATGCTTCGCGCTAGCTAAAGGCGCCGATCGGTCCGGGTTGTGGCCGACACTCAACCCGTTCTGTGTCATCCGAAAGGGTAGGACCATCTTGTTGTCTTGTAAGCCCTTTAGCCGCCGATGTTCTACAAAATGTGCCGGTTGTGGATACCATTGAAGAGATGGAATCGTACATAAAAACTACGGGGGTTGACCCTGAAGGGAATGAGGTATGATAGATCACTCAAGTGTTGTTAAAAACTACTATTTATTAGGAATCGCCTTCAAAAGTCGTACGTTATGCCGATGGTACCCCATTTAGACTACCAATAAGCAGTTTTTCCGATCAATGTACGGGTATGACAGAGATAGGTAAACTGGGCGTAGAGTTGCAGCCGTGAATATTAATTGTTTAGAAATCCCCTACTCCTCAAAGATAAATTGTCTTTGGCCCTCGCCTGAGTTGAGCCAGAGCTTGTGCGAATCCGGATCTCTTTTCAATGCGAAACATTATTTCGGGATGGCATTGAGTGATGGCAGCAGCAAGGTAACAGATTTCTATAGAAAGCAAGTCGTTTTAGGATAACACGACTATTGAATGGAGTACGACTCAGCAGCTTCTCGCTCCCTCTTGGGATCCAGACGAGAAGACGTGTGATAATGTACTTCAAGAGGTGATTGAGAATGTTGAATTGCGACGATTTTGCAGGTGGTACTGCAACTAGATGTCGACTCAAATCGTCAAATTACAAACGCTGAAGTTCCGAAAGTTTCCTATCGTCGGTTGGGTGCGGAAGACCTCGGAGTTCATCAGCTGCAATTCACCGTGATTTTTCGACAAAGTGCTGGGGCTCGGGGATGGCACGACGAATATTCGACGGGAGACGCGCTTTTGGTGAAAACGCAGAACGGTATGGGGCTTTGATGAAGAAGTTTTCAACTCCCTTTAGGCAATATCCCTTGGAAACTGGCGGCCATTCCGGAATGCGCTTCAGCAAGTGAAAAGTTTGTAACATTTGGAAAGACCATGAGAACGACCTGTTCGGTTAGGTGAGAACCGTAATCTTATCGATTTACGTGGAAATAGGGCCCCCTGTGCTGAGGCATTCGACATAGCGGAAGAGTTAGTGGGTTCCTTTGCCCAGCAATTGCTCCCATCGCCAGGAGCTGTCGACGGGATTCCCGTGTTGAGAAGGAATCAGCCGGACGCTGAAAGGGTCAGTTGTGGACTGCACGATACTAACAATGCCTAACAGATGACCAGCAGCACCCGTTGTACACTTCCGACAATCATCAGTCTTGATATTGCATTCGCAAAAGTCGGCACCACTGAGGATTTCTCGATAAGGGTGGGGAGACCTATAAAACTTTAAATTTACTTACTAGCCCATCCACGAGCCAACTGAAAAAGGCCCCATAAATTTCTGACAATCCAGATTATTGGCGCCTATCTTTCGACCCGAAACCAGGAGGTCGACCTTGAGGCCGATCGTCAAGCTTATTTCACCCGTCAGATCGCCTTCAAAGATGTGACGAAAGGTGGGCACTACACAAAAAAACGCAAAAACACGTTTTCGAGTGTTCATTTGATTTCTTTCAGCGGTCTCCTACAAATTTGCTGCAATCCCCCACATCGACCTTCGACTTCCCTCCGATTTCTTCTATCCCATTATGCCCAACCCTGCTTCTTCCGTTTCAATGCCGATGCTATATTTATCGCTCATTTTGATCGTGGCCAGAGCCTGCTTTTATTGAACTGGCATAATTTAATGATTGCTTCTAACGGGCCTATAAATAAATCACTTATCATTAAACTAAAAAACGAGCCAAAGAATGCTGACAACGATTGCGGTTAGCAGAAAAAATAACGTTCATGATGAGACAACAATCGCGAAAATTAACGAAACGTTAAAAACAGCTAAGTGAACCTAACAAATTTGTTGTTCGGCCCAGGCGCCGGATATGCTAATAATTTGAATAGGTTTTCCCCTGTATAAAACCCTACGGATCACAGCGCTGCATAACTTTTCGTATCCGCTTCCCAATTCGGTCGCCTCGACTTGATTTACTACTCGACTCAACTAGCAGCCAACTAAAGGTATGAATTAAATGCTGTCACAAAAATGTACTATTTCGCTGCAGAATGTGCACGGGCAAGTGCAAAAAGAAGAAGGGCCAGACGGGCACAGCTGCGGTCGCCAAGAATGCGAAGGCGAACCCGAAGGCCCCCGCTGCTACTTCGCTTCAAAAGGTGCTTTTTCCGTTCGATTTTTCTTAATATCCCCTGATTTCAGAAGGGCGGACTGCCAGGCAAAGTCCCGAGCGGTACGCGCGTTGTTGAGCAGAAGAAGCCCGTCAGCCAGAACAAGCCCGCCACCGCCCCGAAGACGGCGCCCCGCAAACGAACCTCCGGCTCGTCGACGTCGAAAACCAAGAAGACGAAGACGCTGGTACGGAAGCAGCTTTCAATTAACAGAATATTACAGTCGCCATCTCCGGCTGGTCAACGTGCCTTGCCAAAGAACAAAGATGTCACCCACAGCAATTCGGCCGGGCTGTTGGCCGCCGAAAAGTCGAAGCGAAAGGAAGGAAAGAAAAAGGATGCTGGCCCGGAAGACAAGCAGAAGAAGGGACCAGTGATGAAGGTATCGAATTGAGAGAACGAACTCATTGATCGTTTTTAGAAAGGCTCCGAGCGAGACAAAAAGCCAAAGACGTCGACAAGCAGTTCGAAGGGCAAAAAGAAGAAGACACTGGAGGAGGGCGGTCAGAAGAAGGCAAAGGGCGTCGAGCTCGTCAAGGAAAAGGTAGAGGCTTTAATCGGCATGCAGCAATTGCAATATTTGCTTTAGGAGCCGGCGATGGATCCGACGCAAGAAGATCACACACGAGTCGACCCTGATCTCATCACCGCCGTCGACTTTGAATTCGAGGTTGAGAAGAAGTTCGCAAATACATGAGTTATATCTTTCAGCAATCGTACAAGAAAATGCAAGAGTCATTCCCGGAAGATTCGCGTCGACTTCGCGACCGGAAGAAGCGCCTCCGCCCCCAGAATACCCAGACGAATTCGGTGACGCTGGAGGATTTGCTGGGAGAGAAGCAGAAGAAGAAGAAGAGAGAGCAGGATGGCGAGAACAAGAAGCCGAAGAAGGTCGGGCCAAAGGGAAGCACCCCGAACACCTCGTCAAATACCACGCCTTCGGCATCCAGGAAAGCAAAGGTACGGCTCTCCAGCGCGAGGTGGATGAAGCCGCTTTTTTCAGTCGAAAGAAGACTTGGCGATCCCCACCGAGCACCGCATCCTCACCAGCTCGCCGCCGCTGCCGAAGGGAGCCGTCGAGCAGCCGGATCCCTCGTCAATCGCAGCAGCAGCTGGTAAACTGATCAGCCTTTTGGTAGTTAAAAAAACCCCCAGACGACTTTTAAATTTTTATTATTTTTATTTTTTTTTTTGAAAAAAAAAAGTTTTTTAAAGGGCCAAAAAAAATCCCCTTTTCAGTCTTTCTCTTCGAAAGACAACTTCGCGGAATCACCATAAAATAGTTCGCTTCAGATGTACGCCTCGTACGTTGGAGCTTCTGGTGCTCAGATCAGGACTTGGTCCTTCACGGACAGTCGCCCGATCAATGGGACTGCCCTCCCCGAATATGGCGATCCGTTCCAGCAGCTAATCATTGGATGGTAAGCGGCTACTCTGAGCCCTTGAAACATTCCGATGTATTTTTCCAGCTTCCGTGACGAGTGTCCGATGCGTGCCGGCGTCGCTCCGCCCTGTCCCACCACGGCAACGTCGATGAGCAGCTCCGGCCAGTCGATCACCATCCAGCCCTCATGGTAGAGTGCGGGCAGCGATTAATGAAAGACATTTCTCGCTACAGCCAGACGCCTTCGTCGGCACGTTCGCACGGCCACACGCAACGGATCCACGGACACAGCGAGTAAGGCTTTGCTTGGTTATCTTCAATCAGATTGCGGTTCGTATTCGTGCCTCTTTTCAGTCGTGGCCCCTACAAGCAGACGGTTCGTGAGCTCGACGTCATCGATACGGAATACGCGGGCGAGGACGCCGCTAAGAAAGTGGTACGCTGCTAATGTCATATTTCGGAAATCCTCACCCTGACAAAATTCCCCCAAAAATTTTAGCCGATTGTCGAGAAGCCGCTGGGGTTCGAGGCGATCAGCCGGCAGATGCGGGACCTCACTCTGCAGGTAATTAGCGAATTCAGGCAGAATTTCACGAAAGGATAGAGAGACACATGGTGCATTTAGATTGACTCGGTGGCCGCTGAAGTGACCAGCCTGACCAAGGTGTTTAATGGAAAGCCGATGACGACGATGGCCGTCAAGTGAAGCCCCGCCCCCAGAGATTTACAATGACATGTGCGCCCGTCAAGCCGACAGCCCCCTCGCCCTTTAATGTCTTGATGTACTGTGCCCGAATAAATCATTCACTTATTATCTGCTGATATGGAATAGAAGGCATTTTATTTGTCGTGGACTTGGGATATGACGGCGACAAGGAATGAGTTGAATTCGAGGCGCAGCGTGTCTCCATCTTTTGGCAGCGAGGCAGCAACGCAATGGACCCCGTTGAGCGAGGATGGGACGCGAAATTCTGCAAATATTTCCTTGTAAACTTTCCTACAGATTCTACGATAGCAGAAATAAGACATGCCCTGGTCCTCTGAATACTCACCGGAAATGGCCGAGTGGTTGGTCGCGGTCTGATCAGTATCCAGTAACACCAACAGCACGCGGTTCATCGGAATATCACCGCGCTCGATAAATTCCCGTTCCCTAGAGGTAGGTGATGCATATCGGATACGTTTTTCGATTTCTACGGGCTCACTAACCACGGAATAAGATCATCGCCAGTGTGCCGTTCCGGACTCGCCACCAGAATCACGCCATGTGTCCCATCTCCAAGCGCCGGCCAGCATTTGTTATATTTCTCATCGCCTGAGCAATCCCAGAGCTCGACATCGGCGTCTAAGGACTTTAGCATGAACCAACCTAAGCCACCTACCGATCTTCTGCCCCTTCAGTTCAAGATCATTGCTCTCGAACTCGACGATGCGCACACCTAAAAAATGGGTTCTTTGACATTGCACACCTAAAAGAGTTTTTCAGGCTCGGCGCCTACCTTTCGTTGGCCGGTAACCATATTGACTCTCCAACGAGTCGGCCAGGTAATTAGAGATGGTCGTTTTTCCGGCCTAAATGGGCTAGTCACACTTTGTCCAAGCCTACCTTTTGCGGGCCAAGGACGAGAATTTTTGACTTGCTGACCTTCATTGCAAGGATTACCGTGACTGGGCCAAACCCTTGCCGTTTGCTTGTCAATAGGTTACCATGGCGACCAGATGGGCCCTGCTTCCCGGATTTTCAAATTTCTCAATTTTTCACGACTATTACTCTGGCTATGTTACAATGGCGTTTTTTCACATTTTGGACAAAGAATCCACATTCTTCGTAGGACTGTCGATGCCAGCTCGCTTCTTTCAGCTGGGCTGCTCTGCGTCTCTGCCCCGCGCACATAAAGATAAGCCAAGCTTGCTAGTCTACCCTTATTCCAACGCTTGGAGCCCGCTTGCCCCAAGCTCAGCTTTTCGACGGTCATTTCAGCAAGCAACAAGGAGTCTCTCTCTTGTTTGCTTCAAAGAAACGCAGGTACAATCCAAATAGGCGGGGGGAGATTTAGGCGGGGGAAACCGAACTTTTTTCCGCCCAAGCCTATTTTTTATATAAATAGTGGAAGTGTTTCTAAATTGTTTATAGCTATTCCTAAACGTAAAAAATTGCAAAACTTAAAAAAATTTAATTTTAGGTCGAAAAATCAATTTTTTCGGCCCAAAAATGACCAAATTTTTGACTTTTTCAAGCGTTTTTCTAACTTTTTAAAAAGTTTTCCGATTCAGATAGGCTTAAATTTTGCTAAAACAATGTGAAAACACTTTATTTTTGATTACTATCCCCACCAGGGCCGACAAAAAAAAGTTGGTTTCCCCGCCTAAATCTTTCCCCGCCATTGAATTGTACCCAAGCTTTTCGACGGTCATTTCAGCAAGCATCATGGAGTCTCTCTCTTGTTTGCTTCAAAGAAACGCAGTCTTATAGCCTTGGGCGATCGGTCTGTTAGTCTACGTCAGCGTAACGCAAATACTCCTCTCTACCTATGGACCGCCCTGACCATCTCCTTTTATCGATTTTCAATGCTCGCCCTCAGAAAACTGCTTTTACCCGTATAAAACGCTAGAAGCGATGATCTTTTCATTAGCACATTCCAACCTTTCTTGTTTTCAAATCGACCTTGCTTTGTTTTCTTGCGCCATCGTTAATCATGGTAATTTTAGGCATGCGGTGATGTTACCCAGGCGAGGCTGGCTGATCCTCGCACTACTTCAGCTCCTTTCAGCTGTCCTATCGAGTCCACAATGTTTAACATGCGACTTTTTAACGGAAACGGTCGTGAAGGTTGGCCTAGTTGATTGTCTTCGACCTATCATTCCTTTCAGGGACTCAAAATCACCGAGCGAAACCATTTCGCTGGCGGAGACACAGCTTGGGAAGAGAAGAATCTCGGCAAATATGCAACGAGGTGCGTCTTTCGATGCTAAAGGAAATTTTTCAATTCTAGTGAGACGCGTTTGATCGAGGCTTTGGAAGGAGTTTGTAAAAAGTCCACCCTTGCTTCTACCGACAGCTATATCAGTGTGAAAGACCTCGAATTCAAGGTACTGCCTTTTTATCTTCGCTATTCAATTCGAAATTTCAGTGCGCTCATTTGATGGAGGAGAGCGAAGAGCTCGTGGAGAAGTGGTACTATAAGAATCAGGTAAGTGTATGTGGCTAGCTAAAAATATTTGTTTAGGAAACCCCGATTCGTGACTGGTTGTGTGTAAACGAGCTGAAAGTTTGCTGCCCTAAAGGGTGAGAGTTTGAAAGTCCTCTGAATTTGATTCTTATAGGAAATACGGCAAGAATTGTGAATCCTGTCCTGGCATTTCTGAGGGAGCCGCTGCCTGTTTCGGTCATGGAAAATGCGATGTGGGTTTGCTATTGGCCTTCTATGTCAAATTTTAGGGAGATGGAACACGCGCAGGGACTGGCAAGTGCGCCTGTGACAATGGCTATGCAGGGTTACTCTGTCGACAATGCGAGAATAATTATTACTTCAAGGAGAAGGAAGAGAATCGAGTGGATTGCGCTGGTAGGAAGCGGTCGACTACTAAAAAAGCGTTATCCAATTTCAGAATGCTACGGTGGTTGTAACGGATGCACCGGACCGTTAGCGACAGAGTGCACCGAATGCCGGGTCGGTTTTGAGCGTGATTCGAAGAACGCTTGTGTTGGTAAGGTTCATTCTGCGCTTCTTGACATTTTACAGATGTGGACGAATGTGCTAAACCCGAACTCCATGCTTGCACCAAGGCTAATGAAGTGTAAGTCGAGGTTTATTCTGCCTCCGAACGATGTATTTAGTTGCATCAACGACATCGGCAGCTACAAGTGCGATTGTGCGGACGGGTACAAGAAAAACGATGTCACCAAGGAGTGCGAGCTGAATATACTAGGTATAAACATATCTAAGCCTCAAAAATATGCTTATAAAACCCTGCACCCTTACCCCACTACTGTCCCCTTTGTTCCTGACACCAGACGCTCCCAAATTCAGCGCCACCCCAACAACCGCTGATCCGCCCTAACCTGCTACTGCGGCTGGTGAGCCTCGGTGGTCTCTTCCTGGCCACAATGCTCATCATTAGCCGCCCATCTCCTCTACTTCTTCTCCTCCTCGGCGCAACGATTGTTATCTACGTCATCATCGAGCTTTATATCAACCCCGACGCGGTCCCAGAACAACTCAAAGACCATTTTGAGCTGTAATAGTGGGCTTTTCGTTTGGTAATTTTTTATTTCCTGGGCACCTTCCCTGGGTCTGGTGGTGATTGAAAATTTCTAACGATAATCCCTCAAACTTTGACTGTTGGTGAAGGGGAACGATCCTGGAAATAATGTTTATTTCTAGCAGCTTCGAGTACATTTCTATTTTTCAGTTGCAACAGAACCTCCCCCAGAGCCCGTAGAAGACGGCAACGATGAGCTTTAGGAATAACCAAATTTTTCCAACCTACTTTTCTCACTGGTAATTGTGAAGTTTCTGATCTTCTTGGCCTTCACTTTTCTGCCTTAGCATTATTTATTTATCCAATTGTTTGTTCAATGGGTGTAAGGGTCCTCATGTGCATTATGAATAAATTTTTTGGAACACGACACAAAAGAGCGCCTTGGTGCGAGACAGCCATAACTACTAGACACAATGGATTACAGTCAATATGGGTGTAGAAATGAGCGAAAGCGAACCTTTGGCCAAGGAAATCAAAACAGGACAGCCTTCAACGTCGGAGGAGCCCGCAAATGCAGAGAACAGGTACGATTCGAACGCCATTTTCTAAGCTTTGATCGAGACAGTTGTGCCGGGCCTTTAGGATTATACTCACGATCCACTGCTTATGATGCTAGCGGATAATTATTTTTAGCGCCACAGCTCTGCCGGACGAAGACCCGCTCCTCATCGACCCGTACGTGCCCTTCGAATGTTCGATTTGTCATCACGCGGAGAAATGCCTATTTTCGGAGTTAAAAACAATTGATGGCTAGTACGTGTTAAAATTTTTTCCAAAAGTATTTAGTTATCCTGCACCCGTCTATTTCATGCGCGATCCGTTCACTCCGCGCCCAAAAGTCAAAGGCACCTTACCATTTTCTTGAAACATTTCAACCTCTCGCATTTAGGTCGCAAACCTCTGCTGTCCGATTTTTTGGTTCTTGGGTCCCCCTGTCATCTCTGCTCACAGCCCGTCTGCTTTGACAAGGTGTGTCCCTCGTTGATTACGCTATCAAATTCCTCGTCCACAGGGGTGCTCCGTTCATTTTGGGCATTTATTTTGCGGCTTGTGCATCGCTCGCGAAAAACGACGTTTTCCGGAGCAAGTGATTCAGGTAGATCTTTGCAATATTTCAAAACAAATTTTAGGTGTTATTGAAAGCACAGATGGCCAGGGTGAAAGAAGAACCGAAGGCAACAGAATGACTGAATAAAACTTCGAAATATATTTTGTTTTGTGAAACTGAGTTGCATTCTTGAACATATCGCAGAAATTTCGCTACACGCTCTGCTGTCATATGTCCATGCTAACCGAATTTTAGGCATACGATGGACGAATCTGACAATGCCGAAACCAGCAATCTAACTCTGGACAATGAGCTCAGTGACGACGACGTTTTAATGGCCGATGTTATCGAGGCTGCCATTGAGGAACGATTCGTATCGAATTTGTTTCGTTCGCAGGTTTCCTTTCTTAGGCAGCTGCTAACCGCGACGATTCGAATGATGGCGCAAGTAGCGAAAGTGTTGGGAAGCACATGGTAAATGTATGAAACTCTATGAATAGTCTTTTTAGTTCACGGGAAGCACTCCAGCTCTCAGTCCATCAGATAGCAGCCCGAAGCCAGTTGGTAATCGCGAATCAATTCGCACATCGGCAAAATTTAGGGTCCAAGCACAATTTCGACCTTTTCGGCTCGGCTCGATCCAGGGATTCCACGAACGACGAGGTTTTAAATTAATTTCGCCCAAATAATCTGTTCAGAATTCGCCACTTGTCAGCCTCCCGGCTCCGGTGGAACTTCCAACTTCTACGCGGCTTGGAATCACAGTGAAGGCCTTGCATGTGGGCTTTGAGCAATATTCCGGATCTTACTTGGTTCAGGTGGCGGCTGAATGGAAATGGCGTCAGGGTGGGGACGATACTTGCGGCATCTGCCAAATGGCATTCGAAGCATGCTGTGTCAATTGCAAGATGCCAGGCGATGACTGCCCATTGGTAAGTGGTTCGAGTCGCAACCTGTAAAGATTTCGGGCCAACGGTTGTTGATCTTTTCCGGGTTGCGATGTTGCTCCTCTCATACGTCTCCTTTAGGTAGTCGGGATGTGTCGGCATCCTTTCCACTCCCACTGCATCACCAAGTGGACAATCTCGCAAACGACTGCGCGCCCACTCTGCCCAATGTGTCGCCAAGAATGGCGGTAATCATTCAATTTTTTTTATTGAAATGAACCTTCTAGGGTTTCCCCAGCCAAGACAGTGTCATAGATGTCTTCGACCGGTTATGTGATTTTTCTGGCTCAGCGAATACGGATACCTTTCACGTGGCAAAAATTGTGCTTTCTCGATCTCATCAGTGATAAAAATTAATTATGAAGTTTACGCATTATGAACTGTGTCTTTGTGCACATTTACCTTGATTTCGATTAGTACGCTCGTTTTCACCTGCATCTTTTTTGCTTCATTCGCGTCAACAAAACGCTCTTTAGGATTGTCCTATGCTATCCAGGAGAGTCATCCTGCCGGTCTCGGTGTCACGCTGCTGGGTAAGTCTTTATTCTGGACTATAAGCTTGCATTAGGCGTCTTCGCGTCAAAAACAGCCCGCCAAAAGAAACAACAACTTCAACCCGGCACATCCTATCAACACAGCTTTCAAGTACAACATTATTTAGCTACAAACCTGTTTTTAGGATGACTCCAACAACATCGGGCCTTCAGCCATTCCCTGTTCAAGAATTTGACAACTTTCTTGTCCTTGATTTCGAAGCAACCTGTGACGAAAATGGACCTTTGGAGCCATGTCAGGAAATCATTGAATTCCCGGTGATCCAATTAGACGGAAAAACATTCGATGAGGTGCGTTTTTCGTTATTATTGCAATTTATTTTAGGTATCTCGATTTCACATGTATGTCTCACCAACCATTCATCCACGATTGTCAACGTTTTGCACGCGCTTGACCGGGATTATTCAGGTTGCGGCACTTTCAGCAATCAACAATTCCTTCAGGAGATGGTCGATGGCCAGCCAACACTTCCCGCAGTTCTTTCTAAATTTGATGAATGGATGCAAAATCAAAGGATTATTGATTCCAGGTTAGAAATCTTACCTTTGACGGACCTGCGGGATTGCTCTAAAGAAACAGAGCCTGAAGCTATCCCATCGAAAAGTGTTCTTTTCAGATTTATCTTCGTCACTTGTGGTGATTGGGATCTTCAATTGCAGCTACCACGAGAAGCTGCTCATAAAAACATCATCACTCCAAGGTTGGTTCTATCCTTTTTAATGTCTTTTGGTGTGTTCCGTTCTTTTTGCAACGATCTTTTCAGCTACTTCGCTGAGTGGATAAACGTGAAAAAGTCATTTTGCGACCACCGAGGCCATTTCGCACAGGGAATGAAGCATTTGCTGAAAGAACTTAACCTTACGCACACGGTCCGTTTTGGGTTCGATTTCGATAGTTGTGTTTAGGGCAGACAGCACAGTGGCATTGATGATGTGACGAATATTGCGGCTATTACTCGCGCCCTGGCTGCTGAGGGCCACGTCTTCACAGCCAACGGAGGCGCCAGGCGGAACCGCGTCTTCGGTTATTGGAGCAAGAAGCACGACGCGAAGCCGAAGGAACCAATAAATTGTTAAATTGTAAACCTTTTTTTGCTAAATAGGTTTCCTTCTTAGTTACTTGGTTTTTCAACTTTTTTTGATGGTGCTAGTTTTTAGGTACCTATGTCCATCCGCAGCAATGCTTATACGAAATACTCTCCGCGCTTGCCAACGCTTTTCGTGTGCTGATACGAGGGTGAGTATGGGCTAGGTATTATAGTATAACTTTCAGGTTCGTTTTGCCCCATCACCGACCGGTCAGCTACATATTGGTGGATTGCGGACAGCGCTTTTCAATTACCTCTTCGCCAAGTCGCATAATGGTTCGAGCGGTTTTGAAAAGAAACCCATTGTTTAGGCTCCTTTATCCTTCGAATCGAGGACACTGATCAAACCCGGCTGGTCCCCGGCAGTACGGACTCGGTTTGGATTGTATCTTGGCGGTCGATCCTGTTTAGATCAACCGTATATTGACACACTACGGACTAATGCCAGACGAGGGTTCTGAGCAAGGCGGCGCTTACGGGCCCTATCTCCAATCCCAACGACTTGGCATATATGAGGAATACTCGCACCGATTGATAGAAAGCGGTCATGGTTACCGATGTTTCTGCAGTTCGGAGGTTGGAATCCTTTGTCGCGGACGATAATGGCTTCAGAGACTTGAATTGCTTCGGAAAGAGGCTGCTCGCACGAATCAAGTACCGAAGTATGACAAGCGGTGCAGGTTGCTCAGCCAAGAAGAGGTTAGCAGCCAAATCTTCTTCTTTATTATTTGATTAGTCAATGCAACGAAGTCGTACGGGCGAGAAATTCGTAGTTCGGTTCAAGTTGGATCTGCAGGATGTCGCGTTCAAGGTTGTCCCTTATATTTGTTGCTCTATTTTGGCTTTAGGATCGTGTTTTTGGCGACATTTCGCAGACGCTTGATGAATCTGACCCGATCCTGGTGAAAGCGGACGGGTACCCGACCTATCACTTTGCGAATATCATTGATGATCGGTGAGAAGATTGCTCGACCCTGTGATTCTTCCATTTTAGGTTGATGAAAATCTCGCACGTGATTCGCGGCATGGAATGGTTATCTAGTACTGGCAAACACGTGCTTTTGTACAAGTGGGTTTGGTTGAAATTGGGTTTTAAGAACGCTGTTGTTTCTAGAACATTCGGATGGGAGCCACCCGCCTTTGTGCATTTGCCTCTGTTGACAAGAGATGGAAAACAAAAGCTCTCGAAGAGACATGCCGACGCCTTCGTCGATTACTATCATAAAGAGAAGGGCTTTCTGCCCGTGGCTGTGCTGAATCTACTGGTAAGCCGGAAACAGGCATGTTAACTCGGCCATCCTAGATTCGCAATGGCAGCGGAATCAAAAATTTCGACTCCAACCATCTATATACCTTGGAAGAAATGGTGACATCATTTGATGCTTCGCTGATTGGGAAACGTAATTTACAGGTTGCTTAGTTTTTCCATCTGTTTTGAAGTAATTTTCTATAGGTAGATCCCAGCAGCCTTGAGCACTACGGCCGTCTCGCGTTCCAGAATTCTCCAATTAATCAGGTAGATGGGCTCTCGCTTAGTTTTAACTTTTTTATTTTTAGTTGATCCCATTGATCCGTGATCGCGTCGCAAATGACTTGCCTGGCTGTGAGAGCGTTTGCGACGACCCGGTCTACATGGAGAAGGTTATCCGATTTCTGCGAGAGCGGGAGGAGCGCTTCCATTCTCTGGCCGAGCTCACCACTCCGCAGTACGCCTTCTTCTTTACGCGCCCAGTTGATGCCAGCGCGGTAAGAGATTCTCACCGGAAAAATAGCCCCTTAGATAACCTGTAAGTATCCCGCCTATGAGGCCAAGGAAATCTTGGAAGCGGTGCTTCTACTTGCCGAGCCAGAAAACCTCAAGACGTTGCGCGACCTGGCAGATCGCTTTGGGAGCAACCACAGGAAAATATACGGGATTTTGAGGTATATGTTGTCCTCGACGAAAAAGAACTGTACCTAGAATTTCCATCACCGGCCATGCCACGGGCCCGCCGATCGCTGAGCTTTACGAATTCTTTGGGCGAGAGGAATGCACGAGCCGAATTCGACAAATGATCTCCTTCCTTTCATGATTCTGTTATCCAATTGTTATTTTTATCTGGTTTTGAATAAATGTTTTGTAGTCTATTGCCTGCCTTCTTTCTGCCGTCATATCAGGCACAGTTTATCTTCAACCATGACTTTTCCAAACCACGATTTCCCTGCTCACTTGCCCCACTCGCGAAGAACTTTATTTTAGAAAATGGGTAAAAAGGTGAAAATCGGAAAGCAGCGCCGTGATAAGTTCTACCATCTTGCCAAAGAGGCCGGATACCGCTCACGTGCCGCCTTCAAGTTGATCCAGCTGAACAAGCGCTTCGAGTTTCTTCAATCTGCCAAAGCAGTCGTCGATCTATGTGCTGCACCGGGAGGATGGATGCAGGTGGCGAAACAGAACATGCCTGTCTCCAGCATTTGCATCGGTTAGTTGCGTTAGGCGGAATACTGACGTCAAAAACTTTAGGCGTGGATCTTGTGCCGATTAAACCAATCCACGGTTGCATCGCTTTGCAAGGAGACATCACCGAGGAATCGACTCGACAGGCCATCCGCAAAGAGCTGAAGGGTTTTCAGGTTGGAGTTTTCCTTTTTTGGATAAAAATTTTAGTGTGACACCGTGTTGCACGATGGTGCGCCAAACGTCGGTATGAACTGGACGCACGACGCCTTCCAACAAAATTGTCTGACGCTGATGGCCTTGAAGATGGCAACACAGATTCTGCGGCGAAACGGGACCTTTGTCACAAAGGTTTTCCGCAGCAACGACTACCATCATTTGATTACGACCTTCGAGAAATTGTTCAAGAAGGTATGGCTTTATGGGTCAATGTAGTTTTTCGTTTCAGGTGCATGTTTGGAAACCGGCTGCTTCGCGTTTGGAATCTGCCGAAATCTTTGTTGTCTGCGAGAAGTACTCGAAGCCCGACAAAGTAGATCCCGATTTGCTGAATGTGAAGAAGGTGTTCCTCGAACCGAACTTGGACCCCGCCAAGCCCAACAGGTGATAAATCCAGGACTTTTCTGTAAAAATGATCATTTCAGCCAAGCTCTCCTTTTGAACAAGAAGACGAAAAAGGCGCGTGCCGAGGGCTATGCTGAAAGCGATGGACTGACCCTGCATAAGACTATTGATGCCACTACGGTAGATTGCATCTTTTTTATTAATTAATTAAAAAGAGGGAAAGAAACCAAAAAATTAAAAAATAGTGGGGCGCCCCCCCTTTTTAAGAGGTGAAGGGGATTAGGGGGGTGGGAGGGGGAAGGAGGGTGGATTGGGAGGGGGGTACTCTTATAAGAGTTTTGCAGTTCGTTCACTCCTCTTCCGCCCTGGATCTGCTTGCTCAAACGAGCAGCATCAAGCTCGACCAACCGAAGTGGAGCGAAGCACCGGAAACGACGGACGAGGTGTGGTCCGTTTTCCTTCCAGCATCCCCATTTTAGGTCAAAGAATGCCTCAAGGACATTAAACTCTGCGGTCCACGCGAACTGCGCATCCTGCTCAAGTGGCGAAAGAAGATGTTGGACATGGTGCATGCCGCTGAAGATGCGGATGTGGACATGGAAGCTACTGAACCACAACCGTTATCTGCCGAAGACCTAGAAGATCAGGAATTGGCCAACATCGAAGCTGAGATCGCGCGCGCCAGTGCCGAGGAGAAATCCGAATTGAAGAAGTAAGTGATCGTTCTAAGGAGTCAGACGCTATAAAAATAAAGTTTACCTAATTTCTGTTGATACCACACCAATTTTTTTCTTGCAGGAAAAAGAAGAAAATGCTTCGCGAAAAGGCTAAGGTGCTGAAGCGCAAGCAGCTGAAGATGATCCACGGAGACGATCCAGGAATTTTTGCGGAGATGCCAGATTTATTCGCCCTAAAGAATATCAAGAAGGTACGCTTTGCTTTTATAACCTACCGCGTCGTCCAGGGAAGCCTGGCAACTTTAACGGATGAGGCTGTGCCGGATATCTCAAACATCGAAGACGATGAGTATGGACTTGGCGAGGGCGAATGGGAAGAACACGGAGACGAAGCTGATGACAATGACGCGGCAGCGTAAGACTTCGTATTATAAAAAATACGGGCGTGTTGTTAGGGATGCTGATGACGACGATAATGAACTAATTCACACGGAACAGTCCTTGATGACTCCGGATGAGAGGAAGAAAGCGACAGTTAGGGAATGGAAAAATCAGGTAGATTTTTTCGCTTTTTTTGAGGAAAGGTTTTCAGCCACTTATCAAAGAATTGCTGTCATCAGACGACTCCGACGATGAACTTGATGCGGTCGAAAAATATATGAGAAAGAAGGGGACTCTTCAAGAAAATACAGGTAGATTCGTCTTTAGCACGCGAATTTGCGATTTATTTAGTTTCTTTCGAAGCAACAAAACCTAATAAGACTGTGGAGAAGTTTGGAGACGAAGATGACGAGAAGGTTGATGGCACCACATTGTTCGACGCTGAAATGGAAAGCGAAGAAGAATACGAAGATGAGGACAAAAGGGTCGCCAAAAGGAAAAAGGAAGAGAAGAAGAATAAAAAGGAAGCGGGTGAGTATTCATTTCTCGCCTTTGATAGCCCTTTATAGCTGCGAAAAAGAGAAAGCTGACCCCAGAAGAATTAGCACTTGGCGAACAGCTGATATACTCCACGAAGACTCGACGTGATCTCGAAGATTGGGGCTGGCATCGGTGAGTATTAATTTGCGCTTGCGAACGTCTGGTCATTTTAGTTTTTCGAACAATGACGAAAATCTGCCGGATTGGTTCGTGGAGGACGAGCAGAAGCACTACAAAAAGGACCTGCCGGTCACCAAGGAGCAGGTCAAATTCTACAAGGAAAGGATGAAGGAGATCAATGTTCGCCCAATCAAGAAGGTGATTAGCTTTCGTGGCCAGTAACCAGCAAATAGGTGGCCGAAGCCAAAGCCCGAAAGGCTAGACGCGTCACTCGGCGTTTGGAGAAAGCGAAAAAGAAGGCCGAAGCCGTCGTCGAGAATGAGAACCTCGAACACTCGGAGAAGGTTCGCGAGATGAAAAAGTATGTTTTTGAACGTGGTTTTCACAGGGCTTGGTCCTTAGAAACCCGTGCTAACTGCTGATATATTCTAGGATCTACCGCAACGCAAACAAGAAGGAGGATAAGAAGAAGAACGTGGTCGTGGTCACGAAGTCGAATCGCGGTCGCATGTCCCGACCGAATGGGCGCTACAAGACAGTCGATGCCCGAATGAAGACCGAATTGAGAGCCCAGAAGGTTGTTGTTGCTCTTGTTTTCCATTCAGCCCTAATTTAGGCCAAAGACAGACGCAGCGGCGTCAAGGGCAAGCGCGGTGGTGGACGCGGGAAGGGACGTCGTTGAGAAATTACCGAGAATTTTTGTTGTTGTTGTTGTTCATTTTTATTGTTATAGTTGTTCCATTGTTTATGTTTTACTTGTTGAGTTTCCAATAAAGTTTCACGGCATTCATGGCATTTCTCATCCAATAGATCGTTTGGGCGATGTATTATTTTCTTTATTTATTGAGCCCAGTGATATTTGGGAGACCGCATTCCGATATGACAGGTTATTTTGAAGTATTTGGGGGCACTCGCGTATATACGCATCTCACCGGAGCAATGCGAACACCCCCAGCAGTGCCTTCATTTTTCTTCTCGTCGAAAACGTACTTTTTTAGCTGCTCATTTTCAGATGAATCGCCCTCCAGAAGCTCGATACGGTCTACCACCCGGACCTCCAGAACGAGGGCTGCGCTCTGTTTTCGGTTTGTTTTCGTGGGCTATAATTTTTACTGTTTTTGTTTAGTTGGCAACATCTCGTACGATGTCAATGAGGACCAATTGAAGGCGCTATTTTCTCAGGTACTTGTGCATTAAGGGCAACAAAATCTGGTTTAGGTTGGCCCCGTCATTAATTTTCGTCTCGTGGCAGACCGAGAAACGGGCAAGCCGAAAGGTTACGGGTTCTGCGAGTTTGCCGACCAGAATACAGCCGAGATGGCCATTCGAAATCTCCATGGGTATGCACTAGTTCTATGAAAAGACCATATGCTTCAGATACGACATTGGTGGCCGCAACCTGCGTGTGGATAGCGCTGCGGGGGGTGAAAGGACTTCGGAAGAGGTTGTCTTCTTTTACTGAATTGCAAAATGGTTTTAGTTGCAAATGTTGCAACAGGCTTTCGCTGCCCGACAAGAGGATAGTCCATATGGCCCTGTACCATCGGAAGGAAAGGCTCCAGAGGTGCGAACTCTGTTATATGCCACGGACTATAACCCTGAGACCCGCCCCTGATTCTTCAAATGGTCTTGTTTCAGGCTGTCGCAAGAGCCGTCGCCTCACTGCCTCCAGAGAAGATGTTCGAATTGATGAAGCAGACCAAGGATCTTTGCCGGTAGAGTACATTACTTTCGCGATATAATTTGCTTTAGCACAAATCCACAAGAGGCCCGCCGCATGTTGGTCGACAACCCACAATTGGCGTATGCTTTTCTACAGGTCGGTACATTTGCCGCGCGTTGACCGCTTTTTTAGGCGCAAGTGGTGATGCGCATCGTCGACCCACAAATTGCGATGGCTATGCTGCAGAGGGATCAGTCGACCCCTCAAGTTCCCTTTCACCAAGCGCCTCAAGCCGCCGCACCTAACCCAATTCATACAAATCAGCCGCCGGCCGCTCATCAACGTAGTTTTTTTGCTTAGGATTTTAGGTTTGTTGATTTCAGGCGCACCAGCTTTCAACAATCCTCCACCTCCGAGTTTCGGCCGACCCCCACCGAATGTGCCGCCACCGGCAGCCCCTAAGCCGCCGGATAATGATGGCGCTCAGGCGCAGCTGCTCATGCAGGTAATTTTTTTAAAAGATTTTTTTCCTACCTACCCATTTCTAACTTGTAAGCCCTGTCCCTATTCAGGTACTTCAACTGACCCCAGAAGAAATTGCCATGCTACCATCCGGCGACCGAGAGCGTGTTATTGAGCTGCGGAACCAACTCCAGCATATTTAAGCCCCTACTATCTTTCCACTTTGATGATCATCATTGTCCAGAACCTGGACATCCGTTTTACCGGTTCTTATGTTGAATTTTCAATAAATGGCGTTTGCTTTATCTTACAACAGAGTTTTACACGCTTCGCGGATAATACACCACACGGTTTCCAGATTTTAATGGCAAAAAATAGTTGCCGGCTACCTAATATCCGGCTCTTTCGGGCCTTCTCATGTATATAAGCCAATTCTCTGCGTCGACCGGGGCTCTGTTATTGAATTCTTTTGATGCTGGGGGTAGCATGAAGCGAGTTGAGGGGGTTGATGGCTCGCCCAGGGGGGCCACCCGAACTGCAAGCCTCGCCGCGTTGCGGTCGCGTTCCCCAGTTTGCCCAAATGGCCGGGCCAGGGGCGTAAGCGGATCTCGTCAATCAACCTCCTCTTTTTACAATCATTTGCTTGTTTTGCTAGTAAACAGCTAGTTTTAGGATGGGTGCTGAAGCCAGACGAGCGGCCACTGCCAAGAAGAAGGTTCGTTAGCCTTCTCAAATTTTCAGGGATTAGAAGCGGGGTTCAGAAACAGAAGCACAGAGCTTCAATACGGATACGAGATATTTGTCAGCATCACTAGATACTTTTACTCCATCTTATTTCAGGGCAACCCGCCAATTCTTTCACACGACTTCATCATTCAAAACCATGGGGACATCATGAGCTGCATCCTGATGCTCGTTGTCGTCGGCTTCATGTTCCCGGTGAGATCCCTACATTTTTATTAATATACAGCGTGCTTCAGACTACTGCGCCCCTTTCCTCAATCTTTGTGGTCCCCCAGTACAACGAAACCGTTGCGGTCAACGTACATAATGGTCGGTGTTTCCATGCTTTTTTGGAATTAGCAGTAGTTGGTCTAACGCTGAACATCACCTCGAAAAGCTGATGCAAAGTAGGCAAAATGATTTCTGTTTTTTTCAGTACAATTCGATGCCCAAATTTACAAGAGTGGCGTACGGGATGTGTTCACGGTCCTTTTCTACACGATCGGATGGATCACGATGCATGCCATCATTCAAGAGTACATCATCGATAAACTTCAACGCAAGGTGGGAGTATTTTCGCGAATTGGAGTTTTTTTTCAGGTCCATTTGTCCAAATCGAAGCTCTACAAGTTTGGCGAGTCTGGCCACCACATCTTCTTTGCCATCTACTCGATCGCGCACGCCGGTTACATCATCCATGAGTTCTTTACGGTAGAGTCTGCTGATCGCGGCCAGCTATCATTTTTAGAGCCACAATGACTTCAAGAACCTCTGGGCCGGTTATCCCGAAGATCACGCCAAGATGAACCTGAGCACGAAGCTCTTCTTCATCCTGCAGGTCGCCACCCTGAATTGAATTTTAACTTGTTTTTTTAGCTCTCATATTGGGTCCACCATTTCCCCGAGTTCTACTTTGCCAAGATGAAAAAGGATGAGATGCAACACCGAGCCTTCCTCTCCTTCATCCACATTGGCTTCATCGCCGGCGCCTACATCATGAAGTCGGTATTTTGTGGCTAACTGCGAGTTGCGACCTGGTCGTCCCCCCCAATCTATTCGAAAGGGGATATTGGAGCATCCGTAGCCATCTTCCCGACACCGGAAGGATTTTCATGGCTGTCGCCCTAGTAACCGCCTCAACGGGGCCAAACGTATTATCCGGTAGCTTCCTTCTCCCAGAAGTGTCTTCACTTCGTCCGATTTTTCGTTGGCTATTTCGGGTTCCATCGCCTAGAACTTTAGATCACCTAAAAAATTGCACCTTTTTAGCTTCCAGCGCGTGGCTGTCGTCCTCTTGGCCATCCAGTACCTGTCGGACGTTGTGTTCCACATCGCCCGCCTCGCCCACTTCCTTGATAAGCGCAGCGTTGCCAAGTCCGCCTTCAAGGCATGGAACATCACCTTCTTCGTCGCCCGTGCTGCCAGTGCCGCAGTGGCCGGCGCCACTTTCTGGTGAGTCAATTTGTTTTTGTCAATTTTACTTTACTAGGCACGTCTTGTAAGCTTCTCTATTCCTTAACTCATTCAACCCTTTGTAACAAAACTTTTAGGTATGGACTCCGCCAGAGCGGTGTGCCCAACGTTGACCTTGCCACCGGCAACTTCAACACCTCCTTCATACGGTACGTTTATGCGCCGGTTTTGGATATTTGGCTTTTTAGATTGAACTCGTTGATCGCCGTGCTGGCTCTGCAGCTTTTCATGCTGTACCAATTTGTCGTCTTCCACTTTGGCCGTCTCCGTGACGCGCGCAACAGGAAGAAGGGTGGAGAGCAGAAGAAGCAGGCGCCGGTCAAGCGAAGTGACAAGCGCACTGATAGCGTGAGTTTTAGTTTAACGGTCTGTTTCGATTTGACTTGGAACTGCCCTAATTTTTGATTCGATACTGAGCTCAGAAATACCTTGTTTTTCAGGAATCTTCGGCCCAAGAAAGCGCCGCTGTCACCCCAGAACAGAAGAGCCCCGGCAAGCGCAAGCAGAAGGCCCAGTAGACCAAATATCACCTTGTCCCCCAGTACCCTGTAAGCGTTTCCTGTCCTATGGCATTTGTGAACAACAGTTTGGGTTGTGATTCGGAGTCGTATTTCAAATCTTCATTTATCCATTTCAACGTGATTTCTGCTCGACGTGTCTATGCGTCGGTTTTTCTGTAAATTATAGACCCTAATTTATGGCGGAGATCGGGGCAAGCAATAGCGGTATTATTGGAAAGGGACGGCCAACGGTCCGGCCCACCATTCCCACTACAGCCACCGCTGATCCAAAGCTAGGCTCTCCGTTTTATCGGCTTTTTGGCATTCCCTCGGCGCTCCTACCCTATCGTGTTTACCCTGTTATGTTTGGCGTTTTTCGGCTTGTGAATTGTATTAATAAAGTTTTCGGTGGATCCTTGAAACACTGGACGAAGATTTGACACTGCAGACGAACATTGGTTTTTGAATTAGTCTATTGGACGGCTCCGCCCCGTTCCCGCGGACAGTCCAATTGACCGCGTAACTCTTTCCTTCGTCCGAAAAAGTATGAAGAAGAAGCTTGGCAACCAAAATATTTAGCAAAATCTGTTGACTAAATAAAATAGCATCCCTCGGATAGTCCACTATGCGCTGCTTTTTTTGTCTCCACAAGATTGCTCTCCTTTTCTCACCTCACCAACTTTAGATGACCGAAATCATAGATGAGGGCCCGACAGCCACATCTTCTTTCCTATTTTCTGAGCTGATCGCAATGACACTAGTGGACAAATCGAATGGACAGTCGGTTCCGTGCACTTTTCAAGAACCTTCGTTTAGGGCCAGTCAACAACGGCTGAATCTCCGGATTGGCGAGCGCCGCCTAGCCAACATCGATAATGTATGGAATCAAGGGTTTCAAATGAAAGATTGTTTAGGAAGTACGCATCGAAATCTACCGCCCTGACGACTATCGTTTCCTGTTTGCTGACGGCATCACGAGGAATACATTCACCCAGCTGCGCGAGCGGTGCAATATTTCCACAGATTTTGACAATTTCGCCAGGAAGTACGTTGTTTTTTGATAAACTATCGAGGACAGAACGTGCGCCTCGTACATACCAGTTTTAGCATTGTTGAGCTGATCAAAGACCGAGAGACCGCTACGCCGCCGCTTCAAATTAACTGTGTACTCGACGCGGCCACGGATTCTTGCAGGTTAGATATTAACGCTAGATTTAGGAAAAACTACTGATCCTTGAAATTCCTGTCTCTTTCAGTCTCGAGCTAGTGAGCAAGCTAACGCTACAAACCTCCAAAATCTCAATCGGGCTAAAGCGCGTTGTAAGTGAAGAGCTGAACAACCATCTCATCGAGGCGTTGCACAAAATGAAGGTTAGTGGACCTATCAGCTCATTCAATAATATTCCTGATTTTCGGCGGACTACGAGAAGATGCTCAGGAAGTGCCGAGACGAAGAGAAAGAGTCGAGACGACGGTTCGAGAATGAAGTGAGGACAAGTGCGAACAAGGAGGCCTCAGAGTTACGAGTCAAGTGCCAGGTATACATCCAATATTTCTATTTTGATTTTTCTAGGAACTGACTGAGAAGAATCAACAACTGGAGAGCGAGTACAGAGTTTGTTATGGCCCTTTTTTTGCTACAACCCGCGCATTATAGCTGGAGCTTGAGGAGAAGGAAGTAGCAAATAATGCAATCGAAGACCTGCGCCAGGATTTGAACGATAGAGATGACCACGTCGTAAGATTCCACTGCTTTTTGCAACACGTTTTTAGGCGCAGCTAGAAGATGAGGCAGCTTTTCTAGTGGATGAGGTGGCGCGCTATGAAAAAGAGGTGTTTCTAATTTTTCCTGCAAATTAGGATCTTATCAGCTAGAAGCATACAAGAAACGGGTCGCCGAGTTGGAGCCGGCATTAGCCAGAGCCGAGGCGGAGCGAGCAGATGCCATAACGCAGACGAGGACCGCCGAGCGGAACCTGCAAAAAGCTAATCAAATCTTGAGAAAGACAGTGGTAATTGAGGGTGGTTTGTGTTCGAAATTTTTTTAGGAAGCAGACGCTCGTTGGGACCCAAACAACGATCGTGTAAGGGTGAAGGAGCTGACGGCGGAAGTGGCCACTAAGGAACAGACAATCAAGGAGCTGCGCGAAAAGGAGGCTGGCATGATCGTTGAGTGAGCGGTCGTTGAAATTGGGCAAAATGGACCCATTTAGACGCGAAAAGCTCGAAGCGGAACTGAAAGCAAGGCAAAAGGAGCTGGAAGATTTCCAGGCCAAGCAGCATTACTCGAAACAGAGTGAGCCATTTTTTTTGGATGATGAACGGCTTATTATTTCATTTTAGTGATGGATAAATTCCAAGCGAACCGTCTCGCTCACCCATCGCCATTTGGGAATCCGGCCATCGGCGCGAGCCCAGTATCCTTCCGACCAGCTATGGTAAGTATATTGTTGCATTTTTGGGCAACACATTTAAGGTACCTGCGTTGAGACCACCACCCACTGGCGTCCTGGGCCCATTGCTGTCAACACAAAGAAATGTATGACCTTGGAAGTGATTTGAGGGTTTTTATCTTCAGTTCACTGCCACCCAGTTGGGGACTCCGCTCCGCAATTCCCCTCAGCAACAACTTCTCGCAAAATACACAGAACCTGCCCCAAAAGAAAAGTAGGTACTTACTAGTTTCATTCTATTATTGTGCTCAGTTTACCTTCGATACCCGTCAACTTCAACCGAGGATCGGCCCCGAAACAATAATAATTTTTCAAAACACATCCTGTACTCCTGCGTTGTTTTTCGGTCCGGGTCAAGCGACGAATTGCCTTTTTCCAGGTATGAACTACTTGTTGCATCTGTTCTTTGTAAATCATCCACGCTGCCTCTATGATGTATGCTTGCCGGGGGTGCTTTGCTTGGGGGTGCAAATAAAATTCGAAGCTTTAGATTTTTTATCAATTTACACAATACATACACCCTTGCCTCGAATTTACTTTTTTTTCACAGAAAACGACGAGAGAAAAACTTTGAGGTCCTGGCGTAACAGAAGGTCGAGACCGCGACCAGCAGCTGCACAAAAGTCAGTAGTGAAGTGCCCAGGAAGAGTCCTGTCTGCCCGCCGAGCTCTAGACTCACCGCGTTTTCGGGAAATGTTTTCTTACCGGAAATGAAATGCGGGAGTGTGGTCGTATGCTGCTCTTCGTATTCTTCGTACTAAAACTGCCTGTGTTTTCTTTGATGCGTGGAAACCTGGAGCTCATTGAAGGCCGCTTCCAGCCGATAACCATATGCGGAAGCGTCGATGGCGTTGTTTGGGGCTGATGTCCAATCGATTGAAATCTCGCGCCTGGAGCAGGCGGGTAGACACTACAAAAAAAATTGCCAAATGCAAATGCATTTTAAGCCGCAAACCTTGAATCTCTCGAGTCGCGGCCATTTGATGTCAGAGTAGTTGGCGACAACCGTGGCCACGTCACATACTGGCACATTCCAAAGGTAATCAAGCGTTTCCTGAAGGGGGTTTTTGCTTCCCGATACCGCCATCCTTGTCCCATACCTTGTAGTAGGGCAGCGCACATCCATATTTTTCGACGAGACTATGCACCCACGTGTACACATAGCATGTGTAAAATCCTGAAAAGTATCCGTTCTACCAGGTGTGATTAGTAACTATTAACCCTGATTCCGTGTAGATGTGGAACAACGTGGGTTATCCGGAAGGCTAATCAACAGCCGAAGCGAAAAGCGGAACTTGTTCCAGCTGTTTAGATTCAGGTAGTACCGCGGGAATGTGGACGTCTCCGGGTTCTCGTCCCCGAGGTACATGATCAGATTTGGCTAAAAGCACTTTTGTGTGAGAAACACTGGAAAATCTGAAACACCTGCCACCCGTCAGCCACTATTGGACTCGGAATATTATTGATGAAGAGTCGCAATTTGGCCAGCTCGTCCGCATCTTTCTGTTCGTACGACTTTAGCTTGAAGCATCTAAAAGGCTCCCGTTTTGGCGAAACTCCGGGAGCTCCACCTCCCTCTGAGCATGACATATGTGGGCTCGAAAATATCGCAACAGTTCACATCTCTCGCGCCCTGGGTACATTGTTTGAAGAACTGAAATGGTGCTTTAGGATTCCGGGGGGTGGGCTACCAAATTTTTTGGAGCAGTTCTAAATTTCTACATTGTTTTTACCTATTCCTAAGCTTAAAAACTTTGCCAATTTTTAGGTAAAAAAATCAAACATTTTTCAACTTTTTTGAAAGTTTTTCTACTTTCGATGTAGTTAAAACGTACTAAAAACCAATGTAAAAAGGTGCAATTTCACTGTCGCCCCCACCTCTGAACAATTAATCGAGTTTTTCTTAAAGACAAAATCGAATAGTTGCTGTGTGGTGCGGTTTGCCTGCCAGATGTCGAGGTTTAGCTGTAGAGTGCGTCTAAAAACGCGTCTGAATGGGATATTGTAGGTAAATCGAACGTGTAGGAATCGCTGAAATTTTGGACATTGACGTAGTCGAAGCCCGAGCCGGCCAACATGTATTTCATGAGGTCTCGGTAGGCGACCTGCGTATGGCCTCCAATCTCGCGTTTCATATCTGAAGAGATTGGAGAAGAGGCAACAGCAAACCTTCAAAAATATCGTCGTGGTGGAGGGCATCCGGGTTGTTGGGGCAGAATATTAGGTTTGGAAAGCGCAACGATTTTACCTGGAATATCCGATCAACGGTTTTGGTCAAAAATTTAACCTGTTTGATGCGCATTCTCGTTTGCGTATCCTTACTGACGTATGCCCCCAAAATGTACTGCGCGTTCCAGATTGCCGCCCCGAAACAGCCCAATAAAACCAGCAGCCAGAAGAGGCGCATCTCGAGGGAGTGGCTCTGAAGTTTTGATTTGAATTTTTGTAGTGATGGACTGATCTCGTAAAAAAATAGTGAATGCTTCTGAAATTCTAAAAATACTTTTGCTAAAAATCTGTTTTGTTGTTTATCGGTGTATCGTAGAACTTTTCTGTCACTGACCATCATCAACTGTGAGAGACCATGCAGCTCCTTTCGCCATAAATACCGACACGAGCATTTCTCGGGAAATACGGTCGGTGGGGTTACTGCTGTTGTCGATTCAGAATTCGTGCGAGCGGACACAGCAATTCTAAAATAAGAGCCGTCGGACCTATGCGTGGAACAAGGAAAAGCTTCCCCCGCCTCAGCCAACCTCCGCGAGACGTTCGTTGCCGACCTCTGCAGCGTATAGATTGACATCGACCTCGCCGATTCCGCATCGCCGTTCGTCATTTGCAATGGCTCGTACTGCCCTTCCAAACCACCTATCCTATCCGCCCGGTGAAATGTGATACGATAAGCCTCATCCCCTATTCCACACACGTTGTTTACCGACGCCCAATACCCGGGTCCTTTACCAAGTTTCAATGTAATTCAATTTAAAACGAGGAAAGTATGATTCTTTAAGCCGACTTTTTGGTTCTGGGCTGTTAGCGGGGGACCAGTTTTAGTTACGACCTGTTGATAATATATAATGTGTTTTTATAGTCCAAATTTGGGGCCGATTAGATGGAAGACGGCGAAATGCCAGATGGTTCGTTTTTTTTGGGACACCCTGTATATTTCGTTATATGGTCGTAGGGGAAAAATTTGTCCCCCCCCCGCTAACAGTCCAGAACCGACTTTTGGAAATAGGGTCCGTCTAGTTTTTAGGGGGCTCAGATTTAAATCCGAGATTTTAGCATGCGTCAAAGCCGGAATCTCCCGAAAGCGCAAGGGTGTTTCCCAAAAAACATCCATCCTCCCCTCCACTCAACCACAGATGCGCTTGGCTGATCCGAGGCTGCTGCGCGTCTACAGCCAACATGCTGTGGGGCATCCTTCCGTTCTATCAAAAGTTCTTTTTTTGCAGTCCCTCGTCCGCTTCGCCACCAAAAAGAAGTCGCCGGCGACGGTGGGCTTCTCCGGCAAGCTGGACCCGATGTGCGACATCAACAATCAGACATTCGAGCACAAGGATGGGGGCCGTCGCCATAGTATGCTGAAGCCGGACGCGCCGTTGAAGACCTATCTACACGAAGATGCCCGCACCCTCTATCAGGTGAGTTTTCAATTGCTCAAGGATTTCGGGTATCCATTCAGATGCTTCGTCGTGGCCAGCGAGTCTCGAAGCACGGCGAGTGCCTGGGACAGCGTGTGCCGAAAGATGACTACACCAGCCCCTACGAGTTTATCACCTACGACGAGGTGGGTATCGTGCCTTAGTCTTGATAATACAGGTTTTGGTGATATTTAACATAACTTGTGCGGAATGGTGCTCTCACAAGTGGTTGCGCAAAGATCGGAATTTTGCGGAATTCCCGAAAAATAAAAATTTGTTTAAAAAACATCCTGCTGGGAGAACCGAACGAGTTTCAGAAGATTACTGTGATTTTTAAATCTTTAAGTCATAATCAAACAAAAAAAAGCAAGTTTCTCTACCTATGCCACTCTCTTCACCCAGGTTGTTGCCCGCTCGGAGGAGATGGCCGCGGCTCTCCTCTCGTTTGGTATCAAGCCCGGCCAGGACACCCGCATCGGCATCTTTTCGGCAAACCGCCCCGAGGTTCGTTTTTCCGAAGATATCCGTTGACGCAGACCGTTCAGTGGTTCCTCGTGGAACACGCGAGCTACGTGCACAACATGGTCAACGTGCCCGTCTACGCTACGCACGGTCCCGAGGAGTGCCTCTTCATCGTTAGGTGAGTTTGACTTTGGTGAGCTGCTGAAGAAATGGCTGATTAGGCAATCGGCGATGCCCTTCATCCTCTGCGATACTGTCGACAAGGCCGAGTCGCTGGTTGCGCAAGCCGATCGGGTGCCAGACTTGAAGGTAGTGCTCAAGAAGGGAATACTTGAGTCGCAAAAATTGCGGTGAAAAAGTCAACTTCCATGGCCTTTTGCAGGTGATCGTTGTGTGCGCACCGTTTGACTGCCAGCTCCGCGAGGACGGACAAAAGAGGGGAATTCAGGTAGAGAAAACAAATGCATTTCTACCCCAGCTTGCAGATCCTCTCCTTCAGCGAGTTCGAGCAGCGCGGCCACGATTTCAAAAAGGTCCCGCCCACCCCGCCAAAGGTATTTCCGGTCTAGTGGGGCCCACCAACCGCAAAATTTAGCCGGACGACCTGGCCTCGATCTGTTACACGTCGGGCACCACCGGCGAGCCGAAGGGCGTCCAAATTTCCCACGGCAACATCGCCGCCGTGCACGCCATCTTTGGCCACTCGAATATGACCCATGATGACACGGTAGTGCCACTACGTTTCAGGGTACCATCTTTCCAGGTTCGCTACCTCTCCTACCTACCCGCCGCCCACATGTTCGAGCGCATCGGCCAGACGGCCGTCATGTCCGTCGGGGGCCGCATCGGCTTTTTCAGGTTGCAATTTTTCAACTGTTACTTCGCGAACACGCCGCTTCAGTGGCAACGCCCAAGAGGTTCTCGACGACTGCAGGGAATTCCGCCCCACATTCCTCATCACGGTTCCGCGAGTCCTCAACAAAGTCTACAACAAGGTACATCTACAGAATCAACCTATTAGATACCTAAACTGTCTAGATCTACGACCAGCTCCGCTTTTCCATCCTGAAGCTCGGCGTGTTCAATGCCGCACTCGCCTACAAGAAGGCTTTGCTTAGTCGGGGCATCATTCGCCGTGACACTTGGGCTGATCGCATGATCTTCCACAAGGTCCAAAACCTCTTTGGCGGCCAGCTGACCGGGCTTGTCGTCGGCTCGGCGCAGATGAATCCCGATGTGGGTTACAGTGCTTATTGGCTAGCACGGTGTGCATTTCTAAACCCTGCCTTGAAACATAATGAACGTAATTTTAGTAAGGAACAGATGGAAACAATTTTTTCTGATATTTTAGGTGCTCACTTTCTTCCGTGCGACGCTGGGCTGCGTGTTGCGCGAGGGCTATGGCCAGACGGAGAGCACGGCCTGTGGCACCGTAACCCTAGAGGGCGACCATTCGACCGGTCATGTTGGCCCGCCGGTGACCTCCGTCGAGATGAAGGTGAAAACCAGATCTCCGGCTCGACTACTCATTTTTTGCAGCTGTTGCCCGTGACGAACCCGGAGAAAGAAGTCGACGCGTCGTGCGGGGAAATCTGCTTCCGCGGGCCAATCATCGCCCAGGGCTACTTCAAGGCTCCCCAGATCACGGCCGAGACATTCCTTTCCGATGGCTGGCTGCGCACCGGGGATGTCGGTAGGTACAGGACGAGAGATTGCGTACCTCTAAACCGAAGCACTCACCTTTTTGTATTGTAGGGCGCTTCGACGAATGCGGACGCCTCGTCCTTGTCGATCGCATCAAAAATCTCGTCAAGTTGCCAAATGTGAGTAACAAACAGGTCTAAAAACCTACTTTATCAGGGAGAATTCCTGGTGCCCGAGAAGATTGAGGGTGTCTACCAGCAATCGCCGTTCGTCGAGCAGATCTATGTCCACGGCCAGGGCGATCGCAACGAGCTCGTGGCCGTCATCGTGCCCGACAAGGATGTGATAGCTGCATGCAAACAGATAACCAACCCCTTTAGTACTTGATCAACTTCGCCGCCCGCGAGCTGAAGATCCAGGAGGAGTCTTTCGAAGACTTGTGCACCGACCGGGCTGTACGCACCGCCGTCGCCAAGGCCCTGCGCGAGCTGGGCCGCGAAAAGGGACTGGCTTCTTTTGAACAGGTGAGTAGACCCGAGAACCTTTTATCTAATTGACGTTGCCCCATTTTCAACACAATTTTTGAAGGTGGCCCGCTTCTACTTCACCGAGCAAGCGTTCACCGTCGAGAACGAGATGCTGACGCCCACCCTCAAGAACAAGCGCCCCATCATCGCCAAGAAGCATAAGATGGAGATTGACTGGATGTACACCAAGGTGCCGCCTTCCATCGTTTAAAAGTCCTTACCGCCCGCTCACAAGCCAGTCGTTGCTATTTTCCGGTTCCCAAAGTAATTTCCCAGAAGGAACCCAATCTCAGCTGCATTTTTTCAGCTCGAAGTCAACGAGTTCCGCGAGACACACTTTTAGACGGACGCCCTGCCCCACCCGAACCTTTCAAATTCCTTATCCATTTTCTGCGAAGCATATTTTCCCCTTGCTTGTGATTTACTCGTCTGCCCTTTGCGTAAAAGTTTAATAAATACTTTTTCAGTACCACCGATGGTCTAAATAATAATTTATCGAAAAAGATCGAATTTCCAACGAGTTTTTGCTCTGTCGGCTCAGTGGCGACAGCCGGTGCGGCGATATTCGCTGGATAATCGACCGTAGCCAGGCCTGGGACGGCCAAAGGAGCCCTGCGTCCATCGCCGTGTGTGGGCATTTTCTCTTCTCTTTTTCACTTTTATTTCGACTTTTTTGCTTTTCACGCTTTCTGTTGGGTCTCTGCCCGATTTTTTCGGAATTTCGACTAACGTTTCTTCTTAGACATGGGTATCACTCGTGACAGCTGGCACAAGCGGCGCGGTACCGGAGGAGCCCGCCCTCAACCTCATGACAAGGTGTGATCTTTGGAGTCTCCTAACCCTTGCTTTAGAGGAAGCACGAGCTCGGTCGTCCTTCCGCCAACACCAAGATTGGGCCAAAAAGGATTCACCAAGTCCGGTAAGCCGCCGCATTTTTGCGTTAATCTTGGTTTAGTTGCCGCGGTGGCTCCATCAAGCACAGGGCTCTGAGACTCGATGCTGGCAACTTCTCCTGGGCCTCCGAAGGAACCGCCCGCAAGACCAGGATTCTCGACACGGTCTACAACGCCACAAACAACGAGCTGGTGCGAACAAAGACGCTCGTCAAAGGGACGATTGTAACAAGTGAGTCGGCTTCATCTTGCAAGATCTGGGTTTTAGTCGACGCCCTTCCTTTCCGTCAGTGGTATGAAAATCACTACGCCCTCGCTCTTGCCCGCAGGAAGGGCCAGAAGGTCACCGAGGAGGAGCAGAAGGTCATCGACGACAAGAAAGTGTTCGTATTCCGTTATCTGCTTGTAACTTTTCTTTAGTGATGGAAAGCTGCCCAAAGAATACCTGTTGAGGCAAAGGAAGGCTGCTGTTGACCCCAACGTTGCTGAACAATTCGCCACCGGAAAACTGCTTGGTAATTTATTTTTCGATGTCCTGGAAAAACTTTTTTAGCCCGTCTCTCTTCCTCGCCCGGACAAGTCGGTCGCTGCGACGGCTACATCCTCGAGGGCAAGGAGCTCGACTTCTATCTCCGCAAGATCCGCGCCAAGAAGGCTAAATAAAAATTGTTTTTGTTGTTATTGAAAATAAATGTTGAATGTCTCTTCTTATTGCAGGCTTGACTTTGAATGTCCGTAGACATTGTCGATACATTTTATACAAATTCGAATTTCTGCTCAAACTAGCCTTTTCAGGTAATACAATGACTGTCGACGTCAGCTCGGCCGCCGGCCTCGACGGATTCAATGCCACCCTTGGCGACCAGCCGTTCGCCAACGGCTACACGCTATCTGGTGACGACGCTGCCCTGTTTGACAAGCTCGGAAAGCAGCCCGATGAGAAGAAGCACCCCAACGTGGCCCGCTGGTACAGAAACGTTGCCTCCTATGAGAAGAGCGAACGATCGGCGTGGTCGACCGCCGGCTCGTCTGCCTCAGCTGCCAAGGAGGATGATGAGGACATCGATCTGTTCGGCTCGGATGATGAGGAGGATGCTGAGAAGGCCGCGATTGTTGCCCAACGTCTAAAGGAATACCAAGAGAAGAAATCCAAGAAGCCCGGCCCAATCGCCAAATCGTCCGTGATCCTCGACGTAAAGCCCTGGGATGATGAGACGGACTTGAAAGAGTTGGAGGCGAAGGTACGAGGCATCGAGATGGACGGGCTCGTCTGGGGAGGCGGCAAGTTGATCGCCATCGGATACGGAATCCAGAAGCTCCAGATCATCTCCGTGATCGAGGATGCGAAGGTTTCCGTGGACGATCTTCAGGATAAGATCCAAGAATTCGAGGACCACGTGCAATCCGTCGACATTGTTGCGTTCAACAAGATCTAATGCAAGAAACCTGTGAAAAGATTGTTGAATGATTTTTTTGAATTTGAGGCATAAATTTTGATTTCGATCGGAGTTGCATTTATCATACATAGCAAGTTTGGGGTATGCCATTGTATGCCGCAGGGCCCTGTGGTTATTGAAGCATGCCAAGATCTGACGCCTGTTTGCGGTGGCCCCCTACGAGTTGCTAGTTTGCTAATTTGCAAATGCCTGAAAATGTTTGGTTCAAACTTTGAACGCAGATTCTCTCGAAAAGCTGGGGTCGGAACAACTACCAGTCTTGTGTGGTTTCTCACGAATGACTTTTGGATACGTTTGAGTGGTAGCCGTCACTTGGTAGACAGTTTGTTAATAGACCTTTATCGTCGTGAGCACTGAAAGGCTTTTAGCGGACCTTATCCCAGACACAGGCACAACGTCCATGGGAAGGTGAATTGCACACAAATTATCAACATACATATTGGAGCATAGGACGGTGGAATAGGAATTGCGTACCCATAATATGAGTGTCATTCGAGGAATGGACAACGGGGCGGTGGTAAAGCTGTGTTAGAACGATCTCGCACTGGTATAGGCAGATCGGGATAGGGATTGTGGACTAATGGAATTGGCACTGGAGTTCGACTAGAGAATAAGTGAGACTACGTTGGGGGTTGGGCTACGGCAAAGTTCAGACGGAAGAAAAAGATCGGCCCGTATTCATTTAGAAAATCCTAGAGTCCGCCAGAAGCCTAGTCAGCTGCGAGAGGTGCTGTTCCCGTATACATCGTGTAGCCGTTCGTATTGGGCAATTTCGGAGTAGATGAGCGCTAAAGCAGATAGAGTTGGCATCAAGCCCACCACTTACTTTTCCATTCCTCAACCGTGTGTTCCTTCTTGTCAACCTCATTGTTATATTGTTCGGGAGGCGGGGCAAACACCTGAATTCTGGATAAAGGCCAAAAAAAACAAATATACCTCAGTCTCATCGAACCACACGTTCACATAGGGGTGTCGGAGGGCTTCATCCACAGAAATCCGATCATTGGGGTCGACAACCAGCATTCGGGAGAGGAGATCGCGGGCTTGGGCAGCTGAAGCTAGAGAATAAAAGGTGGACTGGCAATATTTTAATCCGAGGGTTTTGAAAAAAAAGCGTCAAGTGATGATGAAGACAGAGAGACCTCGATATGCTCACCTGTTAGACGGTTGTTTTCGGCAGGCTGTGGGAACATCGTATCGGGAAAGAGCGTCTCGAACGAGGTCGGCCGATACTGGGGCCGATTTTCCACATAATTCCGTACGGTTGCTTGGAGACGCTCGAGGAATTGCCTAAAATGAAATAAATATAAAGCACAAGGCTAGAAGTACCTAGATGGAGTTCCGAGCTGCTCAACAATCTTCGTCCATTGGTCAATATGGTCTGTCCCCGGAAAGAGGACGCGGCCCTTCACCAGTTCACCGAATATGCACCCAATCGACCAGATGTCCACTGAAAAATGAACATTTGAAAAGAATGAGGCCACTTCGCAGAACGATCAAAGAACGAAAACGGCGTTTTTGAATGGCTATCACAATTAATAACTAAACTCACCATTAGCAACATAACCCATGCCTAGAATAACTTCCGGCGCCCGATAGTATCTCGTCACCACATAGGGAGTCATCATGAAAGACTCACAGGCACTCCTAAACGATTTTTAGCTGTTTTCTTTCCTAAGAACCAACCTTGCCAAGCCAAAATCGAGAATTTTCAGCGTGCAATCGCTCTTGACAACAATGTTGGAAGGTTTGAGATCCTGAAATCAAACTATATAGAAGGGTAAGGCGTTCTCACTCGATGGATAATTCCGGCGGCGTGGAGATGACGAATGCCACAGAGCATTTGGTAGAGGAGATAAGACAATCGTTCGTGGTCGAGATCCATGTTGATCACCTGCAAAAAGAAACGGATGAAATAGTTGAAAGACGAAATAAAGAAAGGCTATTGCTAGTTTTTAGACAGGGATAATGGTTTATAAAGACAAAAAAAAGGAAGTAATAGTATCTATCTCACGACGGAAACAGCTGAAGATTATAACCAGAAGTTGAAAACCCTCACCTGACATAAATTTGCATCCATCAACTCCATGACAATATACAGATCGTTGAAATCGCGCAAGGATCGTTGCGGGGTAAATGCGTTGAGCAAACCGATAATCTAAACAAATCTTTGATGAAGGAAAACGACTCCTCACATTTTTATGATGAACCAGGTTCATAAGCTTGAATTCTCGATAGGCCCTCTTCGCGTGGGTAACGTTTTGGAAGGGCCTCGACAGTTTCTTGATAGCCACTGCTTCATTCCGGATAACATCATGTGCAGCACTAAAAAAGTATCTTTAGTAAAGAGACTAAAGAAAGAGCGAAGTGATAAAAAAAATATATCCCTTACCAAACAATCCCTTGTGCCCCGGAGCCAATGACGCGTAGATTTTGATAGCGCTTGAGCACGGTCAATCGCGTGTCACCTAAAGAAACAGTAGCTCCAAGCAAGAAAAATCAAACGCACCAATTTCCATAGAATAATAGGGATCGTCTGCGGTTGATGTGGCTGCCATTGTCGCACCCGATACACTGAAAATCGAAAGATAAGGCAAGAACCCGAGCAATGACAATCTGCGGCGAAATAAGGAAGGGCGCAACGAATCATGAAGTTAGAGTAAGGAAACAGAACGAGAAAAAAATACCTGCGTAAAGATCCGATCGGGGTTGATGGGCAACTGTCCAGTGAGATCGGCACGTCGTCGCGACCCCCGGATCCGAGCCACTAAAATGCGAATTGGAAATAAATAATGAAGAAACGGTTGTTGTAAACAAAGAAAAGATTGTCTATAGAGGAGATGATAAATTCTGCGCATTTTCCGGGGTTAGAGGGTATCTAGCCAAAATCCTATTGTAATGCCGTCGTTAAAAGAGAGTGACAAGCGCCCGGTGGCGACGTTTCTTTGTCGATGACAATGTCGCAAAAACTACAGCGCCGGGGATCAATGCTGGAAGGGGGGAGAGGCCCGACCCCGGGCCCGGGTTTGTATGGAAATGAGAGGCAAATGGGCACAGAGCACAGAGGGGGACAAGGCATTGGGTTCAGCCTTAGGGCCCAGTTTCGGGCTGGGCCCTAGGGGGGCATTCGAATTCGTGGGGTGTGTGCACCAGAGGCCGAATTCTGGAGGAGGAGCTGGGGAATGGGCAAGGGAACAGGATAAAGCGGAGGGGACAGCGCACGGGCATTGGCCTCTCTCTAACCCTTCGCGAGCCCTCCTCCCCCCGCTACACAACTCATCGATCTGTGCGTCGTCTGTCTGTCCCCCTTGTTGCCCGCTTTCTATTTTCTGGTCTCCCCCTTATTCCCGACATCATGCTCATGCTCAAGCTGTTCGGCTGACAACAGAATATGGTCTAAATTCAGCGAAAAAGTCCTTGGAATCCGTGTGAAACCCGGAAAATGGAAATTCAAACAGAATCGGCGAGTGACGGCGAAGAATAGTCACGAAGTTTGTAGGGGACGGCCGAAAAAAATATTAGCTTTTGCTTCTACGCCTAGAAAACTAAGGAGAAACGCAGATGCGAAAAATTATCAACCAAGAAATCTATTAAAACGCCTTCCGAGTCACAATAACAAAAAACGCAAAGGAATTTAAGGTTTTTAGAGGCACATAGGTCGATGACATGCCGAAAAACCCTACAAAATTCCAAAACTGGGGGCGGTCCCCTGCTTCAGAATTGAATGCAAAAAACATGACTCATCGGGGGCGGATGACTCAGCTAGCACGGTAATCTGCCGTACGGTGGGAAAATAGGGAGCGTACGGAGAAAGAATACTTTTGCGGAGCATCAAAAATTGTTCGATTAGATAAAAAACTAAGCATTTCTTAGACATCCGTTTCGAAATTTTCAGAAGAATGTTAGAGGTTTCGGTTGAGATGACTATTAAGATTGTTGATAGCAACTATCCAGATTCAATTTTTGAAACTTGGTAATGGCTATCCACAATTCGTAAAGTATCTTTTTCAAATGATCTCCCTGAAACCGATTAGGGGCTCGACGGGAAGAGTGGGCCGAAAATGGACCTACCGCCGCCTCCAGGGGCTACGGCGAGCGGCCACCCCGCCAGCTGGTTTTTATGGTGGTCTGGCCGGGGCAGGGTTTAGAATAGAAGAAACATGGGGAAATAGGCGGAGGAAAGGGTTAAATTTAGAGAAATGTAGGGCTAGCCGGCTAGTCAGTGAACATGTCCAGGCTCAACAAAAACAGACGTGTTATTTTCATTTTGGCGAAAATTACAATGTCTAGTTCCACTTCTGGATGACGCCTCCACCCTTGCGACCCGAAAACTTCTTTTTAGGACTTTTGTTAGGCTTATTGAAAAAAGTTTTCAAATCCATGCCTCGCTTAATAGGAATAATATAACATATTGGTATAAAAAATATTGCTCAAACTGGAACTGGCACTTTTCCGTCAAAAATTTCGTCGGGTCGCAAGTGGCGTTCCAGCTTTACGACAGTTACAGAGTTTTCGTCGTAACAAAAATTTCGACAAATAGAAATTTCGAAAATAATTTTCGTGCAATTGAAGTTCAATATTCTCCGGGAAAATCAAAATATACCTGTGAAACGGAGTCGATGATTGAGGACAGATGGCCTCGGGTGCCCCTGATGATGTTTCCGATTGAAGCGGCACCCATCGGCCCCTCGGTGGACGAGCTGGATGCTCCTGGAATTGACCTTTATCTACGAAAAAATAACAGGACCGTGTACTTTTGGCTATCTGATCCAACTGGCACCGTTTTTGCGGCTAAAGATTTTGCGGTAGATAGTGTGCCATAGGAATAGTGCAACAGTCTGTGGCTTGCCTCGTGTTTCCAGGTTTTGCTTGGCACAAAAAAAATATTTGTTAAAGCCGTTTTCAGGAGTTTTTCGCAAGATTTTTAAATTTTTGCAGGTGCCCTAAACAAGCACCGTGGTCACCATCGAGTCACAATTTTTACACATTTGAAAAGCTCTCAGAATGGCGAGAAAACCAGTGCTTTTGGTTACCTCGGGTGGGTACTTGTTGCCAAACAAGACAATTTCCCACTGCGCCACATATACACATCCCGACAAAGGGTACACCCCTGGGCAATCGACACCCTTGAAGACAAGGTACTGTAGCTCTCCCCTCGGAAATCACGCCCAACTCGAGCCGATGCGGAATGAGCTTTCTTGTCAGCAGATACAAATTCCGACCCCGGCGGCCAATTCGATAAAATAGTGCATCCGAAAACGGCCGAAATAATGAGGGGGGAAAGGTGGGCCACCGGGGAGGAGGGTCTCAGGGTTGCCAGGGGAAGTACTCGGCCCATTCACTGACTCACTTCTTCTCAGATGAAAGACTTTTCCCGGGCTCTGGCTGTAATTAGTCCTCATCAGCAGATACTAGTCACCAAGAGGGCGGGCTGCCATGATTTGGTTCTGTGATGCCACGTTCTTTAGTGTTTATGAAGACTTTAAAGGGATCAGGAAGGCCCAATAGATCAGGGCCCATCTATAATTGGCAACGAGCCAACCGGAAATGCAAATGTAAAAAAATGGGCAGAGAGTGGGGCAAGGCGGGCGTCAGCAGAGAAGATTTATGCTAATTTTAGAATTAACGAATGTTTTATGCTAGTTTTTCCTGGGCCTTTTAAAATTTTTTAAAAAAACGTTTTTTTCCCCCCCCCACCCGACCCCACCTACCCTATCTTTCTCGAAAAAGAGCATAATTACAATTTTACAAAGGGGAACAAGTTCGCCGAAGCGGGGCGTACGGTAATTTTCCTAAGAATTTTTCTAGCTTTTTATCTTGAAAAATTTACGAGAATGGTTTTTAGAAAACGAAAATTCGGCATAAGGAGTACAATGAGCTACATCTAGCACAATAATAGCATTTCCTTCACCTACGTTTTTTCCGTTCCGACGGCACCTTTGCGTAGGCCAGCCCCCAAAAGTGGGGCCCAAAAGAATAAATTAGCGGATTGAAGTCGAGCAACTAGGACTTGACAATAAGTATTCGATAGGCCAGCCGGGTATGGCTGCGGAAAGTATCGGATTGTGGACCTAACCCCAAACCCGTGCTCTTCAGAAGGAGAAGACTCCCACGCGGATCTGCCCCGAGGGCATCCACTCGAAAGCCCTTCCCTCGCACTCACTCTCTCTCACTCACTCTCTCTCTCTTCGTATTTTCGTTAATTTCTAAAAGGTTTCTTCCTCCTCTTCCCATCCCTCCACTAGTCATCCCAGCTTTGCTACTTTTTCGCTCCGGTCCCCCAGGTAACGATGTGCCCTCCTCTCGGGCTCGAAATCCTAAAGTGCATCACGACAGATTGGTGCTCCTACTCCTTTTTAAGCACTTTCTCCCCCGTAAGCTGCCTTGGTTCGAGGATCCTTGCGGATTTGCGGAGGCCCCGTCACGACTATTCGGCTCCATCCCTGGCCCGAGAAACTCAATAACAGGCTCTCGCCTGTGTACATTGTAAAATATCGTAGTAGGCCGTTGTGTGAGGAGCGTTGCGTAGTTGTCAAAATGTGTCCAAAATGGCCTACCCGTTGAGCGAGCGATGGCGTGCTGCACGACGCAATCATCCACGGGTGAGTCCATGCAAGATGTCTGGAAAATGGCTAGTTTTTAAATCACCTATTAAAGGAAAATTTGAAATTAAATCAGATCAAAGCCGTTAAACCTGGCAAGCAATGGTTCTGGATCATTAGCGGGGGGGGGGGGGCCCTAGGCCGCCAATAGGTCGATTGGGTAAGGGAAAGCGGGTATTCCCCCCGCGCTAATGAACCAAAACCGAAGCGACGCGAGCAAGTTCCGTGACTGTACGCTAGGTTAAAAATGATTTGCAATCAATTTGTCGACAAGCATTTTGTCCAAATTTCATTTTTTCGAAATTTCAATACCCTAATTTTTCGATTTGAGGAATCTTTGAGAAGAATAATCGCGGCGGAATGGGCATTGAAATGTCGATAAAATGAAATTTCGACAAGATGGAATTTCGGCAAATTGATATTCGACAAAATTAATTTCGACAAAATGGAAACGTCGTTAAAAATATCTTTGAAAACGGAATCTTACGACAGGATGGTTGATGGCACGGGACTATTACCCGGGGGGAGCAGCCAGTTTTTACCCAGAAAGTGCGTGTAAAATGTTATTACGAAAATGCTTGGTCGTACTGGCTGGTGTTGAGGCCAGAGATTTGGTTCTTCTCAAATCCCCGGCCCAGATATAAACGGCTTCCCCCACCCAACCCCACTTTGACCCTCCAGAATTTATGGGATGGGGCCGGCACGGCGAATTGAGTTTTTTATTACCCTTAGGTTTCCGTAAGAATACTATGAACTTTAGCATGTATTAGCGATAGATAAGAAATGGAGATTCAGACCCGGCGGAGGTCTGGCTTTGCTTGGAATTGACGAGGGGCCCGCGGTTCGAAATGGGCGAAAAGCATTCGGATCGAATTTCACACCTGAACTGGGCGCCCGAATCTGCGTATGAAATTTCGATGAGAGTACATAGCTAAAGCATAATAAAGTAGCGCAGGTCTAATTCAAATCAAATGCACGTTTTGATGTTTAGTATTCGAAAATTTAGAGATTTTAAGAGGAACCAAAAACTTAATCCAATCCTCAGATTTGAAGTTGGCTTTAATTTGAAGAACAACATTTTTAGGGTTGGCCTAGAATAAACGCGTACGGCTAAAGGGAGAGTGCCATAAATTCATCGAGTAAGCGGTATTTTTTGCATGATCGGGGGGGGGGGGGCTATGGGTACCAGCTTCTTTTCTTTGCATGAATTTTTCTAAAATCATAGAGAGTTTTTCGAACTATTTGTTGATATTCTTAAACGTAAAACATACTAGCGTATAGCAAAAACAATTTTCGTTTTCCGAAATAAAAATTTCCATTTTTTGAAACTTAAAATGTTGTTAAAGTTTCTTAGAGCCATATAAAATTATCGAAATTGTACCAAAGATACTATTAAATACTTTCGATGCGTTACTAGGCATTTCCGGTACTAATGCGCAAGATCTCAAAACGCCATCACTACTATCGGCAAATTTTTGCACGAAAGCCGCGTAAATGGGGAGAGCAAATCACCCACGGCTTTGGGGCGCATCTTCGATAATCCGTTGGTAACGAGAGAAATAAGAAAGAAACGGATCGATCGCCGGCCAATCCTGGGCCCCTCGATTTGGTCCTCATTAGATAGGGCGGTCACCGGTTCGGGAGCAGTCGCTCCATAACGAAAAACATGGCTGAAATCCCGGGGCTTCGTCGGGGTGGGGCAGGAATTCTCTGCTAATTGGAAGTGGCGAAGAAAAAGGGGGGAAGCCGAACTGTCGGCTGAATTTTGGCACGGGCAAGTGGTAGAAATTGTGCAGACGCAGAAAAAGAGTCGACAATTGTAAGTGTCGACTAGCGAACCGAAAATCATTTTGTCGAAATTTCAGTTTGTCGACATTTCATTTGTCGACATCTAATCTTGTCGAGATTTAGTTTTGTTCAATCCGCTGAAATGTCAATTTGCGAAATGTTGAGATGAATAATTTTGCCCAAAAAACCATTGAAATTTCGACAAAATGATTTCCGAAATGATGGCAAATTTTTTTCCTTGATAAAAATTGCTGAGTTTCTGGTAGTTAGACTCGCAAAATAAGACCACAAAAAGGATCTACCCCCCAGAGTTCCAGCGGAAATTGAGGTCCGCGACAAAATCAAATTCCGCGAAAAGCCGCTAGCTATGGCTACGCGTTTACCAGGAAAAAACATGCTCTCATTCAACAAACCCAAAGGTAAAAATCTTTATCGAGCTTCGTGAAAATTCTGAGCACACCTGCATTAATGAATTTTACAGAATCGAGCGTGTACGTTACGCATACATCCGCTCCACCGACAGAGAAATGAGGGTTTCCGGTCGTGGAGATAGAGGGGGATATGTGGGGAATATCGGCTTTTGGCCCCGGGCCTTCTCGGATCTAATGAGAAGCACGACCGGGCGGGGGACAACCCGATTTACTGGGATGACGTTGCTGGAGAGGGGATGGCTAAGATGGGATCATAGGGTTCGACGGATAGAATAGGGCGCGGAGGAGATGATATTCACTAAAGCGCATGTTCAAGGAGTTGTACGTAGACACCTATGAACATTTGCATCGTTATTTTTGCCGCAGTATCTTCATGTAATTTGGTGTATATCGAGTAATGCCGAAATGGGAAGGAGAAGCAAAAGCGTACTCCAAGCCAAACTACAAAAATAAAACTGGCTCATGATCTAGCGTAAGGAGCGGATCAACTGATTCCGAGGAAGTCAGATGAAAAGCCCTTTTCCCTGCGAGTCGAATGATGTACTGGACATGGTATGTTGATCACTATCAGATGAGTAATGTAAGAAAAGCAACGCCAAGACTACCCGCGGATAGCCCGAGGACATAAATGTGTATGTGGGTAGAGGGGGATGGGATGCGGGGAATGATTTGTGTAGAAGAGGGAGGAGAAGGACCCTTCTTGTTGAACCCAAAGTAGCCAGCGAGAGAGTGAGTGAGTGAGAGAGAGAGAGAGAGAGAGAGAGAGAACGTAGCAAGAAAGAGAGGGAATAGAAAGGGGCCCCTGAGGGCTTCAGCAGGAGAAGGGGAGAGATGACGTCTTCACGGCCTCGGATCGATGGGCCACCGCTTAGGGCCCTGGGAGCCGAAGGCTGGGGCTCCAATATTTTACGGATTCCTGCCAAAACGGGCCCCCAACAACTTTTTCCGGGGTTTCTTTTTGCCCTTTTTCAGTGGTTGATTTTTTTTTGTAGGTGATCGAGTGGGTCTGGAAGAGTGATTAAAACGGCGTAGTGAGTTTTAGGCTCGCAATCCCCCATTTTTAAGCCAATTACTGAGCTTTCGGCCTAAAAATTATAGCTTTCCTGATGAATATCGAAAATCGTGCTATTAAAATCCTCAACGGGACCGGTCCATGGGTCCTAACAACACTTCGATTACTACCACAATAATATAAGCGCTCGATTTTTAATCAAAACAATCCCTGCTAAAATTCCATGCTAAAAAACGCCTTTAATAGATACAATGCGTTCTTTCCAGAAGTCAACGTGTACGCTTTTTCCCAACCACCGTTTTATACCTTTTCGGGTATAAAAAAGGTTTCCGGTCCGCGTCATATAACCGCTTACGAGACGTAATCTACCCCGCGGTGTTGTGTCTCGTCTAAAAGGTGCCCCCGGGGTCAGTTCAGTGTCTCCTCCCTATTCCAGATGATCACCGGCTGACCTCCAATCGTATAAACACACACTGTGACTCATCCGCTGACCGGTTCTCACTATATCGATTTCCGGCTCGAACTTTGCCAAAATCTTCCTCATTCCATAACTGAGCCATTTTCCAGGGCCATGTCGTCCCCTTGGGAGATTTCGCCTGAAGAACATGCTGCGAATAGGGTCCAAGTCAGTATTTATACCCTGTTTTGCTTTTGTATTAAAAAAATCTAGGAATTCGACCGATTTCAAAAGATACACGGCCTATTTGGCATTCTTTTTGTAACGCATTCATCATAAGTTAGACGCTAAAATATTTTTCTTACATGCAACGTATATTATCAACATTTAGTTACAATTTACGGTGTTTATTTCATAGTTGAATTAAAAGTTTATCACTATAAAAAGTTAGCTGAAGCAAACGGTAATGCGCAATAATACTAAATCCCACTTTTTTAGTTTATTACCGCCGGCCCGCAAAATGGCAAATTGACGGCGATGGCGGCGCGTGGAGTGCTCGTGAAATCAGGATTGGCACAGCAAATCCTCGCACAGGTCGGCGAATTTCTTGGCAAAAACCGATTTGCTCCAGATCTGGGCGCTATCTGACCTGGACCGCGACGGCCAGCTCGACGAACGCGAATTCTCGATCGCGATGAAGTTGACGAGGAATGCGATGGCGGGGATGGCCATGCCGCCGCAGCTCCCTCCTTCCATGCTGCAGGTTGGGAAACGGGTCCGTTTTCACTAACATTTTCAGATGCCCCAAATGTCGATGCCACAAATGGTGCCCCCACTTCCAGCAAGTATGCTACGCGCATGTCCCAACCCCCGTTTTAGTGCCCCAATACAACACAGCTCCGCCGGCCGTTATGCAGAATGCACTCAGAACCGGGTTTTCAGCCGGAACGTGGTCTACCGGTTTGTTTCTATTTAATTCTCCCTAAAACAAAAATGTCGACTTCTATAAATGCTTTTTCTTAGGTCGTCAGCTTGGTGACTGGTCGATGCCGCACCAGAAAAAGCTTCACCATGCCCAGCAATTCAACCAGCTAGACAAGGTTAGCTTTGGCACAATAACAATCATTTTCCATTTCGTCTTCCGTTATCGAAGCTTTTTTCAGCAACGTGTCGGCTGGCTAGCGGGAAATGTTGCCCGAAACGCTATGGGGTTGAGCGGACTGCCGATGCCCACCTTGGCGCATATCTGGAACCTTTCTGACGTAAATAAGGTGGGTGCATAGGTCGGAATCGGGGAGAACCTCTGAATACTTTTAAATTTTCCCCAAAAAGTGAATTTTCGATTTTAGGACGGGCGCCTCAACGTCGACGAGTTCTGCATTGCCAGCTTTCTCATCGAGATGCACAAGGTTCGGAAATTCAGAAATCTCGGACCGTTTGTAGGATGGGTACGCCCTTCCCGTGACCACACCTCCGGAGTTGGCTCAGCTTTGTGGCGGCGATCGAAGTCAAGCGGACAGTCCACATTTAGTAAGTCTTAATAAACATGGAAAATAATGATATGGAGGATACATTAATTGCCATTGCTATAGGAACCGGGCGCTCCTCCACCTCAAAAGACATCGACCCCGAAGACGTTTGAGGATAAACGGAAGGACAATTTTGACAAAGGGCAGGCCGAACTCGACCGCAGAAGACAGATTTTGCAGGAAGAGGTACGTTAAATTTTTGAAGCTGACACTACGCATTTTCCAGGAAGACCGGCGTAAAGCCGAAATCCAAAAGCGAGAACGCGAAGAATTTGAAAAGAAGGAAAGGGAGAGGCTAGAGAAAGAGAGACGTGCTGAGGAAGAGCGGAGGGCGGAGGCTGAGAGACAGGTTTGAGACTGGATTATAATGATTATGATGATACTAATATAGTAAAGACTTACGGAAAATTACTGCGCCTTTCCAGAGAATTTTGTACGAACAGCGGATGGAAGAGGAGCGGAAACGGGAAGAAGAACGGGAAGCCATACGGAAAGAACAAGAAAAGGCTCGGATGGTGGAATTGGAGAAGACGCGGCTCAAGGAGATGCAGGTACGTGATCGTTTTAGCTCCGAGAGACAATAAAAAATTGATTCTGTAAAAAATGCACGCTTTCAGACGGTCAAAGAGAAAGAAGCCGAACACACGGCACAACGCCTGCAGCGCCAAAAGACCCTTGGCTTCCAGCTGCAAGCCTTGGACGAAAAGGCGGTGGACGTCGAATCGGAAATTGGGCAGGCCAGGGGCCGAATTGAGCTGATTACAAAGGAGATCGAAGGGATGAGGGAGAGCCGCGATACGAAGGTGGCCAGAATACAACAGCTGCAGACGAAGCATCAACAGGTCAGTCTAGTGCCTCAGTCTTCGTCTTTTTAATAGCAGATAAAAATTATACATATCCTACCTTTTATAATTTTGGGGGGGTTTTTGTGTTTGTGTGTGGGTATAACTCCGAGGGCCGGTTTTGGGGGGGTTCTTGCATAAATACCTAATTTCTCCTTCACTCGGGGGGTGGATTTTTTTTTTTTTTTGGGGTTTTTAATAAAATTTTAAATAAAAAATTAATAAAAATAGATAAATTTGTTTTTTTTTTTTTTTTTTTTGGTTTTTGGGGGAAAAATAAAATAGAAAAAAAAAAAATTAATTTTTTCGGTGGGTTGGGGTGGGGGGGGGGGGGGGGGGGGGGGGGGGGGGGGGGGGGAGTGGGGGGGGGGGGGGTTTGTGGGTGGGGGGGGCGGGGGGCGGGGGGGGGGGGGGGGGGGGGGGGGGGGTGATTCAATTATTTAGGCGGCCGTGCGAAGCCAGGAGTTGGCCCACGCCTTGTTGCAACTTCAAACGGCCAACCGTGACACAACAGCACAATTGGACGAAATTGAGAGGACACAAAAGGTTAGTTTATTTTGGTGAGCTGTGTGATCCATCGCCCGTTTCAGTTCCAATCCCCGAATTATAATTTCAGAAAGCATCCGAAACTCGGGCTCTCCTCGAAAAGCTGCGTGGCGAGGTGGAAGAGGCCAAAGCACGAACGGCCGCCCAAAATGGCATTCTCGCACAGGTGAGCATGAACTTCCCCTTTAAAATGCTAAATCTTTTTAGAAGCAAGAAGCCTACGCGGTCCAAAAACCCAAGTTCGAGGCGTTCAACGTGGACTACAAGGAGGGCCTCAGATTGCTGCAACAGTTGCAAGCCGAAGCTAGGCAGATGGTCGAAAAGAAGAGGCAAGAGCAGCAGCAGAGACAGGTTAGTTCCAGAGCAGTATCGACATATCATCATCATTTTCAGGCTTCCATCCAATCCCCACAAACACACGATGCATTCGCTGCACAAGCTAACCCATTTTCTGCCCAAGAAAACGGACAAAAAGAGTCGCACTCTCACGGTTGGTGATTTGCATCCTTTATTATCAGATACATATATTTTTAGGCTCGTCGACAACTCTCCCATCAAACACCACCTCCGCCGGCACCGTCAAATATCGGGCCAAGTTCGACTTCGAGGGCCGTTCCGAGGACGAGCTTTCCTTCCAACAAGGTTCGACCCTCCGTTCTTGCATTCAGATCCATTTAGGTGAAATTGTGCTCGTTTTCGAAGGTCATGCCTCCGAGCCTGGATGGCTGGCCGGACAGATTCGGAACAAGGTCGGCTGGTTCCCCGAAGCTTTTGCCGAGCCCCTCGCCCCGGTCAACACCAATATTACGCAGGTTTGGAAAAGGCTAGTGAGCAAAAATTTTTTTGTATAGCCGATTCAATCTGTCTCCGAGGTGGTCGCCTCCCCATCCCTGGAACGAATTCAAGAAGAGGACGGGGCCCACGAGACGATCGCGTCGTTGATGCAAAAGACGAGGATTGCCGAAGAACAGGCACAAGCGCAGCAACAACAACCAGGTATTGTGGTTCGGACGTCAGTTAGCTTCCGACTTTTACTTCTTTTTTCCAAGCCGATTTTTCTAGCCTCAACCCCCGAGGCGATTATCGGCGTGGCAACGGCCCAATTCGCGTGGAAGGCGCGGAATGAAGGGGATCTGAGCTTTGCGAAGGGAGATGTCATTCAGGTATACTGTCTCTAGTTCTTTTATAGTAAAATCTAGGTGATTGAGCAGCAAGAGATGAAATGGAGAGGCAGAAAAACTGATGGGACCGTCGGATGGTTCCCGAAGAGCTATGCGAAAATGACGGCCGAGAAAACGGTAGGATTTTTGGATATTTCAGCCGTATACAAAATACCAAAAATACATTCAGCCTTACTCATTTGTATTATCATTTCCAGGCTCCCCAGTCAAACGGCCACACTCAACAAGCCCCAGCCTACGATGTACCCCCTGGCGACATTCCCGCCACCACTAGCCAGCAGTCTCTCAACAAGCGTAACTTAATTCCTTAGATTCTTGAAAGTTCCGAGTTTCAGAAACCTCTCTACAATCCTCTCACTCGATCACCTCACCCCCACCAATGTACGACGCCCCACCAGGTGATTACGGTAAGTAGGGCAGTTTTTAGATTTTGCAAAGTTGGTTCAGCCGCTCCCGCCTATGATACACCACCGGGTGATGTCCCTTCATCAACCAGCCAGCATAGTCTGGCCGAAGGTGGCTTGTGCTTTTGAGGCTGACATCCCATGTTTTTCAGCAGCTTGGAAAACGCCAGCCGGAGGTACTGGTGCTCAGCCGAACGGTGAATGGTTTGTGGCCGTGTTCAACTTTGAAGCCGTCGAGGAAGGAGACCTGCCATTGACGACCGGGGATCGCATTCTCGTGCTCGAGCAGAAGGATCAATGGTGGAAGGTACGGTAGTTTTACGATAGTTAGAATTTTACGAAAACACGCATTTTTTAAATAAAAAGGCGTTTTCCGGATTCGAGAAACAAGATAGAGAAATAAAAGAAATCATTAGGCCCAAAAATCTTGATTCCAGGGCGTTTCCAACGGACGCGAAGGCGTCTTCCCGGCAAACTATGTAGAGAAGGGCAGTGGTGCCGTGACGCCTGGTAATTATAGCAAGCCACTGTCGATAGCATACTTTAGGAAAATGCTCGGAGAGGGCCCGTGTCATTGTCGATTTCACGGCTTCATCACCGGGCCAATTAGCACTCCGGAAAGGGGATACGGTGACTGTGACAGAGAAGAGTCGACAGGGATGGTGGCATGGAGAGGTTGTCAGGGATGGCCATTCAACGCAAGGATGGTTCCCTGGCGACTACGTCGAGAGTATGGTGGGTAGTTGACTACAAAATTGACTCTGCAGGGGAATTGGCGCTTACGCATTATCGACGGCGACGAAGAAAATTTTTTCTTAGGAAGTAATTTCGGAAGTGTTCCGAAGTGTTTTTAGTATCCCTAAACATAAAAACTTTACCAAACTTTACTTAAAAATAAAATACAAAAATATCGGAATTCTTATTATAGTTAATTTTTAAAAATTTCTGAATTCTTAGCCAAAAATTTCAGACAAATGGCGTCACATCCCCGAGCGGCACCCTGGCCATCGCCCAGTTTGACTACGAGGCCACCCAGCATGACGAGCTGTCGTTGAAGGTTGGCGACCGGGTAAGGATTCAATTTTTAAAAGAAACCCCGGCGTTTCTAGGTGATCGTCACACATCGTCAGGATGCGGACTGGTGGACGGGTCATCTACAGAATGTGCCAACCCATTCCGGCGTCTTCCCATCCGCCTATGTCCAAATCGAGGCCGGCAGTCCCGTTGATGACCTCAGGTAGACAGACGAACAGACGAGAAAATCCGCCCCAAATGTTGTCCCCATTATTTATTGACTAGGTCATATACAAAATCAGATTCACTTATTCTTTGCGGTCAGCTTCTTCCGCTTTTGCTCGATCCGGGGGCCGGTTCCCGGGTGAGTCTATGGTTACAGCTTTTGAAAAATTGAGAAATTTACATTTTGGGTTCTTCCGCATTATCGGGCGGGGGACAACTTTTTTCTTAGGATCCAATTCTTCGAATTTGAATTTTTGAGGTGTTGCTAAATTGTTTTTACTATTCTTAAACGTGAAGGCTACAATTTTTTTGATAAAAAATATCAAAATATCGATTTTCGATCAAAAAGGCCGATTTTTGACCAAAATTGCTCTTTTCAACTTTTCAGCAACAACTGTTTTAAATGATTTTTCTAGTTGAAGTATAGATATTACTAAACACACTATTAAAAGACTTTCTATTAACTTACTAGGCATTTCAAGATATACAAAAAGTTCGGCCGCCCCGAACCCCCCACCCACACGATAATGGGAAAGAACCACATTTTAAGCTGGGTTACGGTATTGGCTAAAATTAGTGACTCTTTAAAAGTAGAAAACGCCTCCAGGCTTTATTGGAAACCATTTACCAAGTTTCCCGTGGCAGACCGGTCCCCTAGCCCAATTTGGTCGGTTGTGGCTATTCACGTTCTCTCTCTCTCTCTCTCTCTCTCTCTCTCTCTCTCTCTCTCTCTCTCTCTCTCTCCTCTTCCATTGGCATAATAAGCTTTTCCGTCAGCTTTCCCCCATACTTATTTAGCTTCACGAACGTAGCCTTTTTCACAAGAAACCCTAGCCAACCACAAAGCCATCCCCACGTCATCCCCCGTACTACAGTGCCCTACAGAATTTTATACGTACTTTTCCCCTAAATTATTTATTGGTCCTTGGTTGATAGCCGAATAAATAGTTGCTTAGCCGCTATCACTCGCTTGCCACATACAAAATAACGACAACACACACGCGTCAAATTGTTCGGGCATGACTGTAGTATGGTGGTGTACGCGCTTCTGTCCTTGTCCTCTCGACCTGTCTCGTGATACATTACATTAATCTGCTCGTTTCTCGTCCGGCCATTCTTTTCTAATTCCTTTCTTTGTAGTCGTGTCGTGTCGGCCGGAACCTCCACACCACATCACCCCGTCGCCTCGAAGGCCTCTATCAAGATGCAGCAGCTTGTCAAGGTTTTTCTTGCTTTTTCGCGTTCGCCATATACAGACACCGATTTTCTAAGTGAGCAGAGTGTTGCGTGTAACCCTACAGAGAACAAAACAGGGTCTGGTTCATTAGCGGGGAGGGGGGACCCAATTTCCTTTCTTCAACCTAACTTGCATATCACTAAAACAGAAACTATTTTTATTAATGTACGGTGCTTTTGGTAGTTTTTTGATTCTTATCGATTTCAAGGTCTTAAATAAAAAGGGGGGGGAAATATAAAAAAAAAAAAAAAAAAAAAAAATTTTTTTATTTTTTTTTTTTTTTTTAAAAAAAAAAAAAAAAAAAAAAATTTTTTAAAAATAATTTTTTTAAAATTTTTAAAAAAAAAAAAAAAAAAAAAAAATTTTAATTTAAAAAAAAAAAAAAAAAAAAAAAAAAAAAATTTTAAAAAAAAATTTATTTTTTTTTAAAAAAAAAAAAAAAAAAAAAAAAAAAAAAAATTTAATTTTTAAATTTTTTTAAAATTTAAAAAAAAAAAAAAAAAAAAAAAAAAATTTTTTAATAAAAAATTTTTTAAAAAAAAAAAAAAAAAAAAAAAAAAAAAAAAAAAAAAATTTAAAAAATAATTTATTATTAAAAAAAAAAAAAAAAAAAAAAAAAAAATTTTTAAAAAAAAAAAAAAAAAAAAAAAAAAAAATTTTTTAATTTTTTTTAAAATAAAAAAAAAAAAAAAAAAAAAAAAAAAAAAAAAAAAAAAAAAAAAAAAAATTAAAAAAAAAAAAAAAAAAAAAAAATTTTTTTTTTTTTTTTTTTTTTTATTAAGAAAAAAAAAAAAAAATAGCTTTCTAAAAAAACTATAAAGTTCTGAATTTTTACACAATTTGGCATACCTTTTGAACAAAAAGTCAAACTTGCCTATTGGAAATGCGCCTGTTTCTATCAATTTCGCCCCTGGGACACCGTATTACCCCCCCCGCTAACGAAAAAGCTCCAAAAAAGCGCGCACATAGGAATTCGCGTCATCCGAGGAGCGATACCTGGCCGACATCGAGCTGGCGATGGAGGGTTTTGTGCGACCGTTAAATGGCGTCATCCCAGCAGACGACGTCGCTAGCTTCCGAATGAATTGGGACGAATTGAGGGCTCTATCGAGAAACATTTGTCGGCGGCTTCATCAAGGCAGCGGCCCAGGTTTTCATAATCGCTCGATTTTCGTGTAAACCGGTATCTAGGCGAAGCCCTGCTCTCCGAACTCGACGGCCTACAAGCATTCCCGGCCTTCTGCTTCAAGCAACAATCCGCTATCGCGAATATCGAGCGCGTATTGCGCGACCCGAACGTGCAGCGTATCTACGCGGAATGTTGCAGCAACCCGGCGACTCGTGGCATGAGTCTCCACACGTTGTTCTTGGTACCGTTGGGGAGGATCACGAGGTGTACTACATCATTCTTTTGACAAATAGATGTAGATACCCGCTTCTGCTTGAAAAGATGATCGAGGAATGCGTACCGGAAGAGGCTTCTTCCCTAGAAGCTGCTCACCAGGTTACGGTAAATCTGCTCGACAGTATAAACCGTAATCTTGCCGAGGTTGGCTATACATAGGTTAGGAGTTTCTGGGAACCCCTTTCAGTCAGAAACCATGTGTCTATTGGCATGGTGCCAATCCCACGTTCGTGTCCCCGTACAGCCACCGCTTGAATTCGCCTCGCCCACCCGTCAACTGGTCAGTGGCGTACTGGCCGTTTTTCAACGCGTTTTTAGGGGTCCCGTAAGCTGTTGCATAGTGGAATCCTGTGGAAGGCGCGATCCGGGCGACAACTCGTCGCCATCCTCTTTAACGACTTTTTATTGCTAACTACACCGAGTGAAACTGTGGCCAATGTGGGTGTATTTTCAAGCCAATTTTAACGCCATTTTTCTAGACGAGCGGTTTTCGCCTTTCTCCCCAGTCCGAATTGACGCTCACCACCTACCGTAGCCCACTGCTGTTGCACAGGTTGATGATCAACGATCGAGAGACGGAGACTGAGGGGCAGATCACCCTCAAGCATGGTGGGGATTAGTAGGAAAAATCCAATAAACGACGATCATTTCTGTAATGCTTTTAACAGTTTTATTACATTTTTCAAAAGGAAGTTTTGACGATTTTTCATACATTCTGACCAAAAATCCTCACTGCTCGAAAATTTTAATAATTTTTATGAGCTGGTTGGACCCAAAAAGAGGAAAGATGTTTTTTTTTACTAAGCGACTAAGTCTAAGCCTAAGACTAAGCCTAATCCTAAGCCTAAGCCTATGTCTAAGCCTAAGATTAAGCTTAATCCTAAGCCAAGCCTAAGCCTATTCGAAGCCTAAGTCCAAGCCGAAGCTTAATCCTAAGCCGAAGCCTAAGCCTAAGCCTAACCTAAGTCTAAGCCTAAGCCTAAGCCTATGCCTGAGAACGAGAACCTAAACGTCTGTATTATTCTGGAGTTTTTAGGCGACCACGACGTAATATCCCTCCGTGCAACCAGTGGCAATGCGTCTCGCCTTTGGTTATCCCACCTCAGACCCGCCATCAATGAGGCCATCTCCAGAGAGGGGGTAAAGCCTCAAGGACCCAACTTTTTACCCGCTCTCAGCTCCGCACCCCGGCCAACAAAAAGGAGGTCCTTGGTCGGCTACTCGTCGAACTCGTCAGCCTTAGCATCGTCAACGTGAAAACGTCAATGCCGGTGCAACAGGTCGGACTGCGTGTCTCCCTCCACGACAACTCCAAGACGTTCCTCGTCGATTTGAATAAAAAAGGAGAGCTTGTGGTTGGTGGAATACCAAATGGCCAGACCATATTTCTAGGACTCATGCCAATTCCTATTCACCGAGAAGACGGGCATGATTCGACTGTTGCTGGTCGAGCCGCGGGTTTTTTGCCCGGATGTGCCGTTGATAGGCTAGTAGCGAGAATGGATCGTAAACCTATGTATTTTCAGAAGAGACGGCGTTGCCCTTCCAAAATCTCTTCAATCAGGGCCCTGGTGGGGCATTTGCCGTCCGGAAAGAAATCGATCTGTTGGCCAATTCGTCAGGTATTGCTGAAGAAGGATCTTTCGCATTATCGGGGGGGGTGGGGCCATTTTTTCAAATTTAAATAGTGCGTGTTTTTAAACTGTGTTTTACTATTCCCAACCGTAAAAACTTTACAAATTTCGATTTTTTCAAAACGTTTAAAAAATTTTCTAGTTGAAATATTGTTTTGATTTGCTAAAAATACCATTAAAATACTTCCTATTCAGTTACTAGGCATTGCTAGACTTATACAAAATATTTTTGCACCCCCGATAATGCAAAAGCCCTGAAGAAAATTCGAAAACATTTTTCTTTTCAGCTTCGAATACCAAACAACGCGCCGTTGCAACCATTCGCTTTGCTCTTCACATGTACAAGCCTGATTTTTACTAATTTATAGTTATGTATGAATCTTCTTAGCGATACAATTTTTCTGTGCATTTTCAGTTGTCAGCTTTAGTCAGCCCAACCACGCAATTATCCCCCACCATCGGGTGCTAAATTCACTTAACAGATTACCGGCAATGTTCTCACTTTTGCGCCAAAATAAAGATTTATTTATATAGCACAAGCAAAATGAGATCACGTGGAAAGGGGCGAGTCGAAAAGTTAAGGCTTTACGATTTCTAAAGGGATGGGAAAGACGAAAGAGTGGTGGTGACCTTTGGACTAATGGGAAACTGAAGTTATTTTACAAAACGTTTACTCATAATACTTTACACATAAAAACATTGGGTAAAAAAGATGGGAACCGGAAAAGGTTTTACCGGTTCTGAAGCAAATTTCTTAAAAGTTATCTGGAACCCGAAAGTAATGGTAAGGTGCAGTACGGAACCCGATCGGTCTTTCAAGCGACCGAAGCCCGGCGGAACTTTTGGAGCAGTTCAAGCCGGTCGAATGCCTTGGCGGGAGGGTAGCGGAAAGAGCCGAGGGAAATCTCGTTGGCCTGGAGGACGGCCAGTTGACGATCAACTTGCTGGAAAATAGGGATTTTTTCGAAAAGGATTTCTAATTTTAGAATGTTATTGCTGGAAAGAGGCCAAGCGGAAAGGGGGGAGAGGAGAGGGGAGGGGAGGGGGAAGGGGAGAGAGAGGGGAGAGAAGAGGAAAGTAGTGAGAGAGGGAGTGAAAGAGATGAAGGGAGAGAGAGAGAGAAAAGAGAGAGAGAGAGCGAGAGACCGACCAAATAAAGAACGAATACCAACATCAAAACACGGCTGCCCATCGTGATATCCGACCCATATCTTCTGTATTTCTGTTTGCACGTGCTGCTCAAGCCGATGCACAAAATGTGGCATCTCACATCGGAATGGCGGTGGTTGCAGTTGAGCACGGAGATGTGCAGGCAGATTCAGTAATATTAACCTTAAACTTTCCTTTAGGCTACTATTCACGGGCTCAAACCTGGTCTTCCGCTTTTGCTCCTCGCAACTGGCGTGTGGATCTCGTTTCTGCCAGATGGCGATGATGCGGAGTTGCACCTAGGAATTCGGGAATTTGCACCTTGAAGGAGCGAAAATTTCGAAAAACTTAATTTACTTTTTTGGGCAAATGCGCGGCAACGGCTGGTAATTCACATGCCGACGATGATGACCGCGACATCAACGAGTACCGGATTTTTGGAGAAATCGAGCTTAGGAGATTTCTAAATACCAATTCCCCTTTATATTACGCCAATTTACTACGGGTCATTAACTTTTCGGTTCGTTCGCATTAGCGGGGGGACCGAACTTTTTTGTTAAAGTGAAATGTCTACTAACTTAATGGCAAGTGTTTTAATAGTCTTTTTGTAAGAAGATAACTATATTTAACTAGCAAAGTATCTAAAAAAGGTCTGAAAATTCTAAATTTTGGTCAAAATCGGCCATCTCTGGCCGAAAAATCGCTATTTTTAGCATTTTTTGAAATAAAACTTTGTATTGTTTTCCTTTTTCGGAATATTAAAAACTACTTAGAAACACTTCCACTATTTATATTTGGAAATTAGATCTTAAGAGGAAATCTTGCCCCCCCCCGATAACGTGAAAGAACCGAACTTTCCTACTTGACCCACCTCGTCCTGGCCACCTCATATTCACACCCAGCCCCCGTTTTATATGTCGCCCAAATCGCCCGAACTTTCGTCCGCAGCGGACCCGGGAGACGATCTAAAAATTTCCAGATTTCAAACCCTACCCCACGAAACCTGTAACTAACGGCTGATGGCAAAAGCTGTCTTTTGAGCGCCGTCTGCTCTCGCTGCCGTATCTGAAGGCGGCAAACTTATCTTTTGCGAGAAAGCGTGAAACCCACCTCGGCTTATTTATTGGGCTTGAAAAAGCTCGGCTTTCCCCCCGGGTTCTAGGATTTTCCGGTAGACATGCCTAGGTGAAAAATCGCTCATGATTTAGCCACATTCAGCTTACCGTCGAATAGTCGCCCTGGGCCTGGGCGGAAAGCCAAAAAAGTAAGAAGGCACCCGGAAGGCGCATCTGAAATGATTTTTGAAAATATTATAAAGTAATAATGTAGAAATACAACCAAAATTGTCGAAAAACGTCGAAAAAGTTAGAAATTTAACGTCGAAAAAGATGACTAGATAACTAGATACAGTAGCGCGTTACTCATCGTCCAAGATTTTCGACTAGATATTTCAGAAAACAAGTGGAAGTTCGGGTTGTGGATCGGAGGGGATGGGTGACGAATCGGATCAGCTGGCTCGGGAGGAGAAAAAGATTTCTATCGGGGTCACCCATCCCCAAAAACGCGAGGCCGTGTTTTTTGGGCTACTACGGAACGTGGGAAAATCACGAAGGAAAAGGTGGCCAAACGGCTGCGCGTTGCGTGTCCATTAGAATGATGAATCCATGAAGAATGCATAGCTCCCAAAATCCATAGGCCTTGTCGGCTCCTTTAAACGGGTTCACCCCTGTGAAGGCGATCAGCTGTAGGTCGACCCAACGGGAAATGGGTCGCCCCGATCCAAACAGGAATTTCTACGTACTTCAGCCGTTCGGTTCTTTGTCATTTGCGGGGGTGAAAATGTTTAGACAAAAACGAGGCGGCCGCGGGCTCGAATCAAAGAGAGCCCTCCCGTGGATGGGGACAGATCAGGCATGGAAAATTCGGTCGGCCCGGCCGATCGGCCGGGCCGAAAGCCGACTAAATCGGCCACTTCCGGGCCGATTTTCCTATGCTAATTTTTTCGGCCCGGCCGATCGGCTCGGCCGACTTTTGGGTGAATCGGCCGGGCCGATTCGGCCCGGCCGACCATTTATGTCAAAATTAAAAAAAAAACCCGTAAATCAGTGGGTCCACAAGTAGATGACCACGAATCTCGACCATCAGTTTTCGCCTTTAGAAGCCAATCAGCTCGCTATTCATTTTAAGGTTTTTTGTTAACATTCATTCAAGGTTTTTCAGGTCTACGAACGATTTCGTGACGTTTTACTGTAAGGGCCTAAGCAGCCTGTTCAAGGCAGCACAACAGCTGCCACATGGGAATCAAATGGAGCTTTTCGCGCTCTTTCCAATGAAATCCTTGACTGTCTAGAATACTCAACTTCACATGGGATATGATGATCTTAGTGTAGCGTCAAATTCGGTTAACTGTTCGAACAAACGGTAATAACTGTTCGAAGATGCTGGTCATCTACTTGTCATTCCACTCTTCGAGGAGTTAGCTGACTTGATCCATTAATAATATGGTGATCATTTCACCTCGAAAATTACCTTGATCTTCTTCACCCCAAACCTAATTGGTTTGGCGGTAATTGGCAAAAGCATCAAAGAGAATGCATAATCTTGCGCATTTAACACTGTGTTATATGTGGAAATCGGATGTGTCGGCCTCACGCGGCCGATCGGCCGGGCCGACTGAAGCCGAAAAAATCGGCCCTAACAGGGCCGATTCCGGAAATTGTCGGCCGAGCCGAATTCTAAGAGGCCGACATTCAAATTTCGGCCGAAAAAGCCGATCGGCCGGGCCGATTGCCATGCCTGGGACAGATTGTACGTGGTATTCCCCTTTGACGGAAACGATATGGGCCACTTTTCGGCGGGGTAAGAAGCACGCATTCGAAAGCGGGGAAGGGCAGGCATTAACTGGGTATGCCCGCAATGTGAAGGCTGTGAATAAGAGGAACATTCTAATATTTGGGTCTAAATGTCTAAAGGGGCTAGGAAACGCCGGAATTTGACCGATTCTATCAGCTTGGTATCGACAGCTACGCGTCACTCCTGAATTTCGCTCCAAGATCGGTTTACGGGCGCCATTTGGCGCAACGTGTAGTTGTCAGCTTCTGGTCGTGGCGCTTCAGCGTCCCTTTAAAAGTAATCGGAAGGCAGAGTTTGTACTGCCTGGTACTGGGACTGGTAAGCGTGAAAATCGACCCCTCTGATCGGCTAGGTCTAGACAACTTAACTTTGTTGAAGCGCTCCAAAAAAGACGATAAAACTACACGGTGATCTGCATAGATTATGCCTAGTTACTGACAAGTTAGTATCACGCGAAAGACAAATCCCTAGCCACCCCTTGCCCGTCCCTTTAAATCAAAAGTGGTCTATAGCCTAAACGAAAGGACATCATTTTTCAAAGAAACCAGGATAGGAAAAGTCGCCAAAACAGGCCCTTTCAAAAAGCGTGTCCACAGTGTCGGGATGGAATGCCCGGGTCGAGGGCTAATTCCCACAAGGACGCGCGAACAGAGAAGGAGCAACACAAACAGACAGAAAGACAGACAGACACAGCTGAGAGAAACAGACAGATAGGCATCTGGACTGTGCTCCGACTCCTCAATACAGTGAGGGGACGGGGTGAGGGAAGGAGGGACATACCTTTAGGATAGCCATTTGCACACACACGCACACCAACGGCTGGATGACCTCTGCCTTCACCCTTGCAAATTCCTCTTTTTTGCGTCCCCTCATTCAGCCGGGGGCAGAAACAGTGTCGTAAGGGATTTGTCAACGTGGAGTGGGGTGAAATCGCCTACAAATAAACTTGGTAATGCTCAAGTTTTCGCACAAGCAAAAAAAGCTTCTTTTTCCTAAGCCTAAGCCTAAGCCTAAGCCTAAGCCTAAGCCTAAGCCTAAGCCTAGCTTAAGCCTGAGCCGGACTCAGTCCAAAAAAAAATTGATTGAAGCCAATGTGACAGAAAATCACCAAACCCGGGTTTAACCCCGGCAGTAAACTATGGGGGCAGTGATCCCCTTTACAGATCATCCTAAACAATAATGCGCGTAACAAGTATAATCTGAGTTCCCTTTTACCCCGGATAGTATAATCACAAAGTATTAATGGTACTTCTTTTTGGCAATAACTTTTTTGTTTTGCAAAATTTTCGCCTTGAATTTTGGAAGCAGATAGCTTTCCCCTTTCCACGACATTCGTAAAAATTTCAGAATAAATCGTTGTAAAATGGCGCAGAAAATGCCAAACTTCTGGAGTTCACTACGGGGGTGGGGCAGGGTGACTGGGGATGAGGGTACTATTGGCTCCTGTCATTAGTGCACGTTTGGCGCAGTCGGTTAGGGTGCCGCCGCCATGCACCAAAAGGCCCGGGTTCGATCCCCGGCCGGGACGGTGGGGTGCAATGATGCAATGCAACTGCATTGCGACAGAATAATGCGCGAAAATTACTCCTGAGCCCCTTTTTAGCTCTTCATCAAATAATGGATATACAAAGAACCCTCAAGCCTAATTTTCACAATAGTTGTTTTGTTTTGTAATGTGGCGGCCTGAAAATGCGGGGTTCATTTGGTTTTCGGTATAGCCCGGCTTCGTGGACAAATTTCAAACCATGCGGCTAAAAAAGTCCTCTAAGCCTAAGCCTAAGCCCAAGCCGAAACCTAAGCTTAGCCTTAGCCCAAGCCTAAGAAAAAGCATAAGGTTAAGTCTAAGCCTACGCCAAGTTCAGCCCTAGGCGTAAGTCTAAGCCTAGCTTAAGCCAGAGCCGAAGCCTAAGCCAGAAACGAAGCTTAATTCAAGCCAAAGAAAAGAAAACATTGAAACAAAATCACCAAAATGAATTGCACCTGACCCTAACTGGAATAATATCCAAATTTCTACTAGCCTGCGCCCTCGTGTGTACACGCCACATACTCTGACAAATTTTTTAGACCTCACGCAGCATTTTCATCATCGTACACGACAACATGGCACCTACAGCGCTATCTCAGGTATCCATCGGTGCAAAAGTTGCCACAAAAAGTCGAGGGATATGAGAAAGAGAGAGAGAGAGAGAGAGAGAGAGAGAGAGAGAGAGAAACTACGATAAAATCCGCCCAGGTACGGCCATAAGTCATGCAACTTTTTGCGTTCTGCCAATTTCCACGTGCGATCCCCCGAAGAACACTGCAGGATTTTTTACGTTTTCCTGAAAAGTAACTCGATCCAAAATCTCGAAGACAAAGTGGAAAAACGATAGGAGGAGCGCTCCACATAACTGAAAATTTATGGAAAATTGGGCATAAAGTGTTCTCGTTAAACGGCATTCCATGGCTACCGTTTTTACGCCGACCAAATGACCGTCAGAAAGAGAGAGAGAGAGAGAGAGAGAGAGAGAGAGAGAGAGAGAGAGAGGCTGGATAGAAAAGTGATAAAGCCTCTCCAGCCAATCATCTTCGCCGACTGGAATGACTAGAACGGGAGGAATGTCAAGGCATTACGCGAGTATACTCTAGACGGCCTTTCTCAAGTACAGGCAGCCGAGGGAAAATCGAAGGAAATTCGCAGAGGGAAAGGGAAAATACGATGATCTTTGTGCGGGGTTGGGGGGACTCGGGAACTCCCTTCGATTACGCTTTTTACGCGCGCACAACGGCCCCAAATTGAGGCTGGGCGCACGGCAACAGTTCTTCGCGGCGACACGGAAGTTGTGAAAGTCAGCTTGCGATAGCGTAGAGCATTAAAGGGCTCGACGGCAGCGTCGACCCCACCAAACAAAATGGAAGTAGAGGACAGGGCAGAGAGCGCGCGCCGGGGAGAGGGGCAGAGACCTTTTCTTTCCAGGCGCGGAACGGAGCCGCCGGCCCTTAAAAGTTAAAACACACCGAAGGTACGGTGCATTGCTAAAATAAATTAAAGTAGGAATCCAATATTTATATGATTTTCTAATATTCTCAGGAATGGCAGTAGCCTAATAGTCATTTTTATAATGTTTTTCGACAAAAAATTCGATTAACTCCTAAGTAGGAAAACTATCTAAACTTGAAAAACTTTATACTTCCAACTTTGATCGAAAATCGATCAATTTAGCCAAATTTTTTTTAAATTTTTGTATTTTTAATAAGTTTTATAAATTTGTAAAGCTTTACGTATAGGAATAGTCAAAGAAGGTTTCAAGCTCCTTTTCTAATTATCTTTGAAAAAGTTTGACACCAAAGCAAAAAATATTGTTGATATTTTGACAACGCCATACACGAAGAGAGCGTCGACGAAATACAACAAACGCTTATTTAAAGGAGAAATTCGAGTACGTTTACCGAAACTATCTCCCTGGCACCTCCAAACCCAGAAAAGACGAGAAAGTGTGACTGTTTGTGTTGTCTGGGGCAAGTAGCCATCAAAGCGTCCACCACCCGCACATTTGCATCACAACAGGGTAGAGGTGTAAAACGGGGCTCGAGTATGAATGCAGCGGAAAAAGGCGTGTTGCGAAGAACGCGAGGCGGGGTCGAGGTTTGCTAGCTGACTAACCAGTTAAGAAGGCGACAAATGAGAATAACGAATACCAATAAAAAATGGCACGCCGGCATTTCGCCGTTTCGGAAATCAGAATAAGTCGACATGTGACGCCGAATTCTCCATCCAAAAATACCCAACCAAAGTGGGCCGAAAAGTAGATAAAAATACACTTGAAACAGTCCTCCCTTTATATTAGCTTCTTTTCCTTCTACATTTAATTCTTTATGCTACTTCCTATCTTTCCAACTATACTCTCCTCTAGCCTCTTATTGACGATTGTTTTGACCCATTTCCTCCGTGAATGCGCATCGTTGTTATGTTGTTGATTTCTTCTCGCACTTGTTCTTGTTTTTGCGATTTAGATTATTTTTTGCAATAATAAATGAATTGCAGAATTTATTGACATCAATTGGTAAAGATCATGCGGGCGAAAAGGATAAGGATCGACTTTGGAGAAAAGAAAAGACAATTGATAAGAATTGATGATACGCTAGAGGGTCAGAAATGAGAAACAAACAATGGGGAATAGATAGATATTGATACAAATGGAGACGAATACCCGAATTCGTGGAAGTAGGGGGCGGGTCTTCGGCTTGTCCTTCAGATGTTCGCCATGGCCACTTGCGGATCGGCCTTCTCCTTCACGAAGTACCGCTAAAAAGGAGGAGTTAAAAGAGAAAATTGCGAAAATCTTACAGTAAGCTTTTGGCGCAGCTCCGGGGTGACGGCGGGCGATGGTGATTGGATGAGGGCGCGCACGAGGTCGTCCTTCTCTTGGCAGATTTCCCACACCGTCTCCGTGCCCGGGTTGCACAGCCAATCGATGAAGCTGAAAACGAAAGTTTAAAATAGGAGAAGTGAAAGTAAAACTTTTGAAATGATTGCAAATTCGAAATTTAGAGTATAAAATTATAAACGTACCCATTCACTTCAAACATCGTCTCCTTGCCAAACTCGAAGCCCATGAGGGCGTGGAGGGCCGTGAACGCGGCACGTCTCATGTTCTCGAACGGTTGCTAAAATGAGGGAATCAAAGCGAAAATCAGTAAAATTTACCTGAAGGTATCCAAAGAAGAGCCGAGCGAATGGCTGGCCAAGCCATTCAAACCAGCGCTTCGCCACGGCTTCGTCGGCTAAAAAGAATACCTAAAAAAGGCCGAATGTTCACTGTTACCTTTTGGTGGGTGTTGCACAAAGAGAAGGGTCCACGCTTCGAGATGGCGCACACGCAGATCCACGGGCCCGTTGCTGACCGCCACCGCAAAGTGCTCGATGAGGCGTTGGCATTGGGGGGCGCCTAAAAAGAAAAATGACTAAAAAAACTCAATCCTTACCCGTGTGCTTCTCGAGGACGGCCTTCCCCTTGTCGCTGTAGCCAATGTTGGCGAGAGTGTCGAAGGCGGCGGCTCGAAGCGACGGGTCGAGACGATCGAAATGGGCTACCTAAAACGAAAATCAATAAGAAAATACGAGAAAAAGTTACCATATCCACGACGGTGTCGAGGAACACCGGGTACTCGCCCAACTCGTCGGGGGAGATGCGCCCGAGCTGCCCGAAGTACTGCACGCAACCTAAAAATCAAATAAAGTAAGAAAAAAGTAAATAAAAATACCTGGATACACAAATCCGCCGTCGGGTGACTCCTTGGAGGCGAGCAGCAGCTTGTAGACGACGGTCGACGCATCGGACTCCTTCAAGAGCCGGCCTCCCAGCGGCCCTGTCACTAAAAAGAGAAAATTCAAGTTTAAAAAGCGTAAACGTACTTGCGATTGACGTGAGGAAGTCCATGGTGGTGAGCTGCGTGAGCACGTCGTCGCCTTCGAGTTCCTATAAGTAAAATTAAATTAAAACCAAGGTTTAAATTACCTTTATTATGTGCTGCATGTATTCGGCCATGGCTGGGTAGACGTTGGAGGCACGGCAGGCCGCGAGTTGCACCTAAAAAAGGTAGAATTAACTTTATAAACTAGAAAATACCTCATACACGCGGAAGCGGCGCTCGGCGTTGCGCGTGTTGGCGAGCTGGTGCATCATTTCGTGGTGGAGCTCGGGCACTTGCGCGATCGGGCCCAGCAACTCCGCGATCTAAAAAAAATGGGAGATAAGAAAATGTAAAAATAAAAGTACCTTCTCCGCGCACTCCTCCTCCTGGACGCGGCGCGCGAAGGCGATGGCGACGGCCAGCGCGCCGAGCGGGATCATCTGGCGGGCCGCATGCGCGTTGACGAAGAAGGCGGCCATCACGTCGACGAACGCCGCCGGCAGCTTGCTCAACGCGCTCAGAAGCTCCATCTAAAAGAAGGGGTTAGATAAATCGATCAAAACGTTGAAAATGCTACAATTTCTTTTGGCAAAACAACGAAAAATCTATAAAAACCTGTTTCATCTACAAACAATACAAAAGTTAGTTTTTTCTAGCTTTTCAGTTAGTTTTATGGTTTTCAAACCCAAAAAGAACCTAATTAATGCAAAAAGACTTCAAAATCCTTAGAAAAAGTAGTAAATGTTAGTAAAAATTTTTCCACAAAACAAGTTCGGTTTAAACCGCAAGAAAACCAGCAAAAAAGCCCGAAAAAATGATACTTGATGACGCGCGAGCAGTCCTTCGGCGCCGATCGTCCGCATGGCCAGCAGGATCAGGTCCTTCGCGTCGATGATGGCCTCCCTAAAATGGAATTGAAGGCGAGAAAAGTGAAAAACTTACGGGTCGACGGTCTCGATGTCCACGTTGGCGACATGCGCCAGCACCTCGGCGGCCCGAGCCTGGAAAAAAGGAAATTAAAGACAAAATCAAATACAAAACCTCGCTTTTCGACGTGTAGAGCTCTTTGTTGATGGCCACGAAGCGGGCGGCGTCCCAGAAGAAGGCCGGCGTATCCTCATCCATCGCTTCCATCTGAAAATGAAGGGTTCTAAAGTGGAAAAAGGTAAAAATGAGTATTCGAATCGGAAAACGAGAAATAATAGTCAAATGAGGTGTAGACACCAGTTCAAAGCCAAAAACGTCCAAAAGAGACTATATTTATATGTTTATATCTGGTTCCATTCAGGTTGTGCGGGCGGAAAAATGTTTTTCGGTCATTTTATCGCGAGTAATATCGCTCAATACTCATTTCCAAACTAAGCCAAGTCGAGGCCGAGTGAAGCGAAGTCTAAATTAAACTAAGACGACGCCAAGTCGATCTACGGCAAAGCTATACGCAGTGGGAGGTAAGCTACGTTAGTTAAGTCTACCCAAAAGCTAAACCCAAGCCACTTAAGCTAAGCCAAAGCCCGAGCTACGCCAATACGAAGCTAAACAAAGCCTTAGCGCAAAGAAACTGAAGCAGAAAATGACAAATCCGACGCACTAAAAATAGCAAATCGCGAGTTATTCGAAAATCTAAAGACCTAAATATCAAACAAAATACGACCTAAACGGAAAAACAAAAACCAGAGGCAATTCGAAGCGAGCAAGAGCAAAGACAAGCAAAGGTGGTGAGCAAGCAAAGCGCAAAAGCTACGCAAATTTTGACGCAAAAGCTAGGCCCAAGCCGTAAGCTAAGCTACGCGCATCCTAAGCTAAGTTAAGGGTCAATCTAAGTCCATACGAAGCGATACAAGGCCTTAATAAAGCGAAAATGGAGGAAAATAACCGAAAAGAACAAAAAATTGAAGCAGTGGATATACAAAACATCATAAAATCTAAAATCAGGACAGACAAAATCCAGGCGAAAACCAGTGCACAAAAAAATGCGAAAAGCGAGAAAATGCGAACATCTTGGCTCGGTCTGACACTGCGAAAGGGCGCTTTAGCCGAAAACGTGGTTACGATGGATTTCGTAAGGCGGAATTTCGCGGAATGCTTTTTGGATGGGTTTTGAAACACGAAAACTCAAATAACATAAAATAAAACTAGGAAAATTTCGACGGAAAACGGCTACGCGACGCTGCTGTATGCGCTGCTCCAGACTAAACTCTCGCTGAAAATGCCAATTTCAACGCTTTAGTTAAGGTAGTTTCCCTTCCCGGCATCACTACAACTTCAAGGAGCGCTTTTGTAGGGCTTTCGTTTCTCGCCCCGCCCTCCGACAGGTCCTTGATCGGTATCACGGCCGGCGTGCCTTCGGAGTCGTTTCGGTGGCGAATTCCGCTAAATCATACTTTGGGTAGGTACCGTAATGCTCTAGAAATTCGGCGAAATTCATAGAAATCAAAAATTTTTTGACAGCTTGTTAGTTCCGCCACAATGGTGCATTTTTGTTCTAATAGCCTTTTCTGGCCCTTTTGTACATGTTATTTTAAATTTCAGAACGTTCCGAGTCGTGCATCGTGCCCCGTCCCCAAGATATCCAGCCGGAACGCAGCTGGACCGCGCGCGGATCCACCCCCCTACAAACTACACACCACCGCCTCCCGCAGCATCACAACAAAATTTGTTTAGTCCTGCTGGACCGGCCCCTCTCCGCTAACTGTTTCAAAACAACGGCTTGTTTACCGGTGGATTCGTCAGCCGCTTGTGTGATGGCCGCGAAAAGGCCCAGACCTGAGAGTCAATTTGGCCTGCAACCCGTCAAGATGGACGTTTCCGGTAAGATTTCACGTTTTTTTTAATGGCAACGTTATAGAAACACCATCCCCCTTGGCCCACCTATCGACATCAATTCTGGAAAAAGTTACCTACATCAAAAAACATCGACTGACGCTAGAACGTTGGGATCTCTTTTTTTTATGTGACGATTGATTTTAGAGATCGAGGAACTGCTTTCGGTCTTTGTGCCCGAGGCGGAAAGGGCTGAAATCAAGAAGTTGTTGAGAAACGTGAAAGAAGAAGGGCCAGCTGCGGATGAAATGTATGATGGCGACGATGTCTATCCACCAACCACCGACCACAATAGGTATTTTTTCAAAGAACTTAATGTCTGTTAAGTAATTGATTACGTATTTTACAGTAATTAAGCAAAAAAAATTTTTCAAACATTTAGCCCGACAAGTAGCTGCAATTTGGCTGGAACGAGTCGCGCCATCGCCACCCTCCGTCAACAGGGCCAATCCGAATTGATGTGCTCGATTTTGGATGATTTGTTGTGTGGCCAAATGATGGTAAATTTTTTATTTTCATGAGTTGCTGCCCAGATTTTTGGAAAGTTAAATAAACAGCCCGTTCAGCTAGAAAGTCGCCTTGATGTGCTTCGTCGAGAGGACGATGGTGGTCGTGCTCAGGTGATTCGTAAGAAGGCGTCCACCGTAGCCGCTCCCCCGGAAGTCGATCTCGATAACCTGCTCGTCGACACCCAAAGATTGCCCGAACCACATCGTACCTCATTCGGGGTCGATATTTATCAGATTGTTTGGGAGCTATTAGCAAGTAAGCTTCAACGCAACGCTCTTATATCCATATTTAGGCAGCCAGGATATGCCGTCGCATCGTATTTTAGAGCATGTCGTTGGGCGGCTGATTGAGCAGGTGTTGGTTTTTAAAACCTTTTTTCAAGGAATTTTAGGTGCTGCCACCAACAAAATTGATCGCCTGCTGCGTGTCGCCCTCGAATCGACCGACAAAACATTTCAATCTCAACTTGCGCTTCATCCCAATTGCTTCTGGTGGGTTAAAAATGATCGAAAATTTTAAAATGCATTTAGCCGCCCTGTCGTCCGGATTCGGGTTCCCCAGCCCGCAGGCTGACATTCGGGTAGCTGTGGAAGGGATGGCGAACACGTTGATGTGAGTAGAAGAGATACACGGGCTCCAAAACGTTTTTTTGAACTGTTATTGAACATACATATTCCAGCGAAACCAATCGAAAGAAGCTGCAGCGACGTCGAAGTCCATTCACGGAGGAAGAGCTGCTTTCCTACGGCTTCACCCTCGAACAATTGCCCCGTATCGTCCCCACCTCATTTTCCATCCAAGGGCCCCCACAATAGTTTTTGTAGATTATCTGGTCGCTTCGTTCTCAGGGTGTATCGGGTAATCTAAATATCGGCAGTGATTTTATTACGCTTTCTTCGTGTAAAGATGATAAAACGCGCGTTGTGACCACGGTATAACGTAACGTGTATTCTTCTCCATAATCTACACATATAATAGACTATAGTTATCGGGGGTGTTAATAAGGGGAGAAAGGCACAAATCTCCATATGGAAAACGGGATCGAAGGGGGGAGGGCAACTGGAAAAGATGACTGGCAAAGTTGTTGCGTTAGGCTGTTTAGTTGCGTGGGGAATATTGCACACAAACTGACCAAAACAGGAATCGTAACTGATTGATAAGAGAGGAGCCGTGTTTCGTGTTTGACAGAATGAATTATGCCTGGGTATCAATATTGGGGTACAGTAACTGAACGAACTTATTCAGAAAAATCTCGAAATAAGGGGGGAGGAAGCGGGACTATCCCAAGGACTAGTTGATGCTGGGCAATGTCAAGGGTGTGTACAAACTGGGGGGAAATACAAAAATATACTCTATACGTTTGCAGGGCTATTTCCCTCCGCCACCAAACGCCTTCAGGAAGGAGTTTTTCTTGATCGTGCCGGACAATTTGCGCTCCACCGGTTTCTCCGTTTTCGAGGAGCGGCTGGGGAAGGCACGCTCGGACTCCTGCAATCGGGATATTCAAAAAGCCGTCGTAAACCGCACCGGATGGCTGCAGCAGTGCTTGCTGCGTTCGTAGAAGGGGAAGTAGCTGTCATTGTCGTACGTGGCGGTATCGGCGCGCCAGTCTGTTGCCGGCTCGCTTGATGGCTGATGCCAGTCTTCTCCAGTTCACTGATCGCATCTTCTAGCTGTTGTAGCTCCGGGTCGGCGGAGAATTTCGATGCGTTCGATTGGCCCGGGGTGTTTGCGCTAGTTGGTCTGGAAAGTGAATGATGATAAGAAGGCAACTCGATTTATCAACAAAAAAAGGCAATACAACGGCTACTCACCTCCGCACGCTGTTCAACCCCATCGCCGGCGTCTTTTTGGTGGGTGAAGCGGGGCCACGCACGGTCGCAGGAGTTGTCGGCAATCTCGTGATAGTTTTTGGTCTGAAATGGAAGCTTCGTGAACGCAGAATCAAGCTGACGGTTCTTGAGTATTTCTGGTGGGCAGAGGATTTCCAGCCATTATTGGTATTTTTAAGTTATATTTGAAGTGGAGAAACTATCAAAAAAATGTTGGACAGCAGCAACAGCCTTTATGTGAGTGGGGGAAAACCTTTTAAGGCAAATATGTAAGCACTCGCCTGGCTGGTGTCGTCTGCGGCGGCGCCCTTGGTAGACGCGATTCGGGAAATGGAATAGATGTGGAGGGGAATGATGATGATGAAGATATTTTGGTCGCACGAGACGCGGGTCCCGGATGCGTCCCCGAGGCCATACGATTTGCCATCACCAACGATGACTCAGCCGTCGAGGCAGCCTACGAAACGAATCATCAGAGTATATTAAAATGAGAACAACAATAGGATAATTTTCTCACCTGATCGTTCGGATTTCGCGCCATATTCCGTCGGAGCTGCTGCACCTCGGCATCCTGTTCTTTGACCACTTCCTAAAACGACATTTTTGAACCTCGACAGCACACACCTTTAATGATAAATTCTCCGCCCGAAGCGTCTTATTTGACGCAGCCAGGGTGTCCCGATCAATGCGTAACCGCTCCAATTCGGTTTTCAACGCGGCGGCTGAATCACTGCCTGAAAACAAAAACATCAGCCAGCTCTCAGTTGAAGCTTTAAAAGCTTGGCCTCTTAAAAACAAACCGTTCGTCGAATCCGACCGCAGCTTCATTTCTTGCATTCTCAATAGCATCTGTTTTCTCTCATTCACCAGGAATAAAATCATGGTCTGAAACCGGCGTCAGAAATGTAGAAAAAAGCTTACCTTATGTTTTTCCTTGTCCTCTTGCAATTCTTGCTGACATTTTGCCGTCTCCTGTTTTACCTTTTCCACTTCATCTAGCTGGGCGTCCAGCTGAAAAAAATATGTTCCATGAATCAACAGCAGCGGTCATTTTTTTCAAAATCAACGCACTTGTTGTTGCAGCCTGTCACGTTCCTTTTCTAGAAAAGCTACCACATCGTCGCCTTGCGAATTCCTGAATATGAATTTAGCAAAATATCAAGGATGTGCTTACTTGGAATTCCGTTCTTTCTCCGTTTCCAATTCCCGCAGCGCCTTGCTGTGTCTCCGCTCCGTGGCCGCGAGAATCTAAAACTGGTCTCCTGAGGGCGTGCCTAGTTTTACCATCTTCGAGCGATTATGTGTGCGACGATGTGTTGATATCAATTTGTCAAGCTGGGCGAGTTGATTTTCGTAGAGTCTATAACGTGTGGTTAATACAATCATACACGTAACTTCAAGCCCTAATCTAAACATTCAAAAGGCTCACCTGCCAATTTGCTCCTCGTCGATCTTCTCGCTGAATGCTTCGCTGTCCCGTTTCAAAGCTTGCAGTGGATCGTTTGCGGCTATTCGCCCATATTTGGCTTCGAAGTACAAATGACGGGCCCGTTCTTCCTAAAATAATGGCTTAGTCTTTACTAACTGTCAACAGAACGGCCAAAAGCTATGCATAACAAACCTTGAGTTTTTGTATAGCATCGTCCCGCTTATCCAATTCCATGGCAATCAAATCCACGAGTCGTAACAAATCATGCTTGGCCAGCGCGATAAACCCACCATTGTGAGCCTCGACCGGGGCCTCTGAAAAAACAAAATTTTAACAATATTTACGAATCAATGGTAGGCAAAGTTTGAAGATAATTAGCAAATACCAACCATCTGGTCCGTTGTCATAAGGCGAAGGCAGACCGCCTTTCGATGTGCGCTCGTTATAATCGAATTCCATTGCAGGACATCACCCGAGGTGGGTATGCTGGAACGCTTCGTATATCAGAAAAATTCTTAATTTTGACGGTCCAAAACGATAGAAAGCCTCCAAGCCAAAGTTTTCGCATTTCAAGTGCTCACACCTGCGCCTCGGTCCCTTTTGACGCGTCGGTAAAGGGATCTCGTCCCTTGGAGCCCCCTGTAGGCTAGCAACGGCTGTGAAGCACTCGGTGCTCTGTCAAAGCAGACCCAAAATGACGGGCTAACTGTATACTAATGTGATAATGTTACACTGCTGTCCACCATGCATTGATAAAATGGTTTATTTAAAATTAATAGCGAGGCCCAGGTAAAACTAAAAATGGAATGATGGAGTGGGATGTCTTAACGCCATCCCCACGTCCGTCCTTAACGAACGGCCGCCGCGGTCCAAAAGGTGCACGCCCTCCAAATCGGAACAGGCACACGCTGTCAATGACTTTGATTTAAAAGGGGATAAAAATCGAGCCAGTCATCCCAACGTGGGGAGCTTCTCGTACAAGTAGGGTGTATAAAAGGACCAGAGAACAATCGCCAGAGGTACCGCATTCCGGGGGATAAGATCAACACTCCAGTTCAATGACTCGTCTGTTCCTTTATGCAGTGTGAGCAACATCGGGGGATGGCCACAGTCTTAACGGTGATCGCAAAACGAGAATCGTTTGGGCTGCAACCCACCGCGTAAAGGAACAAAAAAAAATAGTCTTCACTGACATGAAGGAAATGTTAATTCTCAAAACGCCGATACGAAGCCGGAGGAGATGGGGGAAGGGGGAAACTAACCAGGACGGAAAAGACCATTTAGCGAGAGGGCTATACAGGAATGCCCTTTGCGTGCATTCGAGTATAGGCCATCTATCACAAAAAAGATGGGGGCACGGGGAAATTTAACGCTCGCCAGTACGCGTCGCGAAACCGGGCGGTGGAGGGATGTGCTGATTGTGATGATGAACACGCCGCGGGTCTCCGCCCATCAAAGACGTCGCCATTTGATGCATGTTCATCCCCATCATCCCGTTTACGCTACCATTCGGCCAGCGGTTTTGGCTCTGGAAAAGCATGATAATCCCTGATAACGGCCATTCCTTTTACAAGAGGAAATAAAACGCACCTGCTGCTGCTGCTCGTGCTCGGAGGCGAACCGGATATTGACGTTTGGCAAAAGAGCTCTCAATCCATCTTGCCATTCGCTGCTGTTTCCCTTATTGGCCGACGCCAACGAGTGCAATCCAGGTGTTTGCTAAATCGAAAATAAATATTCGGTTAAAAGTCCTTACGAAAGCATTATAAAAGCTGCTCTGTTGGGGCGACTGTCGAGACGGGTGCAGGCCAGGCGGAGGAGCCACAGACGCTGGCTCAGGCCTATGAACGGGATTGACCAACGCGCAAAAAATTCACCTCTGATTGAACAGGTCGTAGGGGCTGATATGGTTCTTCGGAACGTTGTTGTGTTGGAAAATGTTCGGAAGACCAGCGTGATGCTGTGGTCCGGGGAAGTCAGCTTGTGGTTGTGAAGGGGCCGAATGCTGTTGGAAGTGCATCGAACGCAGCCACTGCTCTTGCGCCTAAAATCAATGTTTTACAAAAGTCAACCGTATTTTTGAAAAAAAAACGAGCTTCTGGAGCCTATAGTCGATAAGTCAATACTTACCGCCGACAATTCTTGACGATCGCGTTGCTGCTGGGCTCTTTGTTGTTGCTCATGAAGTGCGGCAGCTTGTTGCTGCTGCTGCCGCAGATGGACCGAAGCAAGGAACTGTTGCCGTTGCAACTCCTCGTGCGGAATCGTCGGCTGCTTCGATGGCCTAAATACACAACCTCGAAAAATTTGTGTTGGCGTACTGGGCAGGCGGATAATTGCTGAATCCATTAATTGGTTGCGCAGGTTTAACAATGGGCGGCTGGTAGCGTTTCTCCTACAAAAAATGTTGTAAACGATAAGCTTGATTAACCTCGTCAAGTAAGACAGCCAATCCTTTTCTGCTTTCCAAGATCGGATCAAAGCCAAGGTCGTCGTCAGAATCAAATCCTCCCAAGCCAGGCGGCGGCGAAGGGCCGCGCCGGCTGAAGCCCTGGGTAGAGTTGCTCATCACAGGGCGAGGGATCGCTGAAAAGCAAAGTTTATTATGAAAGGCAAGGGGAACAACTTACGGGATAACCCGGGCGGAGCACCGGTCAGCAGTGCGTCCCCAGTAGTTTGGTTGAGATGCGCATGACCATTGACGTAGGGTTGTGCCACCGACACGGACGAACCGTCCATTCCCAGAAGCCGCTGCCATGTGGGAACTGCAGATGAAGAGATGTCCGAAGCAACTGAAATTTACATAGGCGCTGCAGAAAGAATTCAAACCTGTAGTTGGTTGGGCGCTCTTCGTCCAAGACAGCAGACGCGAGCTTTGCGCTGGCGTATTTTGGTCAGGCTCCCATTGCGGCGTCTCCTCTTGCGAATGGCTACGCCCAGTCGCCAGGACTGTACCATCGGTCACACCACTTCCAATCGATGGGGCATTGTATGTTTCAAGTGTCGATTGCGCCTCGGAACTGCACTCCCTCACTGGCGGGTCATCCTCAGAGATCTGAAAAAGAGCAATGTCTTTTACAAAAAAAATGACAAGAAAGGAGCAAAACAACGAATTCAACCGAAGCTGCCTCACCTGGTCTGTAAGCACATCCGTATCCTTCTCACACGTGACATCATCGATCGAGAGGTTACCATCCTCCATTTCCTTCTCCGAAGAGGTGTCATTTTGAACACGTTGGCTAAAAAAGCGACGTTTTCAAGAATAATTGTCTTACTTCATCAATCGGTCATCGCCAACCGACGTCAGGCTTGTCGAACTGTTTATCGTACGCACCGTTGGCGCGACAGCAGCAACCGGGGTTGGCATCGGACGCAGAGTCTAGAAAAGCTAACTAACCAAATCTTCTTCGGCAAACTACCTGTTCGATCAGACGACGCTCATATTCGGTGTGCTTTCCCTGGTGCATGTCTTCCCTAAACAAAAATAATGAAAAGCGGCGAACCATACTTTGTAAAACTAATGTCACAATCGGCAACATCATGGAGGTACATACATTCCTGAAAATCAATAAACGGAAACCGAGGATGAAATACCTGTTTATAGCATAGCTGGCCACGCAAAAACGAAGAACAATATTTCGTTGTGCCCAAAGAAGCGCGCACCAACCGACCATCCAAGGCCGCGTTATTTACGGACTAAAAATTTACAAGGAAAATACAGTCCACTAGGAAAGCACACCTGAATAGCCCGCAAAGCTTCTTCGACCTTGGCATAGGTCACATAAGCCGTGTGACTAGAATTTAGATTTGGAGGTGCCGTAGTCGTCGTACCAACAACAACCTAAAATTACCGGAATTGGTGGCGAAACCTTACAAAAACTACCTTAATGATTTTGCCGAAACGCCCAAAATATTCGCTTTTCTTCAGAATCTCCGGATCCGCAACGCGCGGAGACAACCCGACCACATAAAGCAGATTCTGAAAAAAATTCATATCTTGCAAAAAATTCTACCTTCTGGAGAACACGATAATTCGAGAGATGTTTCCGCCCCTCGGAAACACGTTGTCTCTCCGCCTGAGCCTTCATCTTCTTCTCGCTGCGGATCTTCTTCAAGTCGGCAGACGTGAGGGGCTTGAAGTTGACGGGATCCTCGGGGTAGGGCTGCCGGCAAGCGGGACAAAGCCCATTCTCATCATTGCGAATCCGATGCCAGCAGAAACGGCAAATCTATGGCCAGTTCAAAAACATAAAAATATGCTCACCTGGTACTCACACTTGCAGGGATAGAAATCCAAATCATCGAGTTCGAGCACCTCCATGCAGAGCGGACACTAAAAAAACGTGGTATCAAAAACAGCTAAATTATTTACCTCCTTATCAGATTGGTCATCGCTGCTACACGACATCTCGTTGAAAAAAGGCTTGCACGGCAAAAGAGAGCGAGCGCGAGTCTGAACAGAACACCCGTGTCAATCGATAATCAACAAAGAGGGGTGAAGAGAGGGGACGGGCGAAAGAGAAGCAGTAAATTCAAGTGACGTTGAACGCCACGTGCAGGGCCCGGGGTCAAAAATAAGTCGTATTGATCGGGTAAAAACAAGAGCTGTAGATGGTGGAGATTTCCCAACCATATTGGGCGCATTTTTGTTGCAAAACTACTCCCAATGGCCAGTCACCGCGTGAATAAAAAAGAATCGATGTCATGCACACCCTTGACATCCACGTTTGCTAAAACATCAACAAAGGCGCAGGTCTCCCTTTTAAACGGAATCAAGCCAGGCCAGTAGGCGTCAAAACAAGCAATCTATTTAGGGAAGCTACCAGACAAGGCATCGGCTTTCCCAAATTCGCGAACTGTATAGCTAAGCTAAAAATTAGGAAACTTGCTATCCCGCCACGCCGTCCAACAATTCTCGTAAAACGAGCTTGGCATTTTCAGCCACAGGCGTTGGGAAAGCTTTACAGCGGCCAAATGCGATCGATTTGGGCACGACTTGCCAGATTCGTGTACTGGAACTCTACAGCTAGTCCGAGCATTCAACCGCTAGCAGAAATTTCTCCGGAACGAGAAATCTAAGCACTAATGACGCCGTGATGAAGTTGCATAAGTCGATAGCCCTAAGCAAAAGTCAAAATGCTATGATCAATATCTCAAGTTTTAGAGGTCGGGCTAGGAGAAGAAGTCGCTGTTTTCGGTCCGAACGCAATCCCTTGCTGGTGACAGCCGTCTAGACAAATGCGGAAATAAAGTGGTGTCATGGCCATGACCGCAGTCAGCGGGCGCGAGTTCCCCCCGGGCACACTTCCCGAGTCTTCGCCGCCCAAAGGACCGATCGAAACAACGGGCGCCTCGTTCCTCGCTGCGACCTTCACACAACATTAGGGCCCGCGTCCCAGGACCCGCCTTGCTTTGGATCAAGTCAAAGAATTCGTGAAAAGAGTGCAAAACATAGCTGAAAACAGTAAAAAAGCTTGAAAAACAGCCGCCGCAGAGGGAAGTTTCGGAAATAACTTTATTTTTCTGTCTAAAAATTTTTTATAAGACTTCCTGTGTTCGGATTGTTCGGAATTTGGTGCACTGTGGACTCTCTATTTTTATTTTCAAAAAAAGAGCGATGGTTTCCTCCTTTTCCAATAGATTCCTTACATTTTTGTTTTCGTGTTGATCCGACTGATTAGCTGTTTTTTTAGATGATCGTTCGAATCCAAGGTCCGTGTCGTGCCATGATGGTCAGCTCATCCTTCCGTCGGCTATGCTTGTCCCGCCACCAAGCAAATTCCGGCCCAGAGGCGAAAAATCAGGTGAAGCCCCTTAAATTTTTTATAGATACCTTTCAGACTGACCCCGGGTCTTTCGACGACTTTGTCGACACACTGAAGGCTAGTACAGCCGCGAAGCATCAGACTTTTGCTGAAATGTTTAGGTATCCAAATTTTCCTAGATTTCAAAAAACACTTTTAGGCATTCCAAGTTTGCCCAGCTCGGCGACTTCGATGGGCGAATGGTTACCGGGAAAATTGTTCATCGGTAACACCTGCAGGTTCTCAAATTAAATCTGGTTTAGTGTTGCGGATGACCTGTACATTGATGTTGGCCTAAAATTCAATGCCGTTTGCAAAGCGCCGGCTCAAGATGGAGACGATTATACTGTTGGCTCGAGGGTGCTGTTACGGTGAGTTCTCATTTGGAGCCGCCAATTCTTTTATAGACTTCACGCCTATGAATTGAGTGAACGCTTCCTGGGATCCAAGAAGGATTTGACGCTTTTGGAAGCCGATGCAACGCTGGTACGTATTATTTTAAATACCCGTTTAACAATTTTTCTCCTTGTTTAGGTGCGCCTTTTGCGATTCAAGAAGAGGGTCGATAAAGGCGACGAAACAACTGCAAAAGATTCTACTACGAGGCGCGGGCCCACTTTTCCGGTTTCCCAAGCAACAACTGGCGAAGCTCCAGCAAATCCAATAGATATCCCTAGGACATGATCTCGTTTATGTTGTAAATTTGCCGAATGGCGTAGTTGACGGTCACGAATAAACAATTTTGGCTTTTTTGGAAATAAGTGTGCACCGAGGTTTTCTTTTTGCCCATACCTGGTTTATTTCCTAGCTTGTCACCAGACGCAAACGCTGTTTACAGGGCTAGTAATTTCAGATGGCATCAAATTATGTCGTCACGTGTAAGAAGGCCACTGTGGTCACCCAGGCTCTTCTGGGAAATTTCACAGGTTGCTTGGTTTGTCTTCTCTTGACGTATCATAGGTCCCGATGATTTGAACCTATTCTTGTCCAAGATGTCTCGTATCGAAATTCATGCTGTGGCAAAGGATGGTCTGCGGCTGGTTCAAGAGGTGCTTGTCAGGCGCGTCTGTAGCAACAACAGATATTTAGGTCCCTATCTTTGGCCGCATTGCTGCCATCGCGATTATGCGTCCTCCGAAAGAAGTAGGGCATTAACGCATAATTTCTTGCAAACGTCTATAATTAAATTAAATTGCGACTCCTTTTAGCCAACCGATTTGCTGGTTGTGCTGACGGAGAAGCTTCATATCTCGATATTGGACTGGAAGAATGGGGAATTGGTAATAACTTCTATTCTCAATAAGATCCATTTTTTTAGCGGACCCGGGCGACGGGCAATTTGGTCGAGAAAGTTGGCCGGCCTTCCGAATACGGCATCAAGATGCTCGTACATAAGCGCACGGGGGTAAATTTAGATTTTTTTCGTTCTATTTATTGATTCAGCTGATAGTCATCCGTATCTATGACGGTTCATTGAAAGTGATCACCTGGAAGGACAGCACCACCGAGGGAATCACGGTGATACCATTCCGCTCCTTTTATAGGATATATCTAGGCTTTCAACATGCGCATCGAAGACTCGTCCATTGTCGATCTGGCCTTCCTGGACACTGACAGTACGATCGACTTTGTCTTCCTCTAATTGTTTCAGCCCCGAAAATTGCCTACATCTACCAGGACCCACTTGGACGTCATATCAAAGTGATCCCCGTCGAGACGGGCCACCATGCCGCTGTTCCACATCATAAAGAGAATGCCGAAGAACGACTAGCGCATATTGAGGCCGAGGTATTGTTTTGCATTTCGACTTCTATAACTTTTATCGCGGTTTCACTAATTAGTTCAAAGCGCATTTGATGTTGCACATCAGTCCAATAATTTTCAACTTTCAGGCGCACACGATAATCCCGGTCCCAAAGCCCTACGGCGGGGTGATCGCCATTGGCCGCGACACCATCATGTATCACAGATTGTAAGGACGCTTCAGCATTTTTTTTACGGATATTCAGCGAACGTCCGGCTCAGCCTGCGATCGTCATTGCGCCACACATCATGCACAACACCTTGATCACCTGCTCGGCACCAATCGACCCGTAAAGGAAATATCAACTTTGTTATAGAATTCTTTAGTAATGGACAGCGCTTTCTGCTCGGCGCAAAGCCTGGAGAGCTTTTTATGCTGTTGCTGGACACGGACACAAAGGAGGGAACTGTATCTGGAATCAAAGTAAGCCACATCCTTTTGCCTATCTTATCTCGGCAATTTAGGTGGAAACACTGGGACGCTGCTCAATGCCAGAATGCGTGACTTATGTTGACAATGGTGTTGTCTTCATTGGCTCTCGTATGGGAGACTCGCAGCTGATCCACCTCAACGAGAGTATTTTGACCATGCAGATCCTGAATCTGTTTTTAGAACCTGATGTCAACGGGTCGTTCGTCTCTGTGATCGAAACATTCCAAAATGTCGGCCCCGTCCGGGATATGCTCCTTTTGCAAGCGGAAAATGGGCAAAGTCAACTGTTTACATGCTCTGGCGCCTACAAGGTTGGACTAACGTCATTTTATTAACCATACATTTAGGACGGTTCGATGCGTATCATCAGGACTGGTATTGGCATCGATGAACGGGCGTCGGTGGACTATTATGGTAGATTTTTGTTGCCGTCACCGTCAAGCATTGCATCTTCTAGGAATCAAGTCAATTTCGACGTTGGCCTACCAATCTGAGCTCGACAACCACCTGGTCGTCTCCACTTCCGATGAAACGCACGTGCTACGCATTGACGGCGAAGAGTTGGAGCAGCTTGAAGATGCGCTAGGCACGGCGAATTTTCCTTGTTCCAGGCCGTCAAGTTATGGCAAAAAAAATGCTGTTCTTTTCAGGCTTGGAGACAAACGAACATACCCTTTACGCTGCTTGTACAAAAGAAGGCAATATAATCCAGGTAAGATCAAAAAATCTTTTCTCATTATATACGTTTTAGATCACCCAAACCGGCATCCGCATCGTAAAGGCGGGAGCTGTCCTAATCAAATGGGCCTCTCAACACGGCGAGATCAGTGTCAGCTCCGTAAATATTAGGGCTGGAAAGGTAGCGATACCCTCATTTGGCACCTCTTCTTTAGGCGCTTATTGCATCTGGTCGATACCTTCACTACTTGAACTTTGACGGAACTGAGATCAGCGAGCTGAACTCGTTGGAGCTTGAGCAAGAAGCGGCTTGCTTGGATATCTCATCTATCGGTCTGTAGTTGTGTTGGGAATAACACTTCTAAGTTCAGACGACTCGGACGAGGCTCGATTGGCAGCAATTGGGCTGTGGACCTCGAACAGTTGCGAGCTGCGCACCCTTCCCGATCTGCGACTACTTTCAACGTAATGACCATTTTAGACTACCTCTAGGAATTGCCTTTAGAGATCAGCTCTCACGAAAGGTCCTTCCGCGGTCTTGTCTACTCTCCCGGTTTGACGAAACGCTGTTCTTGCTGGTAGCTCTGGGGGACGGCACACTTTTTTATTTCCGAGTTGACGAAGCGGCACAAGGTGGATCGTTAAAGCCGCTTTGTCATATTCTGACTCTCTTTAGGCGCTCTCGTCGACGGCAAGAAGGTGTCGTTGGGAACGGTTCCCTTGTTGCTGAACCCGTTCAAGGCCAAAGAAAGATCTCATGTTTTCGTCTGCTCTGATCGGCCGGCTATTATTTATGCGTGCAATGGGAAATTGGTAAGTTCTTTTCTTTAGTCGATTCGCGAGCAAATTGAGAAGGAAAAATTACGTGTTTTGCAGATCTTCTCCAACATTAATGTGCGCACCGTGCGTCAAATGTGTCCGATAAACGCAGCGGCCTACAAGTTTGAAAGAGAATTTATTTCAAGATAATTTTTCTAGGAACTGCATGGTGATGTGTGGGGAAGAGTCGATGGTCATCGGTCGAGTCGACGACATTGAGAAGCTGCATATCCGGTAGGGGCGCTAGCGATGCTCTTATAGTAACCTAGAACCGTACCACTTGGTGAATCGCCATCCCGACTGGCCTATCTGCCTGATTCGAACAAGATTGTGTTGCTGGTATGCCGAGACAAGGTAGGCAGAACTCGGTGTTTTGACAAATTCTGTGCAGTCCTCAGAGGCAATGTCGATCTCCCGTACGGCCAGCCGGAGTTCAACCTCAAAGCTCGTACCGCCGCAGATCGCCACAAGGAGCACGCCGCTTGAGGTAGTTTTGGTCTTATTAATCCATTCTTTCGTATTGCCCCGCTTTTTATGGGAGGAGTTCCACGTTGTTCTTTTTTGATTTTCCTAAACGCAGAAACTTTGCTTCGTTTGGTTAAAGATTTCAAAAGTATGGGCTTTTCGACCAGATTTCAAATTTTTCGCGTTTTTCTAGCAATTCCTCTATACCAAGGATCCGAATAATTGTTTCTACTTTTCAGACCCACAGCGTCGTCGTGCTAGACGGGAATACGTTCGAGGTGCTGCACTCGCACGAGCTTGGTCCGAACGAGGAGGCACAATCACTGATCGGTATCGTTCTTACTTTCTACAGTATCCACCTTAGCTGCCCGTCTCGGCGATGACCCGAAGTGGTATGTGTTTGTGGGGACGACGATGATTGCGCTTGAGGAAACCGAGAGCAAGGCGGTGGGTTTCCACAGTCACCATTTTCTAATCCATCTTTTATTTCAGGGTCGCATTATCGTGTTCGACTGCGAGCAGGACGACCGGGCGGCCATGTCGATCATCAGCGAGAAGGACATGAAGGGCTGCACTTACTCGATGGGAATCCTCAATGGAAAGCTGCTGGCCGCGGTTAATAGGTATTACTTGGCTTTCTAAGAAAATCTAACCTCTCGCTTCAGCTCGGTTCGGCTTTTCGAATGGAATCGTGACAAGGAGCTGAAGCTGGATTGTTCGCATTTCCAGTACATCCAGGCACTGTACGTCAAGACCAGGGTGGGATTTGGGATTATGTTCTAAATCGTTGTCTAGGGAGATCTATTGCTGGTGGGCGATATGCTTCGCGGGATGGGGTTGCTCACCTACAAAGCTGTCGAAGGGTCATTTGAGGAATCGGCACGGTATGTTCTTCTATGCATCAACTTAGCATCCAGTTAATACCATTTATCCCAGGAAAATTCACGGTTCATATACATTCATGGAAAAAGGATACTGTAAGGGAACGGGTGTCAAAAAAAAGGGGGGGCTTAATTGATGGTGGTGGCGCTCGTCGGCTACTCCGGCTTCTCCTCTTCGTGCTAAATAAATATAGAAGGTGCTTATGATAAGGGCATACGTCTTCTTTGTTGCCTTCAGTCGTGGTCTTTCCGTCGGCCTTTGTCTCAGTCTTGGCATCGGTCTTGCCCTCGGTCCTTCCCTCTGTCTTTCCATCGGTCGTCTTTTCCTTCGTGTGCTGCTCGGTCGACGTGGCGGCCACGGCCACGCGGTTCATCATCTAGGGATGGTATGCGGGATTTTCAGGTAGCTAGCTTGGGTTTTTTGGGTGAGTATAGGGGGACACTTTAGCGTATCATGCCATAGCGGCCCCAATAAGCGCTACACGCTTTTATCTGACTGTAGGCGCCGTTTTTAGGTATCAGACAGTCTTAGAGACTTGTAAATTTTTAAAATAAATGACGAATTAAAAACATTAGCTAATAGTCCAGAGCCTCGCTCTTACCGAATGGCGGGCCGCGGTCGGGCGCTCCTTTGGCTTTGGCTCATTTTTGTGGATGCCGTCCGGGTTGACGTCCTTGAGGGCGTCGTGGATGGCCGTGGCCATACGCCGATGGTACTGCTCCATCATGTCGTAGAACTAGAAGGAAGCTACCTCTCTCTATCTCTCTCTCTCTCTCTCTCTCTCTCTCTCTCTCTCTCTCTCTGTCGCTGTCAATGCCGAACTACCTACCGCCACCGTGTTCTTTTGATGACGGTATCGCGTATCGTTGAGGGTCTGGATGACCTCGTTGATCTCTTTGCAGGTCGAGTCGAATTCGCGTATCGACCGCACGTAGATCTTTCCAACCCGCTCCAGCTCATCGGGCGCCTTCGCCGCCTTGATCTGAAGAAGAGGGCCCTTGATTGCAACCACCGATGTACTCTTCCACCTCGTGCCTGGTGGCATCCATCGTGTGCAGACACTCGTCCACCTTCTCCACCATCTCCTTCATCCGTTTGTGGTCCGTCGTCACAAACTGCCGGACGTGGCGAATGGAGCCGCGCACTAAAGTCGACTTTCATGGCTTTATTTGCCGGCTTACTTCTCGTCAGTCCCTCGCGTTCGATACAGGCGAGTTTGTTGGCGAGCAAGACCAGCCACATCATACCTTGCTAGAAAGATAGGGGCATCCAGAACTACATTAAAAATCGTGCCTGGTAGTCATTGGTGAGACAGCAGTGGAGAGCACCTGACGCACGGGCCAGCAGCTCCCACGACAGCTCACCGGCCACCGGAAGTGCACCATTTGACGGGATGGCCAACACTTTCGGGTCTGGCTGCAATTCAGTAGTAGGAGTCTGGTCTAGTCTAGTCTGTCCTCACCTGAAGGACAGCCTCAAACCCGTCGAGCAGCCGGTCGACCCTGGCACGGTAGCGCTCAACGTTCAGCCGCTCCTCGACAAACTTCGGCTCAAGCGTCGTCCTCTCGACAAGGCCGATCTTCGTGCCGACCTAGCGAATCCGTAACGTAATGCTGTCCTGTGAAGATACCTTGGTCTTCAACTTGCTCCACACACTCGGCTTCTTCTGCTTCTGCTCCTTTTCGCCGCCTTCCGCTTTGCCAGCTTCACCATTGGCTGGTGGGACGACGGGTTTGCCCGGTTTCTCAGTCATCTTCGAGTAGGCCAAAAGCCGCCAGCAATATAAGGCCCGGAAGGGAATATAGATAGAATGGGATACCGTTTTCTTTACTAACAGGCAAATAATTTCGATTCAAATATTTAAATAAAAAATGAATTTATGCTAATTTTAATAATGTGCAGACTGGATTTGAAAGCTTTCAGGCCCGACCCGCAAACCCATTGGATGATGGCGATTGAGATCATCGACAGTGACACATTCCTGGGCGCCGACACCAATTTCAACATTTTCACCAACGAGCGCGAGACGAACCTGAATGCCGATCAGAGATGCGTGGTAAGCTTGTCATTTCTCGGCCGCATATATTCCACATCCAGGAATCTGGTAGCTTCTATCTGGGCGATCTGGTGAACGTGTTCCGGACAGGCTCGATGGTCACCAGGGTCGTCGACGGAGGTATTTTTTGCTTGTGTTTTGTATTTTCATTTTCTAATTCGAGGTCTCCTCAGCCACAGCTCCACTCTATACGGAACCTGCGACGGAGCTATTGGCGCTGTGCTAACACTTGCTCCGGAGCTCTACCGGTGAGTTAATTTCGCCTATATATAGCACCTTGCTTGTTCTCAGATTCGCCCTTGACGTCCAAAAGGCTGTCGCCGGCCAATGCAGAAACGCGATGCGCATCTCGCATGAGGTTTATCGCGCGTTCGACAAGGACCAAATCGTCGTTCCGGTAGATTTCAGGATCCATGACCACTTTTTCCCTTTTTTAGTCAAAGGGATTTGTGGATGGCGATCTGGTGGAGTCGCTGCTCGACATGCCACGCGAGACGGCCAGGAAAATTGTGCAAGATGTGCTTCTCCCAAATCAAGGTATCCTAAAGTTCTACGAGCCAATCGAAACGTCCTATTTCTTTCAGAGGAACCGGTTGACCAGAATGCGGAGAATGTGTTGAAGCTGGTCGAAGAACTGTCCCGGATGCACTAAATCTCCTAATCCATTCTTCATTTTTATCTTCCCAAAAACTTCTGAAATTTAGAAAATTGGAGAGAATACCCGAACTGGCCTCTCGGAGAGCTTTCTATAGATAGCAAAATCGCAAAAATTGTGCACTACGGACTTTTCGAGTATAGACTCTATTTCTAGAACACTTCCAACCCACCGAGCTCATCTACAACCATTTGTTCGTCGATTTCATTGCCCGGGTGGCCGAATGCGAGCGATTTTTGAGGAGCGACTTTGTGAGTCTCCCTGAGCTGCGATAAACCCCTCTTGTTTAGATCCGCGGGCTGAAGAAGCTGCATCTTTTTGCGGTTATGGGAAATGTGGAATGTCTGCTATCGACTCGGGCCAAAGATTTCCTCATCGGCATCACCGGATTCACCCCCAGGGCCCATCTCAACAGCATATTCGCCTTTTTGCTGCGCAGGATTTCGGTAAATGGCGTAGATTTTGGGGTTCTGGACTGTTAGCGGGGGGGGGAAGGTTGTTGATGATAAATTATGTATTTTTATAGTTTTCAGTAGTTTTTCATTGCTAGAAAGGTATAGGAAATTGTTTTAAACATTTGAAAATTCGAAAATTTGACGTTTTTGGGTCATTTTTGATACATTTTTGACGAAAAGGTCTAAAATTTTCGAAAATTGAATTATTTTTTCCGTTTTTCAATCTAAAACTATGCAAAATGCTATAAAAATGGTTTATATTTTGTTATAGGGCCGTAGAGAAGCACGGTGGAAAATTTGGTTCCCCCGCTAAAAGTCCAGAACCGCAAAATTCGTAGCTTTTAGTGGATGGGTTTTTAGGATTGGCTGCACGGGGACGAGGAAATTGACAAGATCCAAATATGCGCTGGCAAGGACATTGAGGCCGACAAGATTTTCGGGCGCTGTGAGCTGAAAAATTAGGAATTTCAATGGCTTTTAGTGGTTAACAGAGTTGCGGCGAGGATGACGAGCGATATCGGGTGGATCGACCGCACGTACGAGGGAATGGAGCTCATTCTCAGGGCCAGTGATGTGGGAATTTGGTTCTTTAGTGCTTGCTAGTGTTTTTACGATTCCTAATCATAAAAAGACCGCACACATTTTACCAAAAAAAAATTCAAACTAATCGATTTTTCCGCAAAAATGCCCAATTTTCAACATTTTCAGACATTTTTCAATTTCCTAAATGGAATAACCACAAAATTATCGATTTTTCGACCAAAATTTGCAATTTTTAAATATTTTCAAAGTGTTTAAAATAATTTACCTCTTGTGCCAAAATTTTGCTGAAAAGTTGATGAGAATACTGGTAAAGGAAAAGCTAAAAGAACCGCCGGTTTCTTCCAACATCGTCAGCACGTTTTAGGGACAAGCGTTGCTGGTATTTTGGGACGACGCCGACGGCTTTTTCTATCTGATACGGTGCGAATATAATTACAGGAGGTAATGCACGGTTTTAGACTAAGAAAAATCCGCTTTTTTAGGGGACGATGCCTCGGAAGTTTTCAAAGAAACGAGGACTCGCTGCGGCGGATTCGCCAGTTGATGGTCCGTTTTCTAATCCGCTTTTTTTTAATTTACAACAGGATTCAATGTTCGATTTAGAGCCTGTCAAAGCAGCTGCTCGATCGCAACGCGGAATTGGCCGAAAATGCGAGCGAGAAGCTGAAAAACGAGTGTCTCAAGTTCAACGCGTACAACAACGGCGCCACGACGATCGATTTGATGACGGATTGGGTGGGAATTTTGCATAAAAATCTTAGAAAATGACGATTTTCAGATCTGGCGTCCGAAAGGGGAGCGTCGATCGCCGTGGGGACTCGTTGATCGGATCATCCTCCATGATAACGTTAATCGGGTAAATTATCGGCCTTTTAGCCCTGATTTTTTTTAAATTGAAATTGAGGAATGGTTTACACTATTTTAGTTACTTTCCCAGGCGTAAAAATATACAAATTTTTGATTGAAAATACAAAAAATATCGATTTTCGACCAAAATTTAAAATTAACTTTTTTTTTAATAAGTTTTTAAATAGGTTTTCTACTTTCAATTGAACGTAATTTTACTAAAACTGCTATTGAAATAAAGAAAAGGGCGTAAAGATTTTAATTTATCCCTTTATAGCATTTTATCAGTGAAAATATAAAATACTGATTTTCGACAGAATTTGAAATTTTTTAAGCGTTTTTCGAGGTTTTTGTAAATGGTTTATCCGCTGGAAATTTAGCTAGATTTTATCAAAACACCAGGAAAATACCTAAATGAAAAAATAAATTTCCTTTTCAGGTGGACTTTGCGCTACTGCACGCCTACCGATTTGCGAGAGCCTTCGAGGAGAGAGGTGGTGTCCTGCCTGACGTCGATGAATTCAAGCCTTGTATACGCAAACAATAATTACGCCTTTTACAGGATCTGTGAGAATTAATAAAGAGTATTGAATTTCTAACGCGCTCGTCCAAATCTTTTCCACCGGCGAAAAGTCCGAAATACAAAGCTTGATTTGCGCAATCTTTGTAAATTTAAAAGGTCGCTTCTAGTTTATATCGGCAGTTTGTAATCCCGAAAACGTAATCGAAAAACGTCGAAAAGGGTTCTACCAACTGCCCGTCTACGGCCGGTTTTTTCGATTGTTTGTTTGTCTGTCTCTGTCTCTCTCTCTCTCTCTCTCTCTCTCTCTCTCGCTCTCCCTCTCCCACTCTCGCAGTAACTGACCGGCACGTTTTCTGATGAGATACGTCGGGTTCATCATCAATCAAAGCAGCCGGCCGGTCGCTCTAAAAATGTATCAGGTTTTTGGGAATTTTTAGCTTAAAAATGTATGTAGTTTATAGCTGGTAGTTTAACTTCGTAATTTGCAGAAAAACTCACCTAACCGACTGGACGGAGCGGAAATCGAACCAGGCAGCGGCGAAAGGAAATAGGAGGAATATTAGCAGCATTTTTCGTCATCAGCGGTAAAAATAATCCGTTTTTGTAGTTTGTAGTTTTGTGGCTTGATTCCAGGTAGCTTTAATAATATAAATACAATAATATTTAGATAATATCGTGTTTTAATAGAATAAAATACAAAAATTAGACCGTAATTGTTTTGAAGTTGTAATATATTTGTAATATAGTCGTATTTTGTAGTTTCAGGGCTGTTTTTGGGGCAAAATAAGCGGAGATTCAGGAATTTCGGAACGTTTTGTCCTCTTGACGAAATCGGAGGGCATAGGCCTCGGGGGGAAACCAACGCGAAAAGCGGAAGGGGGAAATGGCCTTGACTATATAGGGGACCATTCCCCTCGAAAAGGGTTCTACCAACCTGCCCGTCTACGGCCGGTGTTTCGATTGTCTGTTCGTCAGTTTGTCTGTCTCGCTCTCTCTCTCCTCTCTCTCTCTCTCTCTCTCTGTCTCGCTCTCTCTCTCTCGCGCTCTCTCTCTCTCTCTCGCCCTGACTCATAGTCCAAAGACCCTTTTAAAATCGTTCGGATCACTGATTTATCTATTGTAAGCGACCATGCAGACTTATGGATGGAAAAGCCTTGTCTACCCGGAGGGAGAGCGCAGAGTGCGGAAGGAGGGGCGGAGCCGTTTGCTCCTTTATAACCCTAGCCCCTAAGGCTAGGGGGTCCATTCTCCGTTCCCCAACCTTCCGCCCTCTGCGGTCCCCCCTCGGGCTGCCCTTATGTGTGCCCCCTCTCACTATATGTCATTTCTGTAGGGCCCCTAATAAAAGCCCCATTCTTATTCTAATGTCCAACGAAGGAGTTCGCAATACAGGTCGGTAAATTATCGTTGGACCCGGTTCGAGTGGTCAGGTTAGAAATGGTCGGTAGCTGGTCGTAAGGAATTCAAGAGATATAAGAGGTTCATATTTAACATAATTCAGTCAGTCCTAACGCTACATCTAAGAAACGAACATCTAAGGCATTTAGAGATACACACAATTATAGCATAATAATCTTTCGTTTACATGGAGGTCTCTACCTCAGAATTCAGGCACCAACCAATTCTAATCTGGAGACTAGCTTAGTTAGGAAGTAGAGAGATACTCCACTCTCAACCCCATACTTTCTAATTGCCACTCAAATCTTGATGGTTTACCAACCACTAGGTCACCCTTGCGCTTAGAGGGGAAACGCCGTTTCTGGATCCAGAACCTCAAAATTGGTCTTCTGACCGCACTAATAGAATAAAAGGATGGTAGAAATAGAGCGCGCAAGGGCCAGAAAGTAATTAGATAAGAGCGAGTCGGCAAAAGAATAAATTCAAGTGCCTAACCTGGGCCCAAGGTGAAGCCACGGCGTTCAAATTTTTGCCTCCCCGACTTTATACTATTCGCTTTTCGGATAGTACCGACTCGTCTCAAGACCTAGTAATGCAACGGGTAATTCATACTTTAAGCTATGAATATTTTGTAATATTTTTGCCTGTTAAGCTTTATAACCATTAAAATCCAAGTAAATTAATTCTATCGAACTACGAAAATCCATGTAAGGGATTAAGTCATGGAGTAATTAAAAACTCATAATAATATTTTCCATTTTCCTCATATTTTGATGCATGCTATTCATTTTTATTATTTCAATGCATTGTCTTTAAAAATTATAAAAAGCAAAAGCAACTATATATTATTTCTTTATAATCATCTAAGCCCAAAAATTTAGCTAAAACTTATACCCAGTTAAATTAGAATTTAGAAGGGTGAGTCTGCAGCAAACCCGACTATTTTTATTACTGTGGTCTTTCTAGTTTATTATTATAATCGAAATTAGGTCAAAGGACCGGGCACCTTTTGTATACACTTTGACCCCACCCTGGCGCACCCCGCAAACAAATTAAGCCACGTACCATGGCGCACCACCACAACAAGCTGACAGCCGGGTGGCGCTAGCCATAAACAATTCCCACCCTTTCCGCAAGCCCATATCAAATACCCTCAAGGCACCAGCGTAAACAATGGTGCACCCCGTCAACAACCCTAGCCGCGTACCAGCGTAAACAAAGACGCACCCTGTCAACAACCCCGCCCCGAAGCCCTAGCCGTAAATAGAATTTTGCCAAAATGGTACAAGGGGACAAACTAGAAATTAATAAAGCAAAACATAAACCTAGAAGCTGCAAACTCTTTTAACTTTAATTAATAATTAAGCCCTAGACTAAAACCTAAAGTACGAAAACTAAATTAAATTTATTTTTTTTTTGTGTGTTAACTGTAGTCAAATTAAAACTACATTTTTGCACAACAAGCGGTGTAAACAAAGGAGCTATGCCATAGTTAAACGCGAGGATGCTTACAATAATTTCCAAAATAACATTTCTTTTATAAGTTTTAAATATTTTCTGTTTTAAAAAGTGTCATTAATTTCCTTTTAACATCTTAAGAATTTTGTTTCGATTCAAACTTAAATTATTTCACCTTCAACAATCAAAATTATTTTTCGGTCATTTGCAACGGTTTAAATATTTTCAGTTTTCAAAAACAAATTTTCCCCATCAAAAGAATAGTCACAAAGAATGACTAAAAACTAAAATCAATTCATTTTAGTATCTTTTCTTTTATTTTATTTTATTTTTGCAATACATTTTGAATTTTCGCTTTTTACTCTAGAAAGAGAAAAACACTAGAAATTCCAGGTAATCGACAAAACAAACAAAAGTAGCAAGCAGCCTAGCGAGAAAGAGAGAAAAGGAAAGGAAAGAGGAACAAAGAAGAAAAGGGCGAAAACCGGAAGAAGGGAAGGCGCAGGCCCAAGCCAAGCCAGGCGTTAGGCCCAAAGCCGCCCAGCACTTCGAAAGATGTCCGATTGGGCACTTTCGAAGTGCGAGATACTCACCGGAGACCTGAAAGCCAACTTGTTTGAAGCGGTATCCGAATACCTCGATGCGGCCCAAGCGTTCAACTTGAATGAGGCGGAAGTGAACCGATACTTCCCTATTTTGCTCAGGGATGGCGCCAAACAGGTGTGGACAGCCATGACGGACGAGGAACGAGCGCGACCACCGATTCAAAGTCTGGCAATTTGGGCAAACCGTGTGGTTGCAACTCCAGCAAGACAAGAAAATGCACGAGCACAGCTCGAGAAATTAAAATTCCGGAAGGACGGCGATTTAAAAACTCTCTATAACAAAATAAAGATACTCGAAGAGGCGCTTGGCGCTCCACTGGGAGACGAGACCAGAGCTCGTAGAAAGCTGCTCAACTTGTTACCGGTGGAGATAAGAAGAACTCTACGGTCTACTCAGGTAACGGAGAGAACCCCGACGATGGAGTTCTTAGCAGCAGTAGAACTTGAGCTAGCACTCATGGGAGATGAAGATGTAAACGCCTTGCGTCTCGAAGAAATCTGCTCAAGGATGTCGGCTCTGGGAAAACACAACAACCAACCCAATCACGGAAGAGGCCAACCTCGTCGCACATTCGGAGGCCAAGGAAACCGAGGAAGCTACCAAGGAGGCAACCGAGGCGGACGAGGCTCTAATCGAGGGAACCGAGGAGGATTCCGTACAAACTTCCGAGGCAACGGATTCTTCCGAGGAAACTTCCGCGGAGGCCGAGGCGGAAACAACTACTGGTGGAACCCCTTTGGATGGCAATGGCCGTTCAACCAACAGCGCCAGCAACCCCAACAGCAATACTTACCGCAACAAGGCCGACAGCAGCAGGGACAACAGCAACAGCAGCTGACGTATGCGATCAACAACAATGATCTGGTCTATCACGAAGACCACAACTCCGGAGGAAGCACCTCGATGAACGGCTTCCCACTGTTGATGATTGTTGCCATGTTGCTGGCTGCCCTCATCGCCCCGACATCGGCGATCAGGGTCACCGACTGCAGGATGACTGGACCCCCTACCTTGGTGACGCTGCCTGTGGAGCCAAGCTGCGAGATGCACAATCAGGTACGCTGGAAAGCCGCACGCGTGTACGAGAGAAAGGAAGCCATTCAGAAAACGCAAGCAATCAACTGCGTGGAAGAACGAGTTGAAAAATGCGTTGAGAATTGGCTAGGCCTCATGGGATCGTCCACAGTTCTACCGATAGAACCCTTGGGAATCTCTCCGGAACAATGCAAAAGGGCACTGGAACAAGGTCGAGTTGGAGAACTTCTCCTCGAAATAAAAGGCAATGGCCTATGGCAAACAGTGGAAGCACCGCCGGTCAAGAAACCTTGGTTTGGCACGAATTGCGAGAACACCTCTAGATTCACCGTACGGGAGGGCGAAGCCCATCGTTTTGCCGATCAGGTTATAATGACCGTCCCACCCGGGATTGCGTTGGATGAGTCGAACTACATACGGACAGGTGGCGGAATTACGATCTGGCAAGAACTAGCTGAAAACGCTTGTAACTGGGAGTTTATCGGACTCTCAGAGATCCTCACCGACTTTGATACCGTATACATCCAGCAACTGGATTGGATCGACACGCTGTTGTCGTCCGAACCAGTCGAAGAATGCGGCAAAGTAGGCTTCTTGACAGCTGCAGGAATGCTAATTGTGCGAGAAGAAGACAAGCGAGCGAAGCGAAGCCCAGATCCAGATCCAGATCCAGCGGATAACGGAGACCGAAAATGGATTCCAAAAGCGGAATTGATCGGAGAAAAACCAGAAAATCAGACCGAAATTACCGCGAAATGGATTCCCAGCTTTTCAGGACAGATCGAACAGATTCGAAAAGACATCAGCGCCGTGAAAAGGGATCTGAACGTGACGATGCACATCTTCAATGTGAAAATCGAAAAGCTAGAACGACTAGACGTGACACAAGAACGAGCGGTAGGCCAACTGATAGCAGAACGAAGTCATTTATTCGACCTGCAAAAGAAATTCACAATGCTGGAACAGACAATCGAAAAACAAAACCTCGAAGATGCTAAAGAAGTAAAAACGCACAACGAAAAGGTCGACACCATCATCGCGGACAATGGGAAAAGAGATAAACAACTAGAAACGATGAGGGAGAAAATTGAGAAGGCTACGGAAGAGAAACTACAAGAAATGGGAGTCGAAACCAGAAAACTCGACAAGCTGATTGGCACGATCAGGGAACAAGTAGCGGAGATCCAGAAGCCAATAGCACGCATGGAGCCGGTTCACATAAGAATGCAACAGGAGATCAAGGAGCTGAAGGAGAAGCTCGAAGCAATCAAGACGGCGGAAGCCCGCCCGAAGGTCAACGAATCAGGATTTCAGCAGGAACTAGAAAAGCTGAGACAACGGGTCGAGCAACTGGGATACGCAAATCAAGAAGAGTCAGAATTTACGTCAGTATGTCTGGCACATCGTCAAGAATTTAGACACTGGAACACCAGAATACTGATAAATCCAACGACTGCGATCCGAGAAATCCTGGAACGACCAAATCTACTCGTACACCAAGTGGATGCCAGAAGGTATCTCGTGCACGAATGCAAGGATCTTGAAATACAAGAGAGCCAATTGATTAAAAATCACCGCATCGGTGAACGATGCTTCCTGCAACTGCCATTCAAGACGGAGAACGGCGAGTTCCAATTCATCCAAATTTCCACAAAGGATATCGTCCCTCAAGGCGACGAGATCTCATGCCTAGGAGAAAGACTGATTCCACAAGCCTTATTTCTAGAAAATCAGGCACCGGAACTCGACCACAAACACCCGCCGGCGCACACTGCAATGAGGACACGATTGGCTCGACAGACCACGACAGACAAAGTCACGAATTGGCTGGAGACACCGTCCAGATGGTTGAAGAATGTAATAATAGATGTGAGAACGTCATCACTAAAAGCAGGAGATTATATTTCTACGCTTAAAAACTCAACATCAAACTTATACGAAAGTGCAAAGCAGAAGGCAGCTGACGTCGTGGAATCAGGCCGGATAGTGATCACGGACACCATATCCGAGGTCAAAGCGATAGCCTGGAAGATAGTACTGTGGATAGGTTTCCCAGTACTTGGATTAGCAATAATTATCAGCTTAGCGGTGATATACTTCAAAGTATGGGTAATCTCGACTTCGACAAGCTCACTAACGGGAATCGTGAAGGCTGTACTTCCAAGGGTGAATTCGCTAACGGCTGAAGAACTCGACGAAATGCCGTTAGAACGTATAAACGCCTTACTCAACGCCGAAGAAGGCCGAGTCGAACCCGTACAAAGATATCATGCCCCGGAAAGGAAGAATACAGCCGCGAGAAGCCAAGCCGGACGAGAGAACAGAACGTACTCGTCCGAATGGAAGAGATTCCACTCTACCGTATATGCAGTACATACCGTGAACACACGATCGTTACTACCGATAGTGCAACTGAACATCGACGGATATGCTTGCTTAGGATTGCTCGATACAGGCTCTACAGTCTCGTATATACGACTGGCCCTATTCCGGAAACTAGGAAACGCAGGACGACTCAGAACGAGCTCGAAAGGACCAGCCAGAACGGCAAATGGGACGATTTTCAACTTCATCGGAGAACTGACGTGCTTGATGACGTTGGGAAAAACGTCGACTCACATTGTGCTACAGGTGGCTAACGACGAACACTGCCCACTGCCAATTCTACTAGGAAATGATGTTTTCAAGAAATTGGCTAAGAAAAATATGCTACTAGCATTTGACTACGATCAGAAGATCGTTCAAATTGGGAAAGATCGATTACGAATGATCGCCCCGGGAGAACAAGCCGAGCCACAAGCAGTCACGTTCACCGTCAGAGCTCCGATAAATGTCATGATCCCACCACGAAAAGCAGCATGGATACGAGCAGAACTGCCGATTCCAGTCCCACACAGCCGAATACTATTGCAAGGTGATCCAGAAGAGGACGAACGAATGGAATTTGAGCAAAGCCACCGGATTGTTCCCGCACAGCCTGGAGGCTGGATTAGAATCAACAACCCCTCCCAAGAGAAAAGGCAGATCCAAAAAGGCGAAGCAATCGGGATCGCGACCCTTTTGCCGCCCGTGGAACAGATACATCATATCAAGGACGACGAATACAACAAATTGTTATTTCCCAGCCAAGAGGCAGACTTCGAAGAACATCTACCGAATGTACCCGAAGACATCAACTTCGAGGAGTTCATGCGAAGAGAATTATGCTGGGAAGGTTGCAAAATGAAGGAGGAGGACCGACTCAAGTTGATGCAGTTGATTCGGAACAAAGCCGGAGCATTTATGGGTCCGGATGGCAAACACGGAGACTTCAAGGGACGAACCAAACATCGAATTCCCTTGATAGATGAGAGCTTGGTGACCAGCAGAAGGCCGTACCCCATCCCGATTGAAAAGCAAATCGAGGTTGAGAGACAGGTCGATCTCTTTCTTAAACAAGGATTGATCAAACGGTCGACGTCACCCTACTGTGCATCAGTGGTTCTCGTAACCAAGAAGAATTCTACAAAATGGAGGTTCACAGTAGACTACAGGGAGCTGAATAAGATCACAATGAAATCCACAATCATCCTCCCGCTGATAAGCGACCTCATCAATACACTTGCGGGAGGGAAATTTTTCACATCCCTGGACCTACAAGAGGCTTTCTACCAGATCCCTCTCAACGAAAAAGACCGTGCCAAAACGGCTTTTGGCACGCACGTAGGCCTCTTTGAATACTTGAAGATGCCAATGGGGCTCTGCGGAGCTCCGAATACGTTCCAATCAGCGATGAGGGAGGCTCTAGCAGGATTGAAGGCCAAGGTAGTCGCGTATTTAGATGATTTGGCTATACGGAGCGACTCGATTGAAGAACACCTACGAGATCTGGAAGAAGTGTTCTCAGCCCTCGAGAAGTTCGGACTGAAACTTCGAATGGCGAAGTGTCGATTCGCAACAGCCACACTAGAGTACTTGGGATTAATAATCTCAAGCGAAGGCGTACGTCCAAATCCCGAGAAGACGCGCGCCATTGATCAATACCCGCAACCGACGAACGTCACCCACGTTAGGGCTTTTCTGGGAGCCATCGGATACTATCGGAAATTCATCAAAGGGTTCGCTGCGATAGCGGCACCTCTCAACGAGCTGACTCGAAAAGATACAACCTTCACCTGGACAGAAGAAAGACAAGCAGCTTTTGAAAAGATGAAAAAAATGATGGTTTCCTCACCGATTTTGGCTCCACCAATGAGAGGCCTGCCCTGGATTGTTGAAACCGACGCCTCAGGAATCGCCCTAGCAGGGATCCTGTTCCAACTCCAAGAAGGAGAAGAACGCACCATTGCGTACTGGAGTCGGAAGATAACCCCAATTGAAGGTCGATATGCTGCCATGGAACTGGAGGCCTGTGGGGTCTGTGCAGCAATGCAGGCCTTCCACTCCTATATCTGGGGAAGCGCGCGGATCACGGTCAGAACTGACCACCGCCCGCTGGTTACGGTTTTAAAAGAGAAGAAACTAACTCCCCGTCTTGCCCGATATCAACTAATCCTTCAGGGCTACAACATCGAATGGGAGTACAAGCCGGGCAAACAAAACCAGCTGGCAGACTGCCTATCAAGACACCCACCAGAGGAAAATGGTCAGCCCAAAGAAGAAAAAGCAGAAGCAACACAAGTGCATGCCTTGGAGGAGAAAACGCTGAAACTCCCCGACAACAACCAAATCAGGGTTGACCAGTCTCATATGCCGTGGGCAAAAGAGATCGTGAAGGAGGCAACAGTTAAAGGATACCAATCCAAGATGAAGATCAAGCGTGTGAAACAATGGAGAGAAAAATACTGTGTCTTAGAAGGGATTGTCTATATAAAACCTCCGGACACCTTGACTACTCCAGCAGCAGTTATGCGTGAGGACTCCGAGTGGAACAAACAGATAGTGCTCTACTATCACACGAAGGCACATCTGGGAGCACACTCAGGAGCCGAACGAACGCTTGATCTCGTGAAGAAACGGTTCGTATGGAACAATCAAAAACGCCAAGTTGATGCTATAGTAAATAGCTGCCGAGAATGCCAGGCCCGAAAGAAGGGACCCTACCTTGCGCAAATTCCCATTGGGAAATTCGAAGAGGCCACACGACCGTGGCAGCGGGTCCACGTAGATCACTGCGGGCCACTCCCACAAACTCCACGAGGTATGAGATACTTCCTCGTGCTAGTGGACGCATTCTCAAAATACACGATCACGAAAGCCGTACCCGACACTAAATCCGAGACCACGATAAAGGCAATTTATGAGGAATTGCTTACCAAGCACGGATTTCCGAAACAAATCGTGTCGGATAGAGGCTCATCGTTTACGTCAGAAGCGTTTAAAGAAACTCTAAAACTCTTTGGGATACACCAAAGTCTGGGACATGCGTATGTCCATGCCACCAACGGCATCGCTGAAAGGCAGAACAGAACCATTGAGGAATGGCTCTCAGTGGTTATGAAATCACGGGAAGTTCCTCCGGAAGAATGGGATATTTATATCCCGCTCATTTGCTATGCGTATAACCGCACACGACACACGACAACGGGAGTGTCTCCTTATGAGGCACTTCATGGGATACATCCCACAGACCCGGAAGATTTCTTAGAAAACCGCCCAACATGGAGCTATGATACACCAGAAGATCTGCGAGATATCTTGAAGCTCTCGCTCCCGACGATTTGGGCTAAAATGAAACAGAAGATCGGGAAGTCGGCTGAAATGAACCAGAAGAAGAAAAATGAGAATCGGGCAGAGAAGAAATACGCGGAAGGCGCCCAAGTGATGGTAAGAAGAGAGAACGCGGGAAAATTGGAAGCAGCCTGGGACGGTCCTTATGCCGTACTCAAAGACGAAAGATCGTCAGTCACCCTGAAAGGGAGGACAAGAAGAGGACAAATCATTGTCCACAAAAGCAGGGTAAAACCCTACAAGACGCAAACTAGAAGCGTAGAAGAAGAAGAGAACACCGGAGATGAAGCCAAGGCTGAGGAAGACGATGAAGAGAAAAACAAAGAAGAAGTCGGAGACGGAGATGAGGAGGAAGAAGACGGAGACGGAGATGGGGATGAGGAAGACCGAGAAGAGCCAGAAGAAGACGATGCCCTCTTTACTGCCACGCCCGCTCGGAAGTTCGGGACGAACTTCGTGCGAGCCGAGGGGATGTAAGCGACCATGCAGACTTATGGATGGAAAAGCCTTGTCTACCCGGAGGGAGAGCGCAGAGTGCGGAAGGAGGGGCGGAGCCGTTTGCTCCTTTATAACCCTAGCCCCTAAGGCTAGGGGGTCCATTCTCCGTTCCCCAACCTTCCGCCCTCTGCGGTCCCCCCTCGGGCTGCCCTTATGTGTGCCCCCTCTCACTATATGTCATTTCTGTAGGGCCCCTAATAAAAGCCCCATTCTTATTCTAATGTCCAACGAAGGAGTTCGCAATACAGGTCGGTAAATTATCGTTGGACCCGGTTCGAGTGGTCAGGTTAGAAATGGTCGGTAGCTGGTCGTAAGGAATTCAAGAGATATAAGAGGTTCATATTTAACATAATTCAGTCAGTCCTAACGCTACATCTAAGAAACGAACATCTAAGGCATTTAGAGATACACACAATTATAGCATAATAATCTTTCGTTTACACTATTCACTCGCAGACTGCAGCTTTCTTATGGGAAAAAAGTGATCGGAAGAGCAGGAAAAAGTCAATACAATTACGCCGTGATTCACGGGGTTGAAGTTACCAAAGTGTATCCCAGAAAAAAAAGCCCGCCCCTCTAGCGGTCCGGAGGAAGCTCGAACTTCTGGGATACACCACTCGAAAGCCCTTGAAAAGGCGAGAAAACAAGCCGGTTTCGTTGTCTTAAATTACTTAGAATTGTCTTGCCACATTTGGCCAAAAAACGCGTGTTTTCTGGGCCGATATTGCAATTTTAATTGTTGTGCATTGTTAGAACTTGCATAAATCGGCTCTTTTCACAGTTTCTGGTCATAACAAGGCACAATTAAATCACTCAATCTGGCAACGATAGCTGGTTTTTTGCTCGTCTTTTCAAGAGCTTTCGATGGATACCTAAATCGTCAAAATCGGACAGGTCTGCGGGCCGCTAGAGGGGCCGTGCTTTTTTAGGACACGCTATGTATAGAATAGTATCGAGTAGTATTTATTAAAGCGACTTCCCAGGTAACAACAAGACATTCCGAGACAATAAAATCACAATCCGGAGAAGGGCCCGCATCCGGTGATTGGTGGCAGTTCACCGGTCTTCTCAAAGCTTTTCGTGTATTTGTAGGCGTACCGCATCGAGGCGTCCAACTGAAAATTAATTGCGATTTTGGGGCCTCGTCAATTTTCGGGAAGGATTTGAGTGGAGCTTTTTTTAGGGGGTTTCGAATCTGGTTCGGGACTGTTAGGGGGGGGCGGGTTTTTTAGCAGGGGAAAAAATTTGGTTTTTCTTTTTTTTTTACTTTTGCACCTATTCTTCTAGCTGTTGATGATATATTATGTATTTTTATAGTGTTTTTAGTAGTTTTTGATTGCTAAGAAGTTATAAAAAAATATTTTTACAATTTTTTTGACGAGTTTTCATACATTTTTCACCAAAAAGGCCTAAACTGTCGAAAATTTTCATTATTTTTATATAGCTTTTATATCTAAAAACTACGTAAAATGTTATAAAAATTATTTATATTTTGTTATAGGGCCGTAGAGGATAACAGGGGCAAAATTTGATTCCCCACCGCCCGCTAAGAGTTCAGAACCTGGAATCCTACCGGATAGGTCGTTTCCGGGGCGATCATATTGCCGATGGTTATCCACGGCGAATGCCTCTCGCCTTTCGGCCGCCAGATCTGCAAAAATAGATATACAGGGTGTACCAAAAAATCACCTTTCCGCCCCCCGCCCCGGGTCACGGCCGGTTCGCCTAAAACAACTTCGCCTAAACCCATATCGCCTAAAACCCATTTCGCCTAAATTTTTGGCCATTTTCAATGCTGTATTTTTGCCCGATTTTCGATCTTTTTCTGTCGAAAATTCAACTAAGAAAATGGCCAAAACTTTAGGCGAAATGGGTTTTAGGCGATACGGGTTTAGGCGAAACGGATTTAGGCGAAGTGACCGGAATTCCCCCGCCCCCCCACCAGCCTGCCGCAGACCTGTCCGATTTTTACGATTTAGGTATGTATCGAAGGCTCTCGAAAAGCCGCATCCAGCACGTCACTCCGTTTCCAAATTTCGACATTTTTGGCATTTTTCAGGCAAAAAGGCACGCTTTTTTGTACCAACTTCAAACCGCTATCCAAGCTTCGTTTTCGCCTCGGGCTTCAAAAAGGTGTCGTTAGGTCGCCAGGAAAGGCTTAAAATCGTTAAATGGTCGTTTTTGTAAAAAACCCTTGAACAGAAAAAACATCGGAAAAGCCGCCCGTTTCGCAAAAGCGTAGTCTTTTTGAGTGTTCGATAGATATCTAAAGCGTGACAATCAGACATGTGTGATTTTTTGTGACACCCTGTGTTTAGCGCTTTATTAGATAATGTTTCTTATCCCAAATATTTTCTCACCGCATCAGTCAACAGATCCATTTGCGTGGCGCCCTTGTTGTACGCGTTGAACTGCGAGCATTCCAATTTAAGGTTTTTGATCCTCTCCGCTTCCACTTCCGGTCTTGGCCAAATCTGGAGCATTCCCAGGACCTGTAAGGGATGGTAAAAAGGGTAAGAGTTACTTTACCCCCCCCGCCAGCCGGAAGGTCCCAAACATTGTTTAAGGCCACGAATCGGTAGCCCTAGGTCCCAGCTACTATCCCCAACCGGGGATTGCGAAAAAAAATCAATATTAAAATTTATGCAATTAAAATAATATTTATGCAATTTATGCAATTTTGACAGGTTATGCGAATTTTGCCTATTTTTGGCATCACCATTTAATCCTACTATATATAAAAAAATAGTGTTTGTGTGTTTGTGTGTGTGTGTGTGTGTGCCACTTTGCATCCACTTCCGGATGTCTGTCCGGAGGATATCTCAAGAAGGGACGGGTATTAGGCTACGTTCGAGACGTCATTAGGTGCGTAATGGTCTAGGGATGACTGCACACATATCAGATTTTGAAAAATTAGCCATTTTCGCTATTAAATTTAGGTTTTTGTAAAAACCTCTTTGTTAGGAATAATTAGCATTGACCGGAAGTGGGTGGTCGCCTATGGGCGGAAGAGGCTGAAGAGGTTAATTTTCATTTTTTTGCCTTCTGAATAGAGGACAATTATGCAAATGGCAAACAGCATGTTGTCCGAGACGGGGCCAGGGTTGAAAAGTCGCGAAGCGGCTTTTCAACCCTGGTTTTACATTAATTTGGGTTGTAATTAAAACTCTGTGTATATTTTTTGACGCTCTATCGATTGGCGTTAAAAAATAATAGGGAAATCGCGTTAAAAACTATAGGGAAATCGCGTTTAAATGTGGTTTTTGTTGTAACTATTTTATATAGCGTTATTTTGGGCCGAAATTCAAACTCTTGGTATAGTTTTTGCTGCTCTATCGGATGGCGTATCGAAAATGTCGAAAAAATAGCAAAAATCTCGAAAAAACTAGCGACTCAACCCCGTTTTTGGGGGTTATTTTTGGTTTTTGCTATAACTATTTTATATCACAATATTTTGAGCTGCCATAAAAACTCTTAGGTGATTTTTTTTTAATGTTCGATCGAATGGCATCAAAGAATCCCCGCAAAAAATGGCGAAAATATTGAAAACTTTGGGACTCTCGGGCTGGGGGGGGAGGGGGTAAAGCAAACCGTAGCCGCAAAAAAAGAAAAACCAAAAGACAAGTACAATCAATTCCTGGATCCTCTCGAGGGCCTTCTCGTTTCGTTCGTAACTTCCGAGGCAGCGACCCCTAAAATGGAATTCCGCAACAAAAGTGGTGCTTGGAAATTACCGGCGGAAGTTATAATTGCAGGGAATCAGATAGAAACAGCCATTCTCATCATCCCAATACACTAGCAGCGCTTGTCCCTACAAATTGTCGTTGGTGGCGGTTCTTTTGCATTATTGGGGGGGAGGTGCAACTTTTTCAGGGATCCAATTTTTCGAATTTAAAAAAATAGAGAAGGCGTTTTTAAAGGGTCTTTAATTATTCCTAAACCTGAAAACTTTATAAACTATTGCTAAAAATAGCAAAAATAATTGGTGTTTTTTGTCCAACGCTTTGAAGCTTTTTCATACTCTATGAACTTACTTACTCTGTTTCGGAGTGTGTTTGTTTGTTACAAGGCATTTTCCGATTTTGCAAAAAAGTTGCCGCCCCCCCCCCCGATAATGCGAAAGAACCAGTTTTAGTATGCTATTGTCAAAGCCTACATCGCTAGCCCTGAGGATGAGATTCAATCCCTCGTATGTCCGATCGATCCATCCCAATTCAGGGCGCATCATCCCGCCCATCTTGTCGATCACTGAAAATCGCCTTGCAGAATGCAGATCGTGGGGGACTGACGTGTCAAAAGACGAGCGCCAATCTGTCGGTAAAAGCCGGGCTCGATCTGGATTTTCCCGTATTCGTCCGTTCCGCGCAACCAACGCTGCAAAACTTTCGCGGTTCTTTTGGTTCTTTAGGATTCGCGGGGGGATTTTTTTCTTTTTTTCCTTTTTCCTGTTTTTTTTCCTTTTTTCCTTTTTTCTTTTTTTTCCTGGCGGTCCCGGTTGGCCTAGTAAATAAATATAAAGTCTTTTTACATTGTTTTTCGTAGGGTTTAGCTATATGGAAAGTAGAAACTTTGAAAAAAGTTTGAAAAAGTCGAAAATTTGGCCATTTTGGGAGGAAAAAATGCCATTTATCAACCCAAAAATTAATTTTTTGATTAAAATTTATATAGTTTTGGTGCTTAGGAATAGTTAACAACAATTTAAAAATGCATTCGCTATTTTTAATATGAAAAATTTAGGTTTGGGCCGAAAAAATTTGATCCCCCGGCCCGCGAATCCTCACTCTGCAAATGCAGAGCACGTGCAGGACGCGAAAGGCCACGTGCAGGACACGTAAGACCACGATTGTGCATGTCCGGACATGCACAACCGTGGCCCTGGGTGTCCTGCACGTGGACCACCGTGTCCTGCACGTGGGCCACGGTGTCCTGCACGTGGACCCCGTAAACAAGTCAACTTCGTAGTCAACCGGAAATCAAATATTTCAAACACCGTTCAAAGTTTTTTTTGCATTCTTTTTGAAAGTTCAACTGCTTTTATCAATGATTCCCTCATCAACTCGGTTTCGAACCGGAAGTTAGATGACAATGCGAGAAGTGGCGAGGACTATTTTTCACAGGTATGAATGTTGACTAAGATAAAAGGGTCATAGATTGTGAAGACAACTACATAATCGATCGCCCATCCAAACAGCAATGTGTCTACAATGAAGTCCGAGTTTATTTAACAACTTGCAGATGTGGCAGGTCTTTTTGAACGTTTTAAAATGGCTCGGGGTGAAAAATTTTGTGGATCTACTCCATAAATAATTATATTGAAACATTATCTAGTAATGCCCACTGTCAATGGTAGGTTTAAGATGTGAATGTCGCAAAAAGCGTCAGCATAGGCTGCAATCCGTGGTAAGAATTGTTATTTCTATTGATCAAACATAGTTTAGTCGCGCCCCCAAATGTTCAATTTGACGATTGGTAATATGATTTCATCTATTATCGGGATTGGTTATAAGGTATGCACCTATATGCTTGAGCTTTATTTAGAGGGTATTGTACAATTTGGTAAGTTGTATTGTACAAGTACGGTCAGGCTTTGACAAGAAAAGTTTAGATGGTTCTTCTACCTCGGGCTACGACGGAGTGCGTATTATGAATATTTCAACTGTCAGTGTTTCTACAGGGTGTCCCAAAAAAAAGACCCCCCCCCCAAAAATTTGAGCCAGATGGCACCTACGGAGCTGAAAGTTTGCACAGAGGTAGCGAAGCCAATTTCCCATGTATATGGAAAGTTTGAGCCATATCGGCCGACGGGTTTTAAAGTAATAGCGAAAATACTTTTCATTTTTAATTTAATATGGGGATTTTTGCAATTTGCATCAAAAATATGCGTTATTCTTGAATTTACGAGCAGATTTTGCATAAATTTTGCCAAAAAATGCCATTCTCTTGCTGGAGCTTTTGGAAGTGCCACGTGCAGGACACGAAGGGCCACGTGCGTGGACATGTCCTGCACGTGGCCTTTCGTGCAGAGGGCCACGTGGCCTTTCGCGTCCTGCACGTGCTCTGCATTTGCAGAGCAACAACCGTTCTTTCCCGGAAAAATGATACCTGGATGAGGGCATTCACAAAAATTTCGAGATGCACCAAGTGTGCGGGATTGCCCTCGTTCCCCTTGATGGCCATCATCAGCTCTTTGGGCCGTAGACCGTGCATGAACGGCAGATTCATCGGCTCCACCGCCAGATGCAGCCTCTCCGCCGCGCATAACTAAATGAGGGCGTTTTTCGTTAGCAGATTTCGAGGTTCTTTCGCATTATCGGGGGGATCATTTTTGCTGTCCATAAATATTTCCGGTGGAAAAACATTTGAAAAAACGTAGAAAAATTTTTAGTTCAAATTTTAGACGAAAATCGATATTTTTTTGTGTTTTTTATCACAATTTGGAATGTTTAGGAATGGCAAAAAAACAGTAACGAACCTCCGTTTTACTAGAAAAATTGGATCCCTAAAAGAAAAATTCGTCCCCCCCCCGATAATGCGAAAGAACCGATTTCACGAAAACTGACGGGGCGACTCTGCAAAAAGCGGCCGCTTTCCTCGTAGCTCGTCGATCGATTGTTGATCGGATGGTGGTAGAAGAACTCGGGCGGCGTGAAGTATTCTGCGAACAAAGCCAGATGTTGAGGCAAAAACGACAAAAAAAAATCGCTAAATTACGGTAAACCGACCGAGAAATTGCTGCAAGTGTACAATCCAATCGACACGTTTCGGGTCGATGAATCGCGTCATCTTCATGTTCAGCGACGCCCAGAAATCGAGCCCGAAGTCGAGCGGCAGTTCCCGGGCCTGCAATCCGAATTTTGGAGCCAATTAAAATTCTTTAGTAGTTTGCGAATAGAAACCTAGGTGCTTTTGTATTATCGGGGGGGTTTCTTAGAAAACATAAAAAAATATCGATTTTTTGGAGCGAAATGGCCGTTTTTGCCCGGAGTTTCGACCTTTTGAAAATTTTTAAAAGTTTTTAGTTAGCTTTTCTAGTTGAAATATGGTAATATAACTAAAAACATCATTAAAATACTCATTAATATTAAGTTTCTAGGCATTTCTAAACATACAAAAAAAGTTCGCCCGGCTACGGTTTGCTTTCCCCCTCCCCCAGCCGGAAGTTTTTGGCTATAAATTTTTTATTTTACATTATTGTAGGCTCAAATTAAAACTCTTAGTATATTTTTCGACGCTCTATCGAATGGCGCTGCAAAAATCCCAACAAAATAAGCGAAAATACCGACAACTTTGAGACCCTTCTGCTGTGGGGGGGTAAAGTAAACTCTTACCGTTCGCCCCCCGATAATGCGAAAGCACCAAATTTCAATGCAAACCTCTTGAATGATGGCATTGGAGAGGAGTAGTGTGAAGGCAGCCCTGTGACCAATATCACCCTCATCCTCCTTCCAATCATTTGGAGCGATATCGGTCCACGACTCCCTGCCATTTATGCTGTGCAAATGCTGTGCTGTGCTGTGCTGTGCTGTGCTGTGCCATCCTGTGCAAAAAAAGGAAAAGCGCGTCCTCCCCCCATTATATAGGCTTCCCCCACTTCCGGTGCATGCTAATTAATTCCTAACCAAGGGCCGAGCGAAATTTTCACAAAAAACCTAATTTTAATATCGAAAACAGTTGATTTAAAAAACTCCTATGCGTGCAGTCGTGTCATGACGATTACGCACCTAATGACGTATCATACATACCCTTAACTTGCTCCCTTATTGAGATACGCCTGGAACAAACGGACGAAAGTTGCATGCAAATGCACACACATACACTATTTTTTATATATAGTAGGATTAACTCAATTTCGGGTGGAAAAACAATAAAAACAACTCAAAAAATGTCAAGTCTTCGGCATTTTTTATGAAACTTTGTAAAAATTACCTACCCGTTTACTGATACCGGATGAAAAGCTATGCCACGACGTCGAGAAAGACGGGCAACTGCTTCTTCCTGCGGATTTTCACTTCCTCCGCCGAGATATTTCAGATGCAAAGTTTCTATACTAATCTTACAGAGCCTGTCCCTCCGGCTTGAGTTGTAACTAAAAGCCGCTTTAGACAACATTTCTAAAGCTTTAAGTTCATGTAACCGGCGCTGGCCTCTCTCTCTATTTGTCTCTCTCTCTCTCTCTCTCTCTCTCTCTCTCTCTCTCTCTCTCTCTCTCTCTATTTCTTTCTCTCTCTCTCTCTCTCTCTCTCTATTTCTCTCTCTCTCTCTCTCTCTGTTTCTCTCTCTGTCTCTCTCTCTCTCGCTCTCTCTGTCTCTCTGTCTCTCTCTCTCTCTCTCGCCCTGACTCATATCGCCGCCCGCTCTTCTACAGCACAAAATGCGACTGCAAATCGGGCATTCACTTCCGATCCTCGAAGAATCAACGCAGTTATAATATGATCTGATTTTATTCCAAGAGGTTTCAGAGCTGTATCCGTAGTCTATAGTTGCAGTTCATTGCCCCGAAAACGTAGTAAACTTTATCCTGACAGCCAGTTCGCACATTTATGGGGAAAACACCAAAAATACGATGTTTGGAGACATTCTCAGCCCAATCGCGACAGATAGAGCTGTTGTTTCATCGTCGAGAGGGGAAGGGCACGGTGTTCGCGGGATTCTGCAATGAGCATCCGGTATTTGAGAAAACGAGAAATATTCTGAAAGGCAGAAAAATAACTAAAATCTGAGCTCTTCCTCACTCTCGGTATCTGTATGTCTGTCTGTCTCTCTCCCTCTCTCTCTCTCTCGCAGTAACCCACCGGAACGCTTTTTGATGAGATACGCAGGGTTCATCATGTACGTCGCGTCGAAACCCTCGGCCCCCGTCGGGTCGAAAATTACTGAAAAGTCTAAAAATTCGATTATTGTGAGATTTTGGGGCAATCTGGCAGCGTTTCTTTAGGAATAGTTATTTTGGGGTACAGGCAAGCCAGCGGAGGCGATTTGGAAGCGATTTTTGCGAAAAATTGAAAATATTATCTGGCAATCGAGCAGCGTTTCTTTAGGAATCGTCAAACTAGGGTCTAGGCAAGCTAGCTGAGACCATTTGGGAGCCAGAAAACCTACCGTATGCGGGGCTAGCCGCGGCGAGACCCAGAATGAAGACAAGAATGCAGAGGAAGTGGCGAAGCATTTTCTACAATGGGAAATTGAGGGTTACGGTAATTCTGGTGGATGACGGAGATAGGAAAAGTTGTAATGACAGTAATTTGATTTCTAAAAACTGACAAATCTCAAGCCTTTATCCGAAATGCGATAATGATAAAAATGACGATTTTTGGCCGGTTTACGATGGATTGGGCTACAAAATATTGCGTAAGGCTTTCCATTAATTTTCTCAAGGATGCCAAATATGAATTTTTTCGGAAATTAGCTAATTAGAAAATTTTCAATTTTGTCAATTTTACGGTATTATGGGGTTACGACGGTATATTGCTGAAAATGCCGATTGATTTTGCTAAAACATGGAAAATATGCGTTTTTTAGTATTTGCATTTTTTTCCTATATTACGCTAGGCTACTGTAGCACCTGAAAATCGTCAAAAATGACAAACCGTTGAGCCAAATGATCTGGGATAATATTTGTGGAAAGGCCGGTGAAATGTCAGCGAGTGTCAGCAGGTGTAAAATGTCGTGGAATCGCATCATTAGATGGCTACGATGTAATAAAAAAATAGACGCCAAATATTAATTGGTTACAAACCACAAAAGTTAAAATTGGAGGCCACTACGGGGCCGTACTCTTGACGGTCCTTTAAACTGGATGCCAGAAAGTCCAGAAATTCCGTAAAAATTGTAAAATTTTAGGAAAGCGCTTTTAAAAGGTGTAAATGGCTAAACTGACCAAAAATCTTGAAAATTCTCGAATTAAATTACGTTTAAATTGCTTTTAAATGATTTCCAATTGGCAAATCGCTAAACTGGCAGTCAGAAAATCTAAAATATGCTTTCAAAGTTGCAAAACTCATTGCAGAAGCAAACGTAACTGGACTATAGACGGAACGCTAAACTGGCATCCAGTAACTCGAAAAATTATTTGAAGATCTTTTAAAAACGGAATTTCAAACGATAAACATGCTACACTGGCTGTCAACGAGATGAAATTTTTGGTTAAATTCTGCTAAATATCCAAAACGCTACACGGAAGTGCAAATGACGTCCGAAATAAATTGACGTTCAGGAAATCCTAAAAAATAGCTTTGAAAAAATAAAATTAGAATGGAGCACGTAATACGAGAAAATCTGGGATTCGCGAGGAAACCCCCAAATCCACTTCCTCTCCGTGATTCCCCCAAAAATTGCCTGTTTTCCATAACAACTCTCTTCTTCCTCTTTTTTCGGAAAATTTTGATTTTTGAATGCCGTTAGATTTTGAAGTGTTCAGAACTTTACAAATGACGGTAATGCCTCTTGTTTTTCTCTTTTAAAGGTACGTTTAGGGTATGGTGTAATAGCGTAGCTGCGCGTAGCCCGGCGTATCGTAGCGTAGCACATCGTATCATAAATTACCTTAGGGTTAAGCTTTTAACTTAAGGTTGCGTGGCATAACGTAACCTACACAGCGTAAGATATCGTAGCGTTTTATAGACATTTTTCCAAAGCGTCGAAAGCATACGGTAATCAATTACGCAATGAAAATCCTCGCTGTCGATTTCCGGAAGCAAATTTATCTGCTCGAAAATGACGTGTTTTCCGTTTTGTCGGCTACGAGGGGAGAGGCGTTAATTGGAAAGGCGCGTAGTCCCTAAAAAAGGATGAGGAAAAGAGGTGTCTATTGGAGCAATTCGGAATTTCGAATTGACCTTCTTTTAATAAGGGCAGAAAAAGGAGGCGGGCAAATTGCTCGACGCATCCATCCAAGCGTGTTTTGGCTCTAGTATAATTTAAATACGCGCGGCGCAGAAACTTGAAAACATGAATATTTCATCAAATTGCCAACCAGTTGAACGAATTATCCGACAAAATTCGAAAAATTGACATTGGGCTTCCAAATACGAATTTCATGGCGTAGCCGAATGGAATTTAGTGATTTCAAGGATTTTTCCGTCGGTTTTTTGTCGGAAGCTTTAAAATGTTGTCCACTCAAGCGAAAAAGTTGAAAAATGGCTTAAAGGGGCGGGGAAAGTCAGATTTAATTTCATGGCGTAATCGAATAGATTTGCGCGATTTCGAGGTCTTTTCGATCCCGATCTTTTTTTACTAGAATCTCTAAAATGGCGGCCGGTCCATAGAAAAATTCAAAACTGTTTAAAGGAGCCGGGAAACAAATAGAATTTTATCGCATAATTGATTACCAAGCGAAAACCTCGAAATTTTCCAAAAAAAACCAGAAAGTGTTTGCCGTCTGGTGGTCCATCCTAAAAAATAATTATCCATGTTTTGGGCCCATTTACGGTGAATTTTGTGATGTGTGTGAGAAGCATGCCTTCAGGCCATTAGCCCCCAAAAACATTGCTAGCAGCAATGGGAGTGGTTCTAGGAAATTCTGCACTAAATCGAGCATCAGAACACCCCCACGCCATCCCTCACACCAAAGTTCGTTGGTCTCAAAATAAACGCTGGATTTTTCTGGGGGGTTTGGGTGCTGAATTTAATGGCGTAATCGATTCCAGAGATGTCGCCGTCCCTTTAAAAGTCAGAAATTCCTCGCGTAATTGATCCCAGGCCGGAAAATAACCCAAAAACCCTCAACATTTAATAAACACGGCTTTTTTAGCATACGAAGCGGAATTTCAAGGCGTAATTGGTTCCAGTCTGTCGCTGCCCCTTTAAAAGTACGTAATTCATGGCGTAATCGATTCCCGGCCGCAAAAAATGACAAGAAACTCTAAATTTTAACCCATACGCCCGTTTTCATCAAAATTTCATGGCGTAATCGGTTCCAGTCTGTCGCTACCCCTTTAAAAGTGCTTTTTTGAGTTTTGATTTGATTTTGATTTTGTTTTGATTTTTTTTGAGCTTTTGAGCTTGATTTTGAGCGCTAAAAAGTGCGGTAAATGCCACATTATTCCATTAATAAATTTTATGCAGGGATTTTCGTAAGTAGAAAGACAACGGAAATCGAGAAATAAGAAGAAAATCACGAAACATCGGCAAAAATCGGTAAATTATTCGATGGGTTTGAGCATCAACTGGATATGCAATTCATTTGCATCGACGAAAAGGGACGCGTCGCGGATTACCTGCAAAAAATCGATAAAACTTTTAAAAATTTCAAATTTCAAATTTTGAATGCGAATGTCATCAAAAAAATCGAAAATCACGAATTTTCGAAAAATAAAAATTTCGTGAGGAAACTGACCTCATGGAATGGCAATTCGGCTCCCTTGTGCTTCAGGCTCAGCTCCGTTGAATCTCTGGAAAAAAAATTAGATTTTTGTATTGAATGGCGTAATCGAATCCCTTGGAGGCACCATCCCTTTAAAGACACGGACAAGGCTATGTTATGGATTTTTAGCGCACCGCGGCACGCAACACGCACGCCCCGCCTGTCCTTTGGGAAGTTTAATCGATTACGCAATGGAACTGGGGGACTTCTGCGTTTTTAAAATATTTCGACATTTAATTTGATACCGTCTAAAACTGTCTAAACATTTTGCTTTATCAATTTTAAACGCACTTTTTTTAAAAATGTTTGAAATTAATTTAAAGAATATGAAAAACTAATAGAAACGAGGCGCGGGAAACTTTCGAGAGAATCCATAACCATGAAAATCCGTAGCTAGCCTTGCCAGCCCCTTTAAAATCAAAATTCAAGCCCACCTCGACTTTGTGAAATTCTTTCTGCCGGCCACCGAGCGTAACACTTTGCTCTCATCACAGATCGTAAACAGGTACTCCACGGATCTGGAATTACATGGCGTAATCGATCAATTTTTCCGGGCCCAAAATATCGATTTTTCGCTACCTGGCTTGATCGATTTCCTCAGCCACTAATATCACTCGTTTCGTCTCGTCCCCACCGTAATTTGAGCCGATTATCTGAAAAAATAGAGTTTCAGTTACTAAAAACCAAAAAAAAGCAATTTTTTCAAAAAGCGATTTTTCTTAAAAATTACGGTAGCTTACCTTCAGGGACCATTTCCATCCGTCATTCTGGATAGCAGAGGCACGGGTCATAAACTAAAAATGGCAATTAGGGGGTGGTGTACGGTGGATTGGGTCGTACCGAGGAGCTGATCTCTGGCCGAGTACGACTGTCGAGATCATGACGACTGAGGATGATACGGGCGGTCCAACGCACGTCAGAATACAGGCGGACGAGGAATTGACAGCCGGAGAACTCGCTGAAATGGGTGGGGATACGGTAGATACGGTAATTTGTGTAGTTTGTAGTCTGTAGTGAAGAAATGCCAAAATGGTGTTTTAATAGCTAAATAAACACAGAATGTGCTATACTGGCCTCCAGCTTACAAAATGACATTATTACATTGGTTACGGTATGTTAAAAATTGTAGAGAACCGAAAATTAAAAATTTTTTAAACTAAGTTTTCAGCTTTTTTTGAAAATTTTAGTTGCTTCGGGTTTTTTAGCTAAATAAACGAAAAAAACTTAATTGACCAGGCTACAGTATTTTAAAGGGACTCAGAAGTATCATTTTAAAGAGGCCTCGAAGTAAAAAATGCAAAAATTTAAAATTAAAAAAATCGAGTTTCGAATTCTTTCCCGAATTTTGATCAATTTTTACGCTATTTTAAGCATTGTAAAGGTATGTAAAGCAAAACCCACACTGCTTGAGCCCTTCTGGCCAGCGGCTGAGCCTGGTATTTGTATGCCAAATTGACGAATGGTAGATGGAGGGAACGGGCTGTCTCCGGCATTTCACCCTCTTCTACCTCGGCCAATTCCTCACCGGACATGAAGGGGAATCTGAAAATATCGTATTCTATAAAACAATCATAAAAAATATCCAAAAATATATCAAATACAAAATACAAAATATACAAAAATGACCCTTAAAGATCCATTAAAGTAAAAATTCAGTGAATTACCGTATACTCCTGATACCGGGAAGCCAAAAAGCTATATTTTACTTGTTAGAAAGTAACAGCATTAAAAAAAAAATTGGCTAAATTTTCATGTCACCATCCCTTAAAGTATCCCAGGGAGTACGGTAAGCTACACTGCACACCTGATTACCCTAATCCGCGTAGAAAATTTAAATTTCGACGTTTCGACTTCCAAGTCCCTTTAAAACGCCTACCTGATCAGCGGCAGTAGGTTATTCATCAGTTTTGCTACCGTAATCGGTTCTCTTCTTTCGGGGTGGGTAGGGGAATTCAGCCATCGGAGGACTGCTTTCCAGACAATGAATTCATCTAGAAAAATTTATCTATTTATCTGTTTCTCTCTCTCTCTCTCTCTCTCTCTCTCTCTCGCTCACCCTCTCAATCTCTCACTCTTTCTCTCTCTCTCTCTCTCTCTCTCTCTCTCTCGCTTTCTCCTATCTGACACCCATTCTACCGTATCCCCTCATTTTCAACTTACTGGATACAATGAGCGAATTATGCCTCAAAATATGTTCAATCTGTTCGGCATCAGCCGATTCCCATTCTGATTGCCATTCTTCGCCAATTACTGTCTCGAATTGATGGCCAATTGAAGAGATGCAGGCGCGGATTATTGGCTGAAAAAAGAAGATGTCATTGTCCCTTTAAAACGTAAAACTACGACTTTAAACGACTTTAAAGGGAGCGTGACAGCCAGGTTATGGCTAGAGATAAGAGAGAGACAGACCTTAATAGAGAGAAAGAGAAAGAAAGAGAGATAGAGAAAGAGAGAGGGAGAGAGAGAGGGAGAGAGACAGAGACAGAGAGAGATTGAGAAAGACAGAGAGAGGGAGAGAGAGAGAGAGAGAGAGAGAGACCAACCGGATGATATGCCCTTGTTGCATAGCTGAACCATTCAGTGTACAGCTCTTTCAGCGATAAATGCGGGAGAATTCTGTGGATTGCGTAGTCTTGGCATACCTTTAAAACGCGCGTTTTCTCGCTTAAATGGCGCTGTAAAGGCTATGGATTTCTGACTTCAATGTTCCTTTAAGCGGAAGGGATTTTAGGCTTCGGCGGCCCTTTAAAAGCTATGGATTTCTGAATAAAAGTTATCGGTTTTTGCCTTCATTAACCCTGTAAAAAGTTTGAATTTTTAGCTCAATTTTAAGATCCTACGGATTTCTAGCTTCAATGACTCTTTAACCGCAAAGGATTTTGCCATTAATGGTCCTTTAAAATTCAATGGATTCGTGCGTTCAATGGCCCTTTAACAGCTATAGATTTCGAACTAGAAGAATCCCTTAAACCCTATGGATTTTTACCTTCGATGGCCCTTGAAAATGAATAAAAATGGATACCTTTTTGAGGGATGGAACATTATATTTGTCAGCGAGAACGAGTATTGGTAGAGTATTCTGTGGATGGAGAATGACATGATTACAGTAGAGAAAACGGAGAAAGGAAGAAAAGTCTTCTGTACAACCCGGCTCTTCCATCAAATGAACCACCTGAAAATGGGAAAACAGAATGGTAACTAAAGACTACAAGCTACAAATCTCTGTTTTGGCTACTGACCACAAACTACAGAGAACTTCACCACCCTAGTGCACAGACTACAGACTCCAAACTAAAAAAATACTCTTTTTGGGCTACACACTACAAACTACAACGAAATCCGCCACCCTGGTGGGCAGACTACAACTATAAACTACAAAATACTCTTTCTAGGCTACAGACCACAAATTTCGGCAGGAAATAGGCCGTTTAAAGTATAGGCTACAAAAATGGCGACTGCAGAATACCTTTTTGTGTCCATCCCATTGATCGGCAAACATTCGATCGAACACATCACTCCCGCGGGCGAGAACGACACGATGGGCTGGGAAACTGAAAGGAAGAGATTACGCTACATGTGTGACGGTCCCTCTAACCCTCTAAACGCGCTCCCAGGAGTACGAAGCGTTCCAAAATGCACTAAGGTACTGTAAGACGGTTGAACTTCGTACAGTGGATGCCAGAATGCCGTAATCCGCGTTCAAAGGAGCGCTTTGTACATTTTTTGCTGTTACGGTTCCTTTAATCGCGCTCCTAGGTGTACCAAACGCTCCAAAATACACGGACATCCCGTCATTAGGTTGTAATTCGTACTTGGAGATACTGTGGATGCCAGAGTACGGTAATCTGTCATTAAAGGAGGCGTGACAGCTAGTTTTGGGGGAGTGTTTCGTGTCGCTATCCCTTTAATCACGTCCGTGGGAGTACGAATTGCTACAACCTACGTCTAGATCCTGTAATATGGCTGTATTTCGTACTGTGGACGTCAGAATACGGCAATCCGGGTTTAAAGGTGCCGTGACAGCTAGTTTTGAGCAGTTTTTGGTGTCACGGTCCCTTTAATCGAGTTTCTAGGAGTACACGGCACTCCAAAATACGCCAAAATTTTGGGATATGGTTGAATTTCGTACTGTGGATGCCAGCATACGGTAATCCGCGCTTAAAGGGAGTTTGGTGGAGTTTTTTGCTGTCACCATCCCTTTAATCCCGTTCCTAAGAGTACGATAAGCTCCAAAATACGCCAAAATTCCACTCTCTACCGTACCTCTCCTCCCCGCACATTAATGTGACATCGGATAGATGGGCGTTGTTGAAATATTTCGCAAAATCACTCATCGACTCCCGGTCATCCCCGAAACAGTCGACGCCTGAAAAAAAATATTTTCAGGTTTTAAAAATTTATTTTTGATTTTTTAGGTTTTCTGCTTCCAAATGCCTTGAAAATCTGAATTCCTAGCTAATTGCCCGCCAGAAAGGTCAAAGGAGAAGCCAAAAAAGAGGGGCTTATCTCCTTCCGGAAACTATCCATTTGACCGGGTCAACGGCCCTGATTTTTGGGGATCGTTAAGATATCTCGAGAGTCCGCAAAAAATTTGATGGTTTTAGTACAGTTTCGTACTAATTGGTAGCCAGTTATAATAATTAGGTCAAAACTACAGTAATTCATTAGCTAATTTTTGATTTTAAAAATGCTTTGTCTTTGGCAGTCAGTTTAGGTAATAAAATAAATATTAGGTTCTGTTCTATTTCGCGGGGGGGACAAAACTGTGCGGGGGGAAAATATGCTTCGCGGAATCTTAGTTTTTCGCTATTTTCTCGGAATTTTTGCAACGCCATTCGATAGAGCATCCAAAAATATACTAAGAGTTTTTGTTTTAGCTAAAAATATTATAATATAAAAAAGTTATAGCAAAAACAAAAAAAACGATTGAAACTGGTTCCGGAATGCTAGTTTTCGGCATTTTCGCCATTTTTTCGATATTTTGAACCTGTCATTCGATAGAGCATCAAAAAATATACTAAGAGTTTTAATTTCATCTAAAAATATTGTTTTATAAAATAGTTATAGCAAAAACAAGGTTTATTCGGTGTTTCCACATGGGATCGTGGAGTCGAAAGCTAGTTTTCGACATTTTCGATAATTTTCAAAAATTTCTTTAATGCCATTCCATAGAACGTCAAAAAATATACTAAGAGTTTTCATTACAACTCAAAATAGCATCATGTAAAAGAGTTATAACAAAACGGAGAAAATGTCCCCCCCGCACAGTTTCCCCCCCCCCCCGCGAAATAGAACAGAACCAAATATTATAATACTAAACGAAGTATTACTAAATTTGGGACAGTTTCGTACTAACTGGCGGCCAATGTACCCAATACAATCGATTACGACACCAAAAACCGTACTTTTTCAAAATTACCGTACCCAACGTTTCCACCGTATCGGCACAGTCTCGATATTGTTCCCAGTATTCCGCCGTCATTCCTAAATACGCAGAAAAATAGGAGCTACGTAAAGAAATGTATAGGAAATGAGGACGCAGGAAATACCACCAAATCTATTCAAAGTTATTATATTAAAAAGGCAACCAGGGTTGAAAAACCGCTTCGCGGCTTTTCAACCCTGGCCCCGTCCAGGACCTGTGAAAGTCCTTAATTTGCATGTTTCTTCCTGAATTCTAGCAAGAAAAAAAAATGAAAAACGGCTCCTCTGTCCCTTTATATAGGCTCTTCCTACTTCCGGCGCATGCTAATTTCCCCTAACAAACAGGGTTTTACAAAAACCTATTTTTAATAGCGAAAACCGCAATTTTTCAAAATTTTGATGTGTATGCAGTCGATTCCGGACCATTCCAAACCTATTGTCGTTTCTTCCCTATCCAAAAAAAACCCTTCCCCGAGGCTGTAGGTGCGGAACATCCTAACGGAAGTGCATGCAAATATACACACACACACACAAACACTATTTTTTTATATTAAAAAAGGCAATATTGTCTCGTTGCGTATCGTATCGGAGCGTATCGTATCGTAGCGTATCCTATTGTAGCGTTGCTTAGCCTAGCGTATCTTAGCGTAGCGTATTGCATCGGAGCGTATCGTAGCGTAGCGTATCCTAGTGTAGCGTATCAGAGTAGCGTATTGCATCGGAGCGTATAGTAGCGTAGCGTAGCGTAATGTATCGTAGCATATCGTAGCGTATCGCACGGTAACCTAACGCATCGTATAGTGCATTGTCACGGAGCGCAGCCTAGCGTATCTTAGCGTATCACAGTTTATAACGTAACGTATCGAAGCGTAATTTAGCGTTTATAGTCCACAAAAGGACTCGCCAAAAACAGAGCTTTTTCGGGGGGCTAATAAACAGCAGATTAAGCCGGGGGTTGGTACAACGCGGGGTTGGCCTATTTTCGACGCCAATTTTTTTTCGGGGTGGAATTCATACGATGACGCATCCAGCGGAAAATCGTGGGCATAAAAAAAATCGATTGATCGATTGACAATTGCAAAAAGTCTGATATAATTATTAGGAAACGGAATTTTATTGGGAATGAATTTTTCTTCAAAAAAGGAGGGAAAGGTGCGGAATTCGGGCCCGCTAATGTAAAGCAGAACTGATGGTGTTTCATAAATTTTATTCTACTTTCGTTAGCTGGAGAAGTGACGCTCGACACCTCAAAAAAAATGAGCCCGTCTGCACGGGCAGAAAATGGAATGAATAATGGCTTATCACGCCGCGGCTCGATGGGAGTTTTTCCTTTTTTGGAGGAGGGGGTCTCGAATCCGTTGAATGTTTACTTTATAAAGAAGAGAGAGAGAGAGAGAGAGAGAGAGAGAGAAGAGAGAGAAAGAGAGAAATAACCCAGAAAAGGCCCATCAAATAAAGCCAAAGGTGCTAAAATTAGGAACAAAGGGATGCCGACACGAGGGTAATAAGGGAACCACTTGAAAACGGCAAAAAACGCTCAAAAAATGCTAAAATTATTTTTTCCAACAGTTTTTAGATGGCGGAGTTAGCAGCTAGAATGCCAGGCGAAAGGGCCGAGTTCAAATCGGCCCATCGGAAAGTTTTTTTGAAAATTCTTTACATAGAAGCGTACTAATTTACCGAAAAAGGCTTGAAGAATAGATGGCGCAGTCGGTTAGCTTGTAGACTACCAGGCAAAAGGCCCGAGTTCAAATCCACCCATCGAAAAAAAATTTTGCTTTTTTAAAATTGCTTCCAAACAAGCTAACTGACAGGAATAAACCTCGAAAATCGACACTCACCCGGCAGCTGGAAAATGTGCTCAGAGGGGGGATTATGCAGATTTTGGCGGGGAAGAGGGCGAGAAAAGGGCGATTCGCTAGTCATACCGATGGCAAAAAAGCACTTTGTACGTTGAAACGATTACGCTATGAAATCTGCGTTTTGTCATCCGATTACGGCATGAAATAGACTTCCAAATAGCGTCAAAATGCTTATTTCAGCCCAAAACTGCCATAAAAACGAGCAATCGGTTAATTCATTCATAGACGATGTAATCGATTACGGTATGAAAGTCTCGTGAAATCCATCAGGCTTTTGACTTGTCAATACCTCAAAAAATAGCGTTAAAATGCTAATTTCACTCGAGAATCGTCAGAAAACTGGGAATTCGGTTACGCTATTAATTTAACCAGTGTAATCGATTATGGTGCGAAAATTTACAGCAATCGCAAAAAAATTCCACGGGATTGTTGACTTGCCAAGGCCTTAAAATATCTGGAAAAGGTGCTTTTTGACCGGAAACAAGCCCTAAAAAGCCGTAAAATCTCCAGCGTAGTGGTCAAAATTTGAAACCCAGAAGCCGCTAGATTTGACCGACAGCTTGTTATCTGAAGGGAAAGAGAGAGAGAGAGAGAGAGAGAGAGAGAGAGAGAGAGAGAGAGAGAGTGAGAAAGCCAGATAAGACGGGGCAATTATCTAATGCTTCTTCCGCTCGTTGTGCGGTGCAGCCTGCTGCAAAAAGTATACACATTTCTTGGTCTATATATTAGACACGAGGAGGTGGGGGCGTTCTCTGCGTCTCTCGCTTTTCTATACTCTCTCTCTTCCTCTCCCTCGCTTTATTCTGACTAATGGAGAGGCGATTGAGTAACAATAGAAGGAGATATTCCAAGATAAGGGTGAGTCATTTATTATTGCAACTGTGCTTTTTTGCAAAAAAACCACAGAGGCATGAGTATTCGTTTGTTTTCATTTTCGTAGCGTAATCGAATCACCTTTGTGTCACCCTCCCTTTAATCAGCTATCCTTGATTCAAGTGTCCAGCTTTTTCTGCTTTCTGGCATCCAATTAATCCATTAGCAGCTCTAAACCACGAATTAAAGCCGACTGATTTCATCGCGTAACGGGTTGCCTCCTTGGTGCCACTATCCCTTTAATGCCGCATTCTAGCATCAATTTTTGCGTATTTTTCGATGTTCTGGCAGCCAATTCAGCGATTCGTAGCTCTAGAGCGTGACGAATCCATCTCCGATTTTCATAGCTTAATCGATTACCTCTTCTTGAATTTTATTAATATGTCGTAATCAATTCTTTATGTTAAAGTGCCTTTAATTGGGATGGGAATTTATGGTATGGCTCATAATCGCTTCATTTTTCATAATTTTTTCGTATTGGTGTGACGGTGGGCAGGTGCTCAAATATGCCTTTGTCTGTCTGTGTATCTATCTGTCTGTCTGTCTCTCTCCCTCGCTCGCTCTCTCTGTGTCTGTCCATCTGTATTCCCACGTAATCCCCCATTCAATTCCACTTCGCGCTCCTCTTTTTTTGAGCTGCTCCCCCCGATGTGGGTCTCGAATTGTGAATATCGATTTATTCGCGGGGCGGGAGGTTTAGAGGTCTTTTCATGGTTGAGCACGAGAGAGAGAGAGAGGCAGTCAGACAGACAGAAAACCCAAAAAAGCGCCCCTCAAAAAGGTAGTAATACCCCAAGGCTGGACTTTTTATGGTCTTCGAGCATTACTCACTTCAAATTTCGTCTTTTTCGATTCCGTTATTTTCTATGAGTAAATTCACCATTAACGTATCCATATCTGTATTTCCTGTATGCCAGTTTATTCATTTCACAGGTTTTTAGCGCTAGAATTTCAATTAAACTTTTAGGAAGTTAAATTTTTGCGAAAATCGGCAATTTATTTTTATTTTAGTTAGCGTAACTCAATATCTATTTTTAATAGCTTTTTGGCTAAAATATTTTTAGGAAAATTTCCCGTGAAATCGTCAATTTTCCGTCGTATATTAATGGCTTAGTGGCTAGCGCTTCTGCCTGCCAATCTGAGGGTGCGGGTTCGAACCCCGGCAGCTCAAAAAACTTTTGTTTTTGCTCCGAAAATTCACCGTTCTTTTTCAAGCGTCTTCTGCCGTTAGAAATCCACTTTTCGAGCGCTTTGTTCGCCAAAAATTAGGAATTTACCGGGGCTCCCCTGGCCGAGTGGTTAGTGCTCTTGCCTACCAAACTCTGGGTTCGGGTTCGGATCCCCGGCGGTTCAAACTTTGTGCTTTATGCTCAGAAAAATAAGGCGGATCTTTAAGGCGTTCCGTGCTTTTAAAAATCAAAATTTCGGCTTCTTTGTTCTCCAAAAGTCCGAAAATATTCGCCTCGAGGGCTTTTCCCCTCTTTTTCCATGTCTCGAGGGGGCGTCTATGTAAATTCTAGGCGGGAATGCAAATATTGGCCTTTCCCTCCGGGGGGGGCTCGACCCGGCAAAGCGTTACGATATTTTATTTCTCCTCGATTTCTGCTTAAAGTTAAAAATCGATGTCGCGAGGCTACAAAGTACAACCGGCAAATTCTAACAATTCTAAAAATTCTAAAATTCCTAAAAACGCAAAAAATTTCTTTAATTCGCAGCAAATCAATAATCTACAGTATTTACACTATGGGATGGTAAGTTTTTTTTACAAACTATAGAACATTTTTAAAATGGTAAAAATTGCATTTTTCGAATTTTTAGGGGTTACTGTAGCTTTAAAAAGTGCTAAAGATGGATTTGCTATCATCCCATCGAATTACATCTGATCGAATTGCATCCCATCCAATTACATCCCGTCGAAATTACGACTTATAGAAATGTCAGCTAAGCGAATTTTCAAAAAATACTAATTTTTGCCCGGTCCATTTTTAGTCATTCTTGGCCGAAAAAAATCCGTTTCTCCACCTAAAATTAAATTTTTAATAAAAATCTGTATAGTTTTTATGCTTAGAAATAGTTAAAAACCATTTAGAAACGCATCCGCTATTCATAAAAAAATTTAGGCTTGGACCGAAAAAAATTTGGTTGACAAAAACCGATATTTCGAGGAGTTGTAATTTCGATCAGTCGTAATTTCGATGAGCCGTAATTCGATTAGTCGTAATTTCGATGGGATATAATTCGATGGGATGCAATTCGGGCAGATGTGCTTCGATGGGTTAAAAAAATGCCCTAAATATGCAATATTTTTTTGATGTATCGATGTCGTTCCTATCAGTTTAAATAATGCACTGTTTTTGAAAAAAACCTGTTGCTCTAAAAAACTGATTCTTCCAATTTTGTTGGTTATTGTAGTTTGCAAAATCTCTAAAAATTAGGAATTTTAAAATTTTTTAGTGTTTTTGCCAGGCAGTTTAAAGAACCGAGCGCTTTTTGCCTGCCAAGTTCCTTAAAAAACCCCGTTTTTCCCGATATTCAGTCTTTTTTCGGAAATTCAGGGCGTACTGATTGTTGACACGTACTTTCCCTGCGTCTCTCTCTCTCCCTCTCTCTCTCTCTCTCTCTCTCTCTCTCTCTCTCTTCTATTGTAAACTGTCCCCCCACCTGGTTATACTAAAAGCCTAAACTGCCGTCCCCTCTTCTCCTAACAACACCCTCCCTTCCCCCGACCCCAAAATATTTATTTTGCCCTACCAAACTCTCGGGCTAGCGTCATTTTACCGATCATTTCCTTTGGTCAAAAGCCTAACTGGCAGGCAGTTTCACATTTTTTAAAATATATAGCCCTTTCTAATCGATTACAAGATGCAATTCCGTGCTAAAAAATAGTGAATTTAGCGTTAAAGGGATGCCGACGGCATAGTCAATCGGTTACGCGCTGGAAAGAAAATGTCTCTGCGCCTCTCCCCTGGGCGCGCTCTTTCCCCTGTTGGCTACTTGCCAATTTGTTGATGGGGGGGATCGACACATGCCGTCGGCAGCCCTTTAAAACCTATTTTTCATGTTTTTATTTGTGGTGAAAAAACAATGTGTTATGGCTAGGAATCGATTACGATAGGTTATTGCCGATCGATAAATTGCGTTTTGTAATCGATTACGGCATACCGATTACGATAGGTAATTGTAACCATTTTCCTATGCTTATTAAAACGTGTTCGAACGCTTTCAATTAGATTACGCCATGTAATTCAAGGCAGAAATAGCTGTATTTCGTGCAGAATAATTATTTTTGAGGCTTCTAAAGACTGATTACGATTGCTAATTCAAGGTTCATAAATTGCCCTATTTTTGCCGTAAAAATCCCTATGTTCGTCTGAATTTCCCAATTAATAATGAGGGAGGGGTGGCGTTCAGTTATGACAAACAACACATGGCCCTAAAATACACTATCGCGGGGCTGAGATTAGTACAAATTGGGTTGGCTAGAGAGAGAGAGAGAGAGAGAGAGAGAGAGAGAGAGAGAAGATAGAGAGACAGACAGACAGACAGAGCGACAGAGAGAAATGTGAGATACCGAAAGTACAAGCGCCCTCCAGGATAAACTGGCCTTTTCAGGATTTTTTTATGGCTAAATTTCATGAAATCTCACATTTTTTCGTAAACTGACAGCCAGTTTACCTAGTAGAAATCACTAAATTAGTTTGTTCACAACCAATGTGCTAAAGTTTCCTTGATTTTCATGTAAACTGGCAGTCAATTAACCGTGTGAAAATTACTAAAAATGTGCTTTGAAACAAGTCCCTTTTTAAGGATTTTTCTCACATCAAAAAACTTCTAAAGTACCTAAAAACTCATCCGAATCATGAATAATTCTAGAACCCAAGAATTACTTTTATTTTTCCAGTATTCTGTCGACCGGTTTATCTTCTAAAAATCATCAAATCCATTTTTTCTAGAAAATCGAGGTTTGAGTCAGAACTTAGTATACAAATTTTGGACAAATCATTGTTTCTCGGTAAAAACCACCACTTAAAATCGCAAAAAAAATCTATTTCTAAAAGATCAGGACTGAACCGCAATTTTTACCAAATTTTGGCGCTAAAGTCCACGTTTTTGAATCAATTCTTGAATTTCCAGGTGTAAACTGTCTGGCAGTCTTCACGTTTCGAAAGTAATCAGCGTCTATTTTGCCCTGTCTCTCGATTTCGATGCCTTGAGGGTGTGTTTGTTCTTTGGATGAAGCTAGCGAGCGAAGAGAGAGAGAGAGAGAGAGAGAGAGAGAGAGAGAGAGGGAGAGAGAGAGAGAAGCGCAGAGGTGTGTGGCCGGGAGTTGCCTAGGGAACAACCGAGTAGTCGCCACACTTTCGATACTCATTTTATTCGCCCGTCTCTCTCTCTGCCCTCTTCTCTGTTGTCCATAGGAACCCCCAGGATTTTTGTGAGGTAGGGCGGCAGCTTCTCCCTCGTCCTTCTAACTACTAGCCCGTTCGGAGTAACTTCTCGGAAAATTTCACTGACCTACTCTGGGTCAGAGAATCGGCTACTCTGACTCATAGTGTACACAATTTACTCTGTTTCTGTCTCTCTATCTCTCGCTCTTTCAGCCACTCTCTCGCTCATTTCACTGCCTAGCAGTTAACCCTACGTCGGGCCAATTATTTCACTCCCTAGCCTCAAAGAACCTTCGCGCCGTTATTTCGGGTCTTTCTAAATGACAGCTAGTGGCTTTTCATGCCGGCTCACTATTTTTGACACACACTCTCTCATCTCCAAAGGCCAAAAATCCTAAAAATACCTTATTTTACGACTTTTCCTGTCCTTCCAAACCGCCTATTCGACGCTGAATTATCGCCAAAATAGCCGAAAAAGGAGGATAACATTTCGGAGGCCAGAAACCGCAACGAAAATGATGTACTTTGCCACAATTAATTATTTCTTTATAAACCCCCGCGCAAATCCCGGGCTCAGTCGGTAGAGCGGTCGTCTTCCAATCTCAGGGCCCGAGTTCGATTCCTCCCGGCGCAAAACCTTTTGCTTTTTGGTGGGGAGCTTCAAATTTTCTTGCTTTTGACGGAAAACAAAAAATTAGAGCTCATGCTCATACTCAAACTCAGCATCCCTGCTAAAATTTTGCCAAAAAATAAGGAAAATCAATCTTTGAAGCATTTATCGATCTCAACAGGTCCAAATTTTGAAGCCCGGGGAGAGGCAATAAACAGGGCTAGGGGCACGCCGGAGAGGGGGAAAAGCCGTGACTCATAAAACGCGCCCAAAACGCGCTGTCCGGAAAAGGGCCGAAGCGCTGATCAGTCACTCCTCCCATCTCTCGCCCGGCACGCTTCTAGCCTGAATTATATAGCGTAACTATATATCTGAATTCCCGAAAAATCGATGCCACGGTCGAATGGCAGACAGGTTAGACGGCTCGAGCCTTAAAAACGGTTCAAAACACTAAAAAATGAATTTTGACAAAAATCCGACCCTTTTCCGGAAATCTGCATTCTAAAAGTTGCCCTAAAAACTTCAATGAATCACCAGGTGACGCCCTATTTATCGCAATCGCTTATCTTCTCGCCAGTTTATGGTATTTCATCCTAGGTTGGCTTCAGTTTATTGAGATTTTTGAAATAGTACGAGACTTTCTTAACGTCAATTTTAATTTTGCAATTGTTCCATTTAGAATTGTACTTATTTTCTCTGGAATCAAATCTTTTTGATGTAGTTATTCACTGATTCTATTTGAAGCGAGTGCGAATAGTCTAAAACTTACAATTTTAGAAATGTAAAAAACTTTTTCTGCTAGTTAAAAATCACCAGATCTTTCCTATTTTCAAGAAAAATATTTTCTAAAAATTCAGAATTTTCCCGAATTCCGATGCCCATTAGGAGAAATCAAGGCGGGAAATTACACAAGTCGAATTTTTTAATTTTTTAAAACTTGAGGTGTTTCTATTTTCCGAATTTTCATGTCTAAATATTTTCATTTTGACTCTGATTTTTTTCATTTCCGCTTCTATTCTAGCCTGGAATTATTGATCGGAATATAAATGTTCTAGTCCCCGTCTAGGCCCTCTTTTTCTGAGAAATCGGGTAACCACGGGAATCCAGCAGGGAGGGCAGAGGAATTAAAAGGACCTGGAAAGCTCACGAAAATTAGCGTCATTTTTCATGTTTTTATAGAATCAGCTTTCAAAAATAATTAGCATTATTCTAAAATAATGTCATTAAAAAAGAAATAATTTTTCAGTTATATGTGCCCCTGGATCGACCGCCACGCAGGATGAATACTGGGAAAGATGATATGAGAGAATATTGTGTCAACGGCCAAATGAGGTACGCTAGAAATTGGGGATTTTAAAACATTTAAATTACGATAAAATCAATCCAATTTTCACCTACTAAAATAAACGGGTTCGCTCTAAAATTAAACTAAAAATTCTACAAAGCCCCAAATTAACAACTTTTAACTTTTAAGACTAAAATCAAACCAATTAATTTAGTGCACACTAGATCAAAAACTTTATCATTGTAAAACAAAAATTACCGTTTTCTTTATTAACAACACTAAAAACACAAGAAACTTTATTAAAAATACGATCAATCTTTCTAAGAAAAAAATTAAAAAAAATTAAATTCCCGTCATAACATTAAATAGACTCAAATTCAGGAAAATTAGTAAACTTTTCCAATTAAGAAAAACCAAAAAATGCCAGTTTTCGAAATTTAATCAAATTTGCTTAAAACTGAAAGTAAATGAATCAATTTAGTTCCTCACAAAACGAAGAAGAGGAGGGACCATCGACGAGTACCGCCACGGGGCCGAGCAGGACGGAAAATGTCAGGAGGTACGTTCAGAAGGTATTTCTTCATCTTGCATAATTATCATTTCGCATAACGCTATTTCGCATAATTGCATTTCGCATAATTTTTATTCCGTATAACGGTGATTTCGCATAAGGATGATTTCGCATAACGCTTTTTTCGCCTAACGGCGATTTCGCATAACGGTCATTTCGCCGAACCGTGATTTCGCATAACGATCATTTGGCATAATTTTCATTTTACCTAGCGATGATCTTGCATAACGTTTATTTCGCATATTTTTTTGGTTAGTGGCAACCAAGAGCAAAACAGGGCGTTTTTGATGATATGAAGTGCAGTCACGGTATAAGACAATCGAAATGACTAGCTACCATTTACGCGGATTCCGCATCAGTAATCAATGTAATGCTTTTGACCTAGTCTTGCGGTCAGATCTGCTAGTGTACACATGGATACTATCTACAACGTAGGATTTTTGGTCAAGCCCCTCAAAACAGACGTACACCCGATGGGTCATGGATTTTGAGCAAGCTTGGGATATCTGCACGGAAGGGCGCAAAAAACCGCACCGGTAGATTGTTTTTCATCGGTTGCTGATTGCTAAGCTAGAGTTATATTGACCAATGGCTGCCAATGGCGAAAATTATGCGAAATGGCGGTTAGGCGAAATCAAAATTATGCGAAATGGTCGTTAGCTGAAATGAAAATTATGCGAAATGATCGTTATGCGAAATGACGGTTAGGCGAAATCACCGTTATGCGAAATAAGCGTTATACGGAATAAGCGTTATGCGAAATCACCGTTATGCGCAATAAAAATTATGCGAAATGCAATTATGCGAAATGGCGGTATGCGAAATGAAAATTATGCGAAATGAATGGAAATCGTTCAGAAATTTGCCAAAAACATATCAAAAACAGTTTTCTAGATTTTTCGTAAACCGATATTAAACTAATTTAAACGCTATGCAACTAAACTATACAATTTAGAAGTCTAAAAGACCTGAAAAAGGACATGGGACGGAATTTCGACGCGCTCGTCCATCGGCCGAGGATGGAGAGGATCAGTGAAAGCGAGGGAGGCCTTCAGGATAAGGTTGGTGGTCATTGTTTAATAGCCTTAAAAGGTTGCAAATTCATATTAAAAATAGAATCATCTCAAAAAAAAACTGCCCGAATCAAATTAGGGCGCAAAAATGGGGCTGGAAACTCCAAAATCTGAGCGTCACCTCGTCAAAACTCGAAACTACACACTTTAAACTGTTTTAATTGCCTTAAGAGCTGTAAATTCTTCTCGAAAAGTAGAATCATCTAAAATGTAAATGCCTGAATAAAAGTAGGTCGTAAAAATGGGGGCTACAACCTCCAAAATCTGTGGGTAACCTCTTTAAAAACCGAACCAGTTTAAAAAAATTCAATCTAGGCTGGGAAGACCAGAAAACAAACTACAAACTGCAAAACCAATGGGGCAACCTCCTTAAAACTCGAAAAGTAAAAGACCCAAAGTACCGTATACGGTTGGCTCCTCCTTCCGTCAATCCTCATTTCATGTCGTAATCGATAAAAATTAATAACTGCAATTTTTAACGACCAAAATTCCAAAAATCAAACGTTATTCCGGGCCTAAAAATTACTAAAAAGCACTCGAAAATACGACTATAAACTCCAAAATCGATTCTTGAAAAACGCTTCAACCCACCACAACCTCCAAAGTCCGGACAAAAATTTCATACCGTACTCGAATCGATAAGTCCGATTTTTAGCGCCACAAACTCCAAAAACAAGCTTTATTTCTGCCGAAAAATCTCTTAAAAATCAAAACGAACGAAATTCACGAGAAACCAAAACAATCACAGCCTATCGTCTAAATACTAGTAGAAAAAACATACAAAAAGCGAGCGAGCTGTGAGAAATAGAAATAGATATGACCCGAGCAAAAAGAGAGAGCATAAATTGACAGCCAAAAAATTAGAAATTACCCGTTAATAGAAATATACGAAAAAAAGAGAGATATAAATAGGGCGAAGGGAAATTTGGTAGATTAATTCTTCTTGAGATGGCGATCCAGCGGGTAGTGCGTCTGCAAAAATTCATTAAAAACATATACAAAATAAAACAATATTAAAATAAATTTTAAAAAACCAAAATAAAACCTTATTAAATAAATTTAAAAACGTTTAATAAAATACGCCAAATCGATATTAACAAACTAACGAATTTAAACTAAATTACATTAAATTACTATTACGCTCCGCTAAAAATTTAACCAGTATTTTGGATAAAATTTAGGAAAAACAAAACGCTACTAAAAAAAATTAAATCTTTTCACGTAAAAAATCAATCAATTGAATCGAATTAATTAAAACAAAAAAATACCCCGAATTCGGCGAGATGGTCGTCGAGCTCCTGGCGCTGGCGACGAAGAGGGGCCGGCAACTAGAAAAACGTCCTCGAAAATCCTCAAAAAATGCGATACCTTATCGTAGACTCCCTCGAACATTTCGTGGTAGGGGGCACGCTGGATTTTCTCGGATGCGGCGAACGCCGTCAGCACACGCTCGCGAACCTACAAAATATTCTGATTCACCGGAAAATAACCGAAAAATGAAATTTGCCAGAACACTTGTAAAAAATTGCCAGATCGAATTGTCTCTTTTTGACAAATTCCAAGATTTAAAGTAAAAAACTAAAAACCACTTTAAAACCCATAATAAAAAATGAATGAAAAGACCCTTTACATCTTCAAAACCCCAAAACAAATGTTTCGAAATTAGAAAGCTAATTTGCTAACGTTTCCCGGCGAATTCCCAGGACAAAACTCTAGTGAAAGACGCTTCCCTGCCCCTTCTAAAAATCAACAAAACACGATCAAAAGAACATCCGCTACCTAAAAATTACAAAATCGCCGCAAAATTATTTTATTGGATGAATTTCCAAAACCTAAAAACTACCAAGAAGCGCTTATAAGTCCCTTTCAAGTGCAAAAAACCGTCAAATTGTACCTGTAGTGCCCATTCCCTTTCCCTCTGCTCGGTCCACCATCCCTTCGCCATCAAATAGGCCTTGAATCGTTCAATCGGGTGGTCGCCAGAGCCCCATTTCTGCACCTCGTCCACCGATCTAAAAACATAATATAGATTTTAGCCCATAGAAAAGCGACAGAAAAGGAAAGCGAGAGAAGAGAGAGCGAGAGAGAGAGATAGCGAGAGAGAGAGAGTGATAAAGAGAGAGAGAGAGAGAGAGCGAGAGAGAGAGCGAGAGAGAGAGTGAGAAAGAGAGAGAGAGAGAGAGCAGAGAGGCAGAGAGAGAGAGAGAGAGAGAGAGAGAGTGAGATCAATAGATTAGAATGAATACCTGTATGTAGTCGAATCATCAGATGTTGAATGATGTCCCAATCGATAGGTCATCGCTTCGATGAGTACCGGTTTATTCGAGAGGGCCAGTTTTCGGGCGTGTCGGGTGGCATTGTAGACGGCGAATAGGTCGTTTCCGTCAACGCTAAAAAACTCGTATAATTACAGGGGCCCGACGGCGGAAATTAGACACGACCCCCTCTGCGCACTAATACATCAAACATTGAAAATTTCGCTAAATTCGAAATTTAAGAAATTAGCCAAAGATTAAATTAACTAAAGGGGTTGAATCTAGTAATATTTGAGCACTAATAAGTTTAAAATTAGCGAAGAAAATAATTCTTAGCCCCAAAAATTTCCACTTTTTACTCAAATTACGCTATCTAATTCCAAGCTAATAAATTTTTTCCGGACAAGACATATAATCAAAATTTTCATTAAGGGGGCGTGCCAGTAATAATTTACAAAAATTTTAGCATAAAATAAAAATCAGATTTTACTAGCTTCACAATCCAGTTAAATTAAATACGTTTGAAACGCGCCGTGCCAAACATTATTCAAAAAAAAATTTCGCGTTATAACGCAAAAACCCAATGTTTACCGAATTACCGTAATCACACATTTCCAAAAAATTCCCATTTTTTCGAAAACCCCCGTAATAAAAAGTACCGTATGGTGTGAAGACCGTAGCCGGGTCCCTGCCCGGCAATTCCATCGCCTCCATACTGTTCGGTGGTGGGCGTCGAGATGGCGTATCCGTTGTTGCGGCAGAAGAAAATGATCGGGCAGTCCTAAAACAGAGAAATCAGGATTTCGCGTCGTAATCGAATAAATACCAGGGTTGCGGCAAAGTTGAAGGCCGCGTGCGCGTCGCCCTCCGAAGCGCCACCATCCCCAAAGTAGACGCACACCACGCGCGAGTTGTTCGGCTGTCTAAAAATGCGGAAATTAGACGTAACGCATAAAAAAATTAGAATACTGTCATTAAAGACTCGAAAAATTTTTTTAACAATTTAGACCGCTAAAAATCCACAAATTCTGCTCTTCAAGAAAAATGGAATTCAGAGTTCAAAACCTCTAATTTTTATTCTAAAACTATATTTTGCGAAGATTTATCCTTTATAAATTAATCAATTAAATTAAATTTGCAAATTTATAAAGCAAAGATTTTTTGGCTCAAACGATTAAAACGCCCCATTACCTACAAATTTGCTCTAAAAACTAAAAGAAGCTATTTAAAGTTTTTAAAAATGTCTAAATTTGTTAAAATAATAGAAAAACCGAAATTGATAAATTCTAAGTTATTTTTAGCGCAAAATGCAAATGTCCAGAAACAAAAAATAAAAAGTTGAATTTCTGAGCCAAAAATCATCGAACCAAACCTCAAAATTTCCAAAAAAATTAGATTTTACGTCATTTTAGAGCCAAGCCAAAAACCTCCGAATTTTTCTTAAAGCGCTAAAAACAGTACCGTTTAAACGCGTAGGCGCTGCCGACCGCCTGCGGCATCTGGGTGCTCAACGGGCTGGAGATCATGACGAAGTTGTGCTCCTGGGAGCCGTAGTGGATCGGCATCTGCTTGCCTTTGCCTAAAAACACTTATAAAAATAAACTACAAATGACGAACCGAGATCCTTGGAATTGCCGTAGCATTGGTGCATGAATTGCTCGAGGGGAAACCCGCGCCACATCAGGACTCCCACCTAAAAATGATATTTTAGACCTAAAAAATAGAAAATACCTCGCGATACTGTCCGTAGATGAGATCCTGCGCTTCGAGGGCAGCCGCCGAGCCCACGTGATTTCCCTAGAAAAACAGAGTTTTTTACCGCTAAAAATGAAAAAATGAACCTAGAGAAATTTCCATATTTTTAAAACTTCTAAAAAATCGGAAAAACTCAAAAGTCCTAAAACGTGATTTCCCTAGAAATCTATAATTTAGAAAATTCACGGAAAATGGACATTTTCATTTATGTTCAAGAACAAATTTTTTCGAAGGATATAAACACCGAAAAAAACAAAAATCCTTTTTAAAACAGAAATTTAAACTTAATTTAAAAAATTCAGTAGTCTCCAAACGTCTTTTGAAAGCGCCTGAATGAGCCCACGATTTGTTTTCCTAGAATTATAGATTCAAACGAAAAAGTACATGACATTTTTGACCGAAAACCCTAACATTTTTTAATTTTTAACTTCTAAAACCATAAAAACTCATTTTTTGATGATTTAACGCGTAAAATAGTTAAAACCCCAAGCCACAGTGATTTCCTTATAAAAACCCTGGTTTTTTAGATAAAAAAAATTGGGCTACAATAATATAGAGAATAATTTTTACTTTTTAAAACACGAAAAGTATCAAAAATCCATTTTAAATCCCCTCTAAAGCCCAAGCTCAAATTCATAGCTTGTTTTCGCCTCGCCGCGCTACAATTTCGAGCAAAGCAGCTTTTTCTATGGGTCTGAGAAAAGCGTGGGAGACACTTAAAAAGCCACACTTCTCGCTAGAACCTAAATTCACTCTACTAATTAGTAATCCAGCTAAATGCCACCAAATCGATCGATATTCCCCATTTTGCTAAAGAAAATCCGGAAATCACAAAGCGCCATTCGGCCGGAAGTGGATCGATTGGAGGTCGAGGAGAATGATATTCCATCTATTCAATCGAGCGTGGGTTTTTCGCAGTTTAAAGCAACCAAGATCGATTTTTTAAAATTAATAATTGAGAAATCGTAGAAATAGTGTCTAAAAACCTAGTCTAGCTTTAAAAATTCCAAAAAAAAACGTTTAAAAAATTAAAACGTAAAATAAAAGGCTTAACCTATTCTAAAACCTAAAAAAAAGAAATAATTTCAAATTTAAAACTCAAGCATGAAAACGTTTAAAACAAGAAAATCTCTAATTTAAAAAAGTAAAAAACTAAAACCAGCTTTAAATTTATAAATCAAAACAATTTGTACCTCCTCGCCGGAATTGGTCATGTAGAAGGCGATGCGGCCCTGGCGTTGCGCGTCGTAGAGAATTCGATCCATAATGTTCAGCTGCGTCATCGCCTCGTAGATGCGGATCGATTTCTCCTAAGAAAAAACTAGTTTCAAGTGAAATTTCCCAAAGAATACCTTTCCAAAGCCCGGATCCTGGGCCGGGTCGATAAACTTGCCGAGCCCGTCGGTGACGCGGTAGATGGGGATGGCCGGCGACTTGCTCGAGTCGATGAATTCGAGCTTTTCCGTGAATGCCGCCTAAAGAAAAGGTTTTGGACCATAAACGGGGGGGTTTACCTTTCGATATCCGAGGTATTTGTGCGAGTATTCCTTCAGTCGAAACTCGTCCCGATCCTTAGCCGTCGTGTAGTTGCGCAAGGAGTGGGCCACTCGACGGGCGCTCGAACGGACACTTTGCCGCATCTAGAATTGAGGAAATTAGGTCTAAAATGGGGCAGAAAAAGCAGAGAAAATTGTAATTTTCACGAAATAACTTTCAAAAAAATAGGAAAATGGCAATGTATTTTCCGCGCTCAAAACCGTATTTTTTACGGAAAATGATATCCACGTCAAGAATGGAAAATCTAGCTCAAAAATGCGCAGAAAAGCATAAAAACCCAAAGCAAAACATTTAGAATCGATTTCGTTTTCAAGGGGATATCAATTTTCACAAAATCAACGCCTAAGAAATGAGGAAATGAAGATATTTTCGGTATTAAAACCGGATTTCGAGTAAAAAAGAGCCGCATTTTTCACCCAACAATTTTTATCGCAAGTTAACAATTATACAACAAGTTAACATTTATACCACCAGGCGATCGAAAACTGAATCATCGATACACCAGCAAAATACATGAAAAGATAACAAACTAACAAAGCGAGCAAAGTGAAAATGAGGAACGAGAGGAGGAGCAAACACAGTACATCTACAGCACGAACTTGTTGGTTTTGGCGGGTCGTTTGGCTGGCCTGGGCTTCAAGGTCGCGCGGCTTCACCGGCACGTGCTTCGGAATCGCCATGGTGGCCTCTTGAATCAGCTGCAGATACGGGGCCAGGGAGCTCGTGTTTCCGGGCTCGGCGCATCCCTGGCAGACGACGGCGCCGGTCGAGTTGTTGATTACCATCGCGTTCTGCTCGGCGCTGGCGTTGAAAAGGCGCTTGCATTTGGCACAGGTGAAGCATTGGATGCTGAACGGGGCGGACATCTGGAAAAGAACGAATTGATTAGTTTGCATTCAACAAGCAAAAAACGGAAAACGAGATAACCAACAATAAATTTGGTACTTTCGCATTATCGGGGGTAACAAATTTTCTATTAGTAAAAAATGCCTAGAACGTAATTGTAAGTATTTCAATGGTGTTTTTAGCCATTTAGCTGCTTTTCAGGTGCTAAAACGATCTAAAAAACTTAGAAATATCCTTAAAACTTAAATTTTTGTCTGAAAATACATATTTTTTTGGTATTTTTCAGCACCTTTGTAAAGTTTTGACGTTTAGGAATAGTAAAAACTAAACATTGCTAACTTTCTACATTTGGAAAGGCCGGAAACACTTTTTTTACCTATTTAGAAAGATTGGAGTCTACGGAAAAAGGTTGTCCCCCCGATAATACAAAAGCACCAACAAACCGAATGGTCTGAATTCAATAAACAAAGCAAAGAAAATTGGGAAAGAAAGAAAATGCCAACCACGTGAAAAGAGCGAGAAAATTACTTGGTTTCCTTACCAAACCAAGACCAACAAGATGAACATAATAAAGCATAGCAACGAGAGAAGGAGCGCGTTAAAGTGTAGATACAATGTTTGAGCGTTTTGCTGGATCTGGGCGTTGATTTGGTGGGTGATGTCGAGGAATTCGGCAAGACTGGGCTTTTCGACGGCCAGTTGTAGATGATCGCGGATTTCGTCGAGCAAATCGAGCTTTTTGCCGTGCTGTTTGAGGCGCAGGTTGATTCGACGGGTGGCGGCGAGGTATTCATCATTTTTGGGCTGATGATCTTGATTCTGCTCGTATTTTTCGCTGATTTCCGGCTTCGTTTCCGCGTCAAATTGCCGTTTGTCATCTTGAGGCCGCGGCTTCTGATGTTGCTGCTCACTTTTAGGGCTCATTTCGCGGTCTGTGCGTCGTTTCTCCTCCTCAATCCATGTGCACAGGGCGAGAAAATAGGCGAAACCCGCCCAGGTGATGTATTCGGGCTCGTCCTCGAATTCGTAGCGCTTCCGGTCCGAAAAAGCGTCGGTTCGAGCGGCAAAGACACAGCTGCAACAACGCCAATCCCGTCCGCAGCTCGATATCATCGGAAGGCGTTGCACGCAATCTGCCGGCTTCTTGCATTCCGGGCATTTTGGGATCAGCTTCAGTCCTGTGGTGGCTGAATCGGCCTTGTCGCAGTCGTCGAGGAAATCCATCAGGAGTTGAACTGGCTCGGAAGCTTGAGATCCGGCACATTCTTGACAAACGATCTCGCGCCGTTTCTTGTCGATGACGGGCTGGCATCGAGGAAGCGTCGTGTCGAAGCGCTCCTGGCAGCTGGGGCAGTAGAAACATTCGAAGAGGCCCATCTGAAAAAAAGAAATATAGATTTGGGCCGAAAAGACAAGAAAAAGAACGAGGGAGAACAGCGCAAAAAAATACGAAAATTTGGTTCTTGTGCATTAACGGGTGGGCACAGCTTTTTCTAGTATAAAGGGAATGTTTCTAAGCGATTTTTTATGCCGCAAAACGTAAACAAATTAAGATTTTTTGCCCAAAAAAAAGCTTTTTTCAACCAACGCCAGCTTTTCATAACTTTTTAATTATTTTCTACATTTGAAAAATAGTTAAACTTGCTAGAAATACTTTTTTGATAAGTTACCGGAATTTCTGGGCTAATAAGAAAAGAAAAACATTCGCTCCTCGATAATGCGCAAGCACCGAAATGTATTTTTGCGATTATAAAGCTGAATTCGGCTGCATCAAGCTTTTTCCATCCAACAAGTTTATTAGCAAAACCAGACAATTACTGCAACATCAAAATAACGAGCAAACCAGCGGAAAGCAATGCGAGGATAATAATAACGATCGAAAGAAGGTAAATCTTTTTATCATTTCGCTTGAGGCGGCTGTAGATTTGTCGATTGAGTGTCGATTCATCTAGCACGGCCAGTTTCTTCTTGATCTCCTCGACGTGGCCATTGATTTCGTCGAGCATCTCCAGCTTTTCCTCATTTTCCAAGAAATGGGCGTCGATTTGGCGGCTGATGGCGAGATATCCATCCTCTTTCTCGTGCATAACATTGACGATTCCCCTTTCGAGGTCCTCCTCGTATTTCGGGGGTGCTGCCGGCTGTTTTTGGGCTTTTTTGGCGTGCAGCCACAAGAATTCGACGTAGTTCTTCCACGGCATGAATTCGGGCTGCTGCTTAGATTGGTAGTGGCACGTCTGGCAGAGAGGGGGCCCGTCTTTCGGCGTATCCAACATGCAGGTATAGCATCTCCACGTGTGGCCACATCTCGGCAGCATCGGGAAGCGATCCATACAATCTGCCGGTTTCTTGCAGCCTGGGCATCTTGGAATCTGAAATTTCGAAGTTAGGTCCCGGGTTTTCTTGTTTTTTTTTCATATTAGCCCAGAAAAGCCTACTAATGCAATACTAGGGAATTTTGTGGGTTTTTTAGTTTAGCAAATTTTACGAAATTTCAAGTGTAAAACGACCCAAAAATTTCATTGTTAGCCTGAAACGGCCATTTTCGATCGTAGAATAAATTTTTAGTAAATTTAACTATATTTCAAGTGCAAAAAACTATCTAGAAACGTTAAAAATCTTGAAAAAAGTTAAATTCTGGCCTAAAACCGCGGGTGCTAATGCACTTGGGGGGGGCAGTCCCGATTTTTACTACAAGACGCTCCAAATGGCGTTTTTTAAACTCGAAGCCTCTGGAAAAGCTAAGTCAAGCCTAAGCCTAGGCTTAGCTTCATAAAAACGAAGTCTAAGCTTAGCTGGAGCCAAGCTAAGCTTAGCTCTAAGCTTAGTCCTAAATGACCCCATTTTGACCACCTAAAGCAATTTAAAGCTCAAGTTAAGCTTAGCTTGGGCTTAAGCTTAAGCCTAAGCCTAAGCTAAGCTTAGTTAAAGCTAAGTTAAGCCTAGGCTTAAGCAGAAAACCAAGTAGCTTAAGCGGAGCGTCTCGTAACGCCTACTACCAATTTCGGACTGCCCCCCCCCTAACTGCATTAGCACCAAACCGCGAATTTCGATCGAAAATTTGTCCACAAAAACTTTCGATTTTTTTTTGATTTTTCGTATTAAAAAAGAACCCAAGAAAAAGTTTATCCCCCCGATAACGCGAAAGTACCTGAGACTCATCCCCGTTCTTGAAGTTTGTGTCGAGGAGGGCGAGGATCAGCTCGACAGGGCCCGATCCGCCCGCTCCGACGCACATTTGGCAACGGATATCGTTGCGGTGCTTGACGATGAATGGACGACTTCCGGGGGTTGACGGGTGGAATGGACGGTGGCATTTGGAGCAGTAGAAGCACTGCATCATGCTCATCTCGGCGCCCATCTGAAAACAAGGAAATTATTCGAGCCAGATCAACAATAGAGGAGCAGGAAAACATGAAAATATGCGGAAATGATTTTGGAGGTTTGAAGTTTCAAGTATCAAGCTCAAGGGCAGAAGTAAAAAGGATTATTTCGGTAGCAGAATCAACAAAATGAACAAATTGAAGCATAGCAAGATGAGAACAATAATAACGATCGAAAGCAGATAGATCTTGTTATCATTTCGCTTGAGGCTGCTGCAGATTTGGCGATGGAGTATCGCCAGCTTTTCCTCGTTTTTCGGCAAGTCCGCGGCCGATGAATCTTGCTTGGTCTCGCAAGTCTCGACATCGATAATTCGCTGTTTGTTGGCCATCGATTTTGCACGAGCATCGCATGCCAAAATAGCGAGCAAGATGACATAATGATTCCAAGGGACCGGACCAGGATCCGAAGCTTCATTATCCTCGTCGCAATCTTTGCAGAGCTGATGATCCTGGTTGGAAAGCGTGTAGAGACAGCTATAACAAAGCCAAGTGTGGCCACAAGATGACAGCACCGGAAGACGATCCATGCAATCTGCCGGTTTCTTGCATTCCGGGCACGTCGGCAGCGTCACTTTCTCGATGTCTTCAAAGTGAGTGTAGAGAAGACTCATGAGCAGCTGGATGGGATCAGAATGTCCCTCATCGGCACATTGTTCGCATACAATGTCGTGGCCCGTCTTGTTGAATACTGGCTTCCTTCCCGGGACAGTCGTGCTGAACCTTTCGTGGCACTTCGCGCAAACAACGCACGGGTTGCCGAAGCAAGCACCGTTACCCATCTGAAAAAGGGGGTTAGTAAGGATCTATAACAGATAAAAAGACATCGAATTTTGATCAAACACTTTTTCTTCTTCTATACAAACGGAACTTTAGTTTTCTACTTATTTTCTCCAGCAAAAGGCTCGGTTTTCGCGTTTTTTTTTGGAAAATTTTCATTTTTTCGGTACAAAACAGTCCAATTGACATAGTAGCGCAGTCTGTATGGTTACGGAAAACGAAAATTGGGCCAAAATTGCCGAAAATCAAGGTAAAAATCTCAAAAAATTTAAGTTTCAGCTCCTATCTAAAAATAGAAATTACTACAAAATTTTCTTGAACAGAAAATATAGAACACAAAATATTAAGATTGCTTTCAAAAGCATAGTGTTTAAAAATTCACCAGACTACTAACAACGTTTATTTGAAAAGCAAGGCCAACAAAACGAACAAATTGAAGCATAGCAACGTGAGAACGATAGTGAATTGCATGTTCATCTTTTCTTCCAATGCGTTGTTCTGGGTATTCACGGGACGAGGGGCCGGGATCTGTTGATGGCGAGCAATCGACTCGAGCATCTCCTTGTTCTTCTCCACCTTCTGGTTGATTTGGTGGGTGATGACGATGAACTCCTTCAGCGTCTCCAGCTGCTTTTCATATTTCTCCATGCGGCCCTCGATTGGATATGTGATGGCGAGTCGTTCATCGGGCTTTGGCAGTGACTGCTGCTGCTGCTGCTTGTCGTCGTCGACGCCGAAGAACGTCTGGCCCTAGAAAAATGTAGTGATTCTTTTGCGTTATCGGGTGACCAGTTTTCGCATAAAATTTTCTACCAGAAATACATGTATTTTTCATGCTTTTTTGTAAGTATATCGCTAAGCGCCCAAATATAAAAATATTGATTTTTGCCAAAATTTCAAATTTTAAACTATTTTTGTGGCCTTCTAAATGCTAAATCTTGTTCCAACCGCGATTAAAATACTTACAAATATAAATAATACGTTATTAAGGATTTCTAGACTATTGCTAAACGTAAAAAAACACATTGTTTTGTTAAAAAATACAAGTAAATAGATTTTTTGGCCAAAAAATGCAAATTTTAGACTTATTTTGGCGTCCCAAATGCCAGCTTCTGTTGCCGACACCATTAAAATACTTGCTATTACATTATTCTGGTTTTCTAGAATTATACGACCCCCGCTAATGCAAAAGCACCCATTTTGAAGCGGAAAACGCGCTTACCAACAGGCAACTCAAATATCGTTTCCACGGCACGTAATCGCTGGCCAGCCGCCCACAAACGTTGCAGCTCAAAAAGTGGCGATCCTCGGCGGTGAGGGCGCAGAAGCCACAAACCCATGAATGGCCACATCTGGCGAGCATCGGAAGTCGTTCCATCCTATCCGCCGGCTGATTGCACGCCGGACATTTCGGGATCGACGATTTGTGGCAGCGCTTGAAGTCGGTGTTGAGAAGATCCAAGACCAGCTGCACGGGATCGGAGGCTCCGTACCGGGCACAGCCCTGGCAGATGATGTCGTAGCGTCCGGGGCCGATCACCGGCTTTCGGCCGTGGATGTGGGCGTTGAACGGCTTGCCGCAGGTGGAGCATTGGAAGCAGATGAACGTGCTCAGCTGGGCGCCCATCTGCAAAAAAGAGAGATATAAATTAATATGCAAAATTCGCGTTAAAAACTCGAAACTTAAAACTTAAAAACGTCAAAAATTCGAATTTTTGGGGTCTTTGGGCGATTTTTTTTTGGCTTTTTGAGCCTTCCTACGTGAAAATTTTCATCCAAACTTTTTTGCTAGAGCAAAAAGGCAAATTTTGCACGTTTTTGAAGGATTGCTTGAAAATTTTCATTTATCCGGTACACAACAGTTCAATTGACGTAGTGGCGTAGTGCGTATGGTTCCGGAAAGCTCAAAAATGGGTCACAAAGTTTCAAAAATCAATAAAAATATGTAAAAACGTTGATTTTCAGCGCCCTTCAATCTTCGAGCGACTGCAGCGGACCATCGACGAGCTGCCGAGTCTGCCGGATATGACCGGAGAGGGCTCTGTGGTCAGTTTTTCCAGAATTATCGATTTTTATTCGCTTTTAGGTGGAAAGAATCGACAATACGCTAAATGCCCACTACTATACGATCGCTTATTGTGTCGTTATAACCGCGGTAGGTTAAAATGTCTAGAAAATTGATTAAATACGCTTTTGAAGGATTAAAAACCTTGTAAACGTTATAAAAATTGTTAAGGGAGCTGTAAAATCGATTTTAACACATAAAAACCATTTTTCAGTATGTATTGGGCTTTGCGGAGTACGTCTACCTTCGGCTCGTCTCGATTCTGATCCCGGAAAAGATGAAATTTTACAAGACTTGCCAGGAACGGGCTGATGAAAGGGTACGTTTTTCAGTAAAACCAGGGTTGAAAAGCCGCTTCGCCCCTTCCAACCCCTGGCCCCGTTTAGCCAAAGAAGTTTACCCATTACATAATTCGACCCAACCCACGCTGAAAAAAAGGGAAAAATGCGCTTTTTGATCGTTTATATAGGCTACCCCCACTTCCGGTGTATGCTAATTGTTTCCTAACAAAGAGGCCTTGCGAAAATTTTACAGAAACTTAAATTTAACTTTGAAAATAGCTGATTTTCTCGAATTCTATATGCGTGCAGTCTTCTCCAGTCCATTACTCACCTAATGACGTATCATACGTACCTTAAGACTGCTCGTTATCGAGATAACCTCCGGACACGCTGACGGAAGTTGCATGTAAAGTGGCACACACACACAAACACACAGACACTATTTTTTTATATATAGTAGGATTACAGTTGGTCAAACTTTTTGGGCCAAATCTTCAAATCAAAATCAGTAAAAAGTAACCTAAAAGTAGATTAAATCTTTTTGAGCACTTTTATTAGTATTGCACTATTTTTTTAAGGGTTTTAAGACCAAATTGAGCTTCATTTAAGCTTTTTTATGCCATTTTAATCCAAATTTACTAGACCTGAGCTTCCTGGCCGGGTTTTAAATATTCATTTTGTTAAAATAGGTATTTTGCAATATCTGTAATGATATACCGGGTACAAGGAAACTTTCCGGCGTATTTTTGACCCGACATCAAGCAAAGGTTTGACAGTTTTGACGATTTTATGCCGAATTTATCTAAATTTCGTATTTTCGAGTATTTCTGATGCTAAATTGACGAAAATCGAGTTTTTGAATGCATTTTCGGACCAAATACAGTAAAAATTGGATATTTTGGAGCAGTTTTAACGCTAATTCCATGAAAATTTGTTATTTTACAGGCTGTTTTAACGCCAAATCGTTAAGTTAGATAGATTTTGACCATTGATCTCATTAAAACAATTTAATTCGCCGCTTTTTCAGGTGGGTAAGGATGGCTGGCATTATGGTGTGAGTGTGGGGGCATTTGTCGTGATAGCCCTATTCCAATTGATCTGTTTCTTCGGATTGACAATATCTGAGAAATGGACAAAGATTAGCCATTTTGGGCCCTCATCGGCCGCGTCGCTACGGTAGGTCTCGGCACGTCTTAGGGAATAAAAAGAATTTAGGCGCGAAAGGGTGGCCTCGCAGATCCGGACCGTCATCCACAAGATTATGTACCGCACGTTTTGTGAGTTTTGTCGCTTCTAAACATTGTAAGATTCGAAAAAGTTATTTTTTTTTTGGGATATTTGATAGCGTTTCGATTGATTTTTTGCAAAATCGGGTTTATCGGGTTTTAAAATCGGGAAAAGGGGACTGGAAATCGATAAAAATGAAGCCTGTTTTTGCGACATATTTTTTTTTGAATTTTCAGCGTAGTTTAACCAGAATTTAAATTGTTTTGAAATGTCTAGCCTGTTCAAAAATTTTATTAATTCTAAGACCGTGATTTAACATTGAAATATTTTGGAACTCATTAAATTCGCCAAAAATTCCAGAGAATTTCGGAAATTGCGTTTTTTTCGGGGTTTTAAAGGTATATAAAATTATTTAAAATGCAAGAAAATGTCTAAAGTTTTTCAATAAAAGTAATAAGTTAATCGATTACTAATGCGATACATTTATTATAGTATGCTACGGTCTGTGCTCGGGCATCATTTGCATGCTCATTTTCTACATGGTCGGCATTCAGGTACGGCATTGTCGAAATTGAATTTTTAATTTGGGTTTTTTCTGTAAAAATCGTTAAATTCAGCGTAAAAACGTGTAAAAAACGTACCAGAAATTTTAAAAATATCGAATTTTTCAGGACTCAATCGGGGATACGGTCTCCCAAGTGTTCATCTACATTTTCGACGCGCTAATGATCATCTATTTCCTCGCATTTCCGTTGTGTACAATCATTTATCATCCACATGTTTATTGCTTTAAAAGGTACGCGAAAAATGAGGTTTTTATTATTCTTGTTAATGAAATTCTAATTTTTTAAAAATTTCACAAATAGCAGACAGCAGGCAGAACAGCTAAATTTATGAAAAAAGCAACATTTTTACAAATCCACGATTTTCGATAGTTTTATAAATTTAATAAGGCTTCAAGAATCCCTGCTAGCTGTCTAAAAACTTAGAAAAATCGATAACTGGCTAGAAAAATAGTCAAATTTCGAAAAAATTAAAAATGGCAAAATTTTCCAAATTCGGAAATTTCGGTTTTCTTAAACTAAGTTTTAAAAACGTGAAAAATCTCGAATCTCTTGTAAATTTTTGAATTTTAAAATACCTAAATGATCTCTGCTAATCATCTAAAATTCTCGCAATTTGTAAACTGGCCGCCAGAAGAAATAAAACTTCTAAAACGAAAAAATCTCAATAATGACAAATACCCCGATTTCAGCCGTCCTCCCACGCAATCAGTCGATCCAGCCGATCCGTCAATATCACAGGGTGTCGCCCCTCTAGTACACAATACTACAGCAACACGGCTGGCATCATTGGCTGAGGTACGGTAGCTTTCCCCAAATAATCACTGCTATGGGTGTTCAGATAGCCGAGCCCTCTTCCTATTCTGCATCCCCACTTCCATCTGCCATCCCTCCACTCAGTTTTCCCAATTTTTCGGAACGTGATCGACCGGAGAGTGGGTTTTAAAGGGACTAGGAAGGATAGAATTTAGCAGCTAACCAAATTGACAAGCAATATGATAGTTCCTAGCAAAAGTCATGTTAAAGGAACTGGGAAGTCGTGAACCTGTCAATTATCCAAGCCAAGTATGCAAATTATCGAATTTCTTTTAAAATGCAATTTTAAAGGGACTGGGAATCCCAAAAATTAATCGGAAGTCAAACTGCTATGCAGTTTATCGATATTCGCGAAAAATTTGGTTTTAAAGTGGCCAGGAGCCCTAGGATCTCGTCTTTGGCGAAACTGACAGACCATCTATTGATCTTCGCCAAAAACTCGGGTTTCAAGGGGCTAAGAAGGCTGGAACTTGACAACTAGCCGAACTGGCATGCAAACTAACGTTTCCAATCAAAAAATCGAAAAATCGAAAGCTTTTTACTAGGATTACGGCATCGTTCCAGGTTTATCCGGTCGAAGTACGCACAGTGCTCGTGAACCACCACAATTGGATAGAGGGATCGAGATAGAGCCATTTCGAAGAGGGAGCAGACAAACTACTACTGTATAACTTTTTATAAACACTAATGTTTTATTGCCAATTTGAAGCTTTATACTGTGTGATATTGCGCATGACATATCCCCTGTTTGCCTTCACAATAAACGGGTTTACACTATCGAGTTGTATATAACGAAAAACAACTGACAGAGTGAGGGAAAGAGAGAGCGCTAGCCAGAAAAAAACTATTTTACACAAAAATTCGCCGCCATAAGCCGTGGCCAAGTGTTTAGTGGGCGCGCCTCCCATCTGACGACGCAGGTTCGACTCCCGGCCGCTGCCAACTTTTTGCTTTTTGCTTCGAACGGTCAGAATCGGCTATCTTGTGGCTAGGAAGCGAGAGATAGATAGAGAGAGAGCGAGAGAGAGAGAGAGAGAGTGACATCACATTGTCAGTACCCCGAGGTAACATTCCCTCCTTGGCAGCGCGACCTCAATCTGACCTCCCGATAAGTGGCGTCATTTTGTATATCCCCGCCCATTTCCGCAAAGAATCTCTGCTATCTTGCCCTGTCTATCCCTGGTCATTTTCAGATACTATCGCTCCATAAAAATGCTTCTCAACTTCCCAATCGAGAAATTGCCGCTCGTACCACAGGATCTAGTCTACAAAAGGACGCCTCCAGGCTCTAAACTACGGCTTCGATCTGTTAATAAGGTATACAATTACTATAAGAATTCAGTAGTCGTGTCTGTCCGTCCGTCCGTCTGTCTGTCTGTCTGTCAGAAGCCAACTATAACTCAAGGGGGAAAGGAGCTAAAGCTTAGGTCTCTTCGGATTCGGATAGAGCGTGGTCAGAAACCCCAAAACCGATCAAGAACCGAATCTAAAAACTTCCTTTTCAAATTTATAAATAGATTTTTGTAATTTGGTAGCAAGAATGGCTACTTGCGCGATTTTGGGCATAGTGAGCCAGGTCGCGCGCGTTTCGGCGAGGGGCAGGGAGCGCAGGGGGTAGGGGTGAAGTCGACTTTTCCGCTGTAAGCGACTGGTAATGCAACAATTACGACTCCTGATGTTTTAGAAGATGAGGGATGGGCATCGATTACGCGATATAATGTCTGGCCCAGTACCAAATATTCGAATAGAAGACGGGAAACGACGGCGCGATGCGATGCGAATAGAGAAACTAAATGATCCATGGCCGTCGTTTGACGTGAACATCTTATTTGATGGTATCGAAGAGGATGATGGGGAGGAAATAGTTATCTTGATCGATTTCTATCAGAGTGAAACAACACCACCCCTGCGTTTTGAATACTGGCAAAGGTTGGCTTCCACGGTTCTTTTGCATCAACTTTTTTTCTTAGGATCTCATTTTTCCTATATAAATAATAGAAAGGTTTTTAAATGGTTTTACACAATTTTTCACGTGAAAATTTAACAAATTTGATTAAAAAATAATCTATATAATTATAAAATATCGATTTTTCGAGCAAGAAAGGCCGATTTTTGACCAAAATGTCGAGTTTTCCACATTTTCTCAAGCTTCCACGAAGTTTCTCTAGTTAAAAAAGACCGTATTTTTAGCGAAGCAATGGATCGACAGCGGAGATCGTGGTATCTACCACGATTTCCACATCGACGAGCCGTCTACAATGGCCACGATAGCATTGGATTGATGAATCGTCTGCTGGCCAATTTCAGACCAATGCTATTGACGTTGTGTGATTTGGCATATGGGCCATTATCCGATCCATCCATTATTCATATTTGGAGAATACCGTATACACTTTCCGTGAAGAGATATGGGCTTGAGGTACGTTTTTATCCATTTGTTTTTGTATTGCCGCGTTGTTTTTGAATTTATATGAATATTGCAGGAAGCGGTTAAGTGCCTAGAAGAGACGTACAATCATCATAATCCACCGGAGCAGGTGTTCTCTCTCTCTCTCTCTCTCTCTCTCACTCTCGCTTTCTCTCTCACTATCCCACGCTCTCTTTCTCTCTCACGCTCTCTCACACGCACTCTCTTCTCGCTCGCTCTCTCTCTCTTTCTCTCTCTCCCTCTTTCTCTCTCTCTCTCTCTCTCTCTCTCTCACTATCCCACTCTCTCTTTCTCTCTCACGCTCTCTCTCTCTCGCTCTCTCTCTCTCTCTCTCTCTCTTTCTTCGCTCTCTCACTTAACTGTCTAACCCCCTTTCAGGTTCACATCAAATGCATGGCATTAGATGCGCATAGTTTCACCAGATTATTGGCCAAGGTCAGATTCTAAAATAATGATAAATCGCCTCGTTTCTTATAATAATCCAATCTTCTACCTTTTCAGCATTCCGATATCCCAATTCTGGATCTTGAAAGATTCTGCTCAACGGATGATGATGTTGATGTTGATAGTATTCGAGCGTTTCTTCATGCACTTCTCATTCAGGTATCCATTTCGCTGTCTTTGCCTCCGCGATTTCGCCAAATTTTGACGCAGTTTTATACAGGGTGTGCAAAAAAAAAGGACACAGTTTGGGTCGAAATAACTCGCGAACGGTAGAGAATCGAAGGTGCGTTGCCATGCCAGAATGCTTAAATATGCTGGGCATGAAGATTTAACACAACTTGATTTTTTCGATTTTTGGGTACGCAACTGTACTATTGACGCTGGTTACGACCGAAAATTGTGCGTTCTTGAATGGGTGGTGAGAAAATTCTGATTTTTGGCCTAAAAATAGTATAAATTTGTAAAAATGTAATGGCAAAATCTTAGAATTTATCGAGGTCAATTTCATTTTTTAAAAGCAAAACAATTTTCGCGATTTTGCGTTATTTTTATTCTTTGAGTCATAACTCGCTTATAACTTGCTGCCCATGGCTGATATTTTGCCAATCACTTATCCAAATATTAATCTCGGATCCCACACCAGATTCCACCACAATCTATGGTATTTTTGTATTGCATGCTAAAACGCACCCCAGCGGGGTACTGTAGGTTTCGTTTTTCCCGCTTTTCTCGGGGCCCCTAGCTTCGATTCGGCTAAAATTTTCTGGGTTGTTAGGCAATAAGTAGGGGCACCTTACTGCCAAATACGAGAGCGTACTATCCACAAACTTTCATGAAAAAGACTAAAAACTGATTTTTTAATTCTGCCACAGAATCTTGTAAATTTTTTGGTCAGTTGGTCCATAAACCGCTTCTATTGGTTTTACAAAAAGATCGAAGCGATTCCATGGCAAAAACACCACAAAAATCGCAAATTTCGGTTTTCTACGGTAACCCCCGTGGAGCGCCTTTTAGCATGCCATCAAAAAATTCCATAAAGTGACGATTTTTCTATTCGAGGGCCTTCTAGAGGTGATTGTAAGATAGCCTGTAAAAAATTACTGATTTTTGGTGGTAAATAACAAAGTTACGAGGCCAAGTGCAAAACAAGGCCAGAGAGCCGATTTTTGGTCCGAGTAGCCGGGGTCAATTTTCGAATTTTTAAAAATAAAAAAACCAGCTGGATCTCATGGATGCGATTATAGCTTTGATGTTATTATCTACACCCGTAAAATTTGGGGGCAATCCGATTCATGATCATGGTGACTTTCAGCTCAAAATCGAAGATCACCCTGTTCCAAAATCAAAGTTTAGAAACCTTCTTAAATTTTTTGCGACGTGAAATTGCTTTAATCTTTGCATAGTTTGATTCACCTAATGGCACTGACTTATTTCTCAAAATATCCCTACGACTCCACTTTCAAAAATTTTTTTACGCAACCTCCAAATCGGTTTATTTCGGGTTTTGATGAATTTTCTTGGCGCCAACGGCTGGTTAAATAAATTCATGAACAAGTCTTTAGGATGCGCTATTCAACTGGTATCAGATAAAAATAAATCGATAATTTTCACAGCACGACTAAATTTTATAAAATGGTGACAATATTAGGAAAAAAGCACGAGCCAACCGTTTTGGAGGCCCTAAACGACGCCCTTCCAAAGAGGTACGGTAGATCGAAATTTTGTAGCTGATAGATCAACCCCAGTACTACATAGTTAAGCAAAAAAAATAGCTGAGTGCCCTTTGGCAATTTAGAAATATTTTTCCAAAGTTCAGTTTCGAGACCTCGAAAAATCCATGACCAGGGGGTCGTTGAAAAACTCAAAAATTCGTCGATCTCGAAAATTTTTTTAATATGTTTATGCAATTGTGCATCCTCCGTAGATATTCTACAACTAATTCTTTTGACATTTCCACCATAAGTTTTTTTAATATCGAAAAATTACGAAATTTCTTCATACAAAATTTCGTTCCTCTATAACTTTTCAACCAGACCCTCAAAAAATCTTAAATTTTGTAGGTGCATATCTGCTGCCCACATTAACTTACTCACTAAAAATTAGAAGCCAGTCACCACAGGAAATTGCGAAAAATGCAAATTAAGTTTCCCCGAACGCACAGTTTTCGGGTGTCATTTGTATGGGTACGTACCCAAAAATCGAAAAAATCAAGTTGTGTTAAATCTTCATGCCCAGCATATTTAAGCATTCTGGCATGGCAACGCACCTTCGATTCTCTACCGTTCGCGAGTTATTTCGACCCAAACTGTGTCCTTTTTTTTTGCACACCCTGTATGCAGAATTTCACTGACAAAACGTCGATTTGGCGCGTCGGGACCCCGCACATCAGGTTCCACGACGTCGAAAACACGAGAGGCTGTCCCGAAAAAACCCTTTCGGCATTTGGCCGTCTTCTATCGGTTCGGGCCCAAATTTTTACCAGTGATGGGGAACCATAAAGACTATGTGCGGCCAAATTTTCTAAACAAAAAAGTGCAAAATAAAAAGTTATTGCTAAAAAACTGCTTTTTTGGAAACGCTGCTACTCATTTTTGGCAAAGTTTTCGCAATTCTGAATGAACGGTCAATGTCGCGCATTTTAGCACCCTCCGATCGGCAACAACAAACGGTTATTTCGTTTGATTATCAGGCGGAGACGAAATTGGCGACGGTTGCCGGCATGCAATGATCCGGTATTCTCATATTTACCAAATTTAGGGGAATTACGGGAAAATATGGCGGAAAAAACCGAAATCCAAAAATACACCCAAAAATTTCGACATATTGAAATTTCGATATTCTGATACATTTGCGAAATGCGGAAGAAGTGAAATAAGATTTTAGATGTTATTTTCATCTTCTGTTTCAGCTGTATCGGCAGATGATTGATCCCCATCTGGTGACGAACGAACTGAAGAAAATCAGCGCAAATACAACAAAACAAGATGCAATGATTATCGATTATCAACCGGAAATCGGCTTCCTCCCCCCGACAGTAAACGTGGGCCATTTTCTCGCATTGTTTACCTGATTTTAGTGGCAACGAATTATTGTGGTTGCGCAAAATTATCGTCAAAACATGGCGGCTGTACGAAAAGTCTATCCACAGATCATATCTTCCCGTTCGAATGCGAATTTTCTTGTTGGCACCACGCGGGGAAATGGTCTTTTGAATGATTGGCCATTCTTTGTACGTAACGTGCGATTTGAATGATAAAATGTTCTTGTAACAATCTAACAATGTAACAAAAAACCAACAAAAATGTAACGCTTGAATGCTGTTCCCCTGAGTGCAATTTTTCCTTCGAAAAGCAATTGTCACGATTTTAACGAATCAAGAATTTGCTCATATGATTATTAAACTTGTATTTGATTTTCAGATAGAATAATAGAATAGAATAAAATAAAGATAGAATAATAGAATAACCTATCGTAAATTTGCCAAATTCCTGAATGAGTGCATGTATTTCTGATAGCATCAAAAAGCGATGAAAAGGATGGTACGGGAGAGAGAGAGAGAGAGAGAGAGAGAGAGAGAGAGAGAGAGAGAGAGGAAGAAAGAGAGAGAGAGCAAGAGAGAGCGAGAGAGTGAGAGAGAGTGAGAGAGAGTGAGAGAGAGACAGAGAGATAGAGGGCGAGAGAGACAGAGAGAGACAGAGGGCGAGAGAGAGATAGAGACAGAGACAGAGACAGAGCGAGAGAGAGGGCGAGGGAGAGATAGAGACAGAGACAGAGACAGAGCGAGATAGAGAGGAAGAAAGAGAGGTAGAGAGAGACAGAGACAGAGCGAGAGAGAGGGCGAGAGAGAGGGCGAGAGAGACAGACAGAGACAGAGAGAGAGAGAGAGAGAGAGAGAGAGAGAGAGAGAGAGAGCAAGAGAGGTAGAGAAAGACAGAGCGAGAGAGAGAGGGAGCAAGAGAGGTAGAGAGAGAGACAGAGACAGAGCGAGAGAGTGAGGATGCGAGAGAGATAGAGAGAGCGAGAGCGAGAGAGAGTGAGAATGCGAGAGAAAGAGAGAATAGTTTCACCTACCCTGCGGCAACATTCCCCTCTTCCCGCGTAACCTCATCCTGACCTCATAATAATTGGCGCCATTCTCGTTTCGAACAGATTGCATTAATCAATGGGCATACCCAGATAATCTTAGCTAGTTTCCTCATTATATCCGCATCCAGATTATTTGCAAAATCCAATACCAAATAAAAGAAGATGCATCTCAACTTCCCGCTCGAGAAATTGCCGCTCGACCTACAAGATCTAGTCTACAAAAAGATGCCTCCAAACTCTAAACTACGACTTCGGGCTGTCAATAAGGTATCGAATTATTGCCTTTTACACAGTTTCACATACAAAAACATTATAAAATTTATAAGAACTACCAAAAAAGGGTAAAACTTTTAGAATTTCAAACATTAAAAAAATATTTTTATAACTTTCTAGCATTCAAAAACTACAGAAAACATTATAGAAATACATTGTTTATTATTAACAGGAAGGGATAGATGGAATGTTAAAAACTGACTCGCCCCGTCAACGGGGAAGTCAACAACAGATTACTACATCTACAGGGTGTCCCGAAAAAAAACCCCCCCTCGGCATTTGGCCGTCTTCCATCCGATCAGGACCAAATTTTTACCGGTGATGGGGACCCATAAAAACTATGTGCAGCCGAATTTTCTAAGCAAAATATGATAAAACAAAAAAGTTATCGCTAAAAAACTGCTTTTTGGGAAACGCTAGTACCGATTTTTGGCTATGTTTTCGCAATTAGCATGCCGATTTTGAGTAATTTTCCCAAAAATCGTCATTCTCGGGTCCGTTTCTGTTCGTTTTGATGAGAAAAATTGATGAAAAGTCCCGATTTTGACGTAATTTTCGTAAATCAAAAAAATCCTCCGGGTGGAAAAAAGTGCCCTCTTCATTTTTGCTAAACATTTCGAGGCCCTAATCCATCAAAATCCTATTGAAATCGGCAAAATAAACCTTAATTTCAATATAACTTTTTTGCCTTACAATATTTTGCTTAGAAAATTCGGCTGCACATAGTTTTTATGGGTCCCCATCGCTGGTAAAAATTTGGTCCCGATGGGATAGAAGACGGCCAAATGCCGAGGGGGGTTTTTTTTTGGGACACCCTGTATTGTTCCAGAAGATGCGAAATGGGCATCGATTACGCGATATAATGTCTGGCCCGGTACCAAATATTCGAATAGAAGACGGGAGAGTACGGCTCGATCCGGTGAACGTATGGAAACGAAACGACCGTTGGCCTCAGTTTAAAGTGGTCATATTTTTTGATGGTGTCGATGATTATGATGGGGAAAGAATAGTTATCGAATTCGATTTCACTCAACTATGGCCATCCATGTCTATCAAATATTGGAAAAGGTGAGTTATATCTAGAGTTCTTATCGACCCGGGTCGGAACCGGGGTTCGGGTCGAATACTTGTTTTTTGGCTTGAGTGCAGTTTACCCCTCCCCCCCCAGCCGGCACCCATTAACCGTATCTGGACTCCCTGTTCATCTACAGGTGTGTAAAGTATACCAAAATGTTCGTCTTGCTCTGGCGAGTATTTTGGTATCAACTATAATAATTTTGCTGTGGTGTCCGTCCGTCCGTCATGTCCCGGATTCAACTCGAAGGGGAAAGGAGCTAGAGCTTAGCTCTCTTCGGATTCGGATAGAGCGTGGTCAGAAACCCCCAAACCGATAAAAAATTATGAAAAAGTTTTAGTTTAAATTATTAAAATTAACTTTGAAAGTTTTTTCCTTAGTAAAAGGGGTGGGGGCCCCTCTCCCGGTAGGCCACGCCCCCTTTCCCTTCGTCCCTCTTCCCCAGGCCCCTCCGCGCGCCCAGATAGCTTTTTTAAGTTACTTTAATACTTTTTAATACTTTTTAATACTTTTTAATTATGTTAATTAATTATTTAAATTATTTAAAGTATCTAGGAAGGTATTTAGGTAGTTTTTGAAGGGGAATTCAGCCATGGGGGGTATCTGAAGCCATCGGGAAGGTATTTAGGTAGTTTTTGAAGGGGATTTCAGCCATGGGGGGTATTGATGGAGGTGGGAAAGGATGTGGTGGAGTGGGACATGTAGGGTAGCCCGAAGGCCAGATGGTTGCAGTCGCGAAGCGACTGTAACCATCTGGTACTTTACGCACCCGTAGATGAACAGGGAGCCGAGATACGGTAGGTGGGTGCCGGCTGGGGGGGGTAAACTGCACTCTAACCCTTATTTCCACCCGGGAATTCCACCTGGGGGTTCTAGAAGCCGCGTCAGGCTCTTTTGAATGCGATCACGCAGTCTTGATACGTTGATAGATGACCTCGCGAACGCTTGATAGATGCCCTCCTAGATGGCCGATTTTTGAAGTTTTGTGAATTTCGAGTGGCGGGGCTCGTGAAGTTGCCCATTCGAAACGTTTTTCTCTCCCCCAACTATTTAATGTGATTTTTAGAACAATTGAAGTTTGTAATTTTGGGCCATTTGAGTCTGAAAACCAGCTATAACTTTTCAACTAAAGGGTTTCCGCAACTTTTGAAAACGGATTCGAAAACAGCAAAAAACTTCTGCGCCAGCTCTGCTATCTCACGTAAATTATGTGGTCAACAAAAACGCTCGCAGCAAGTCCCTGCTGGCAGCTAAAAATTGCCTCTGGGTTTTTCACTATTAAGTTTTTGCAGCTTAGCGATGGATCCTGACTATGTCTGTAACTACGGAAATGAAAGATTACCGCGATACTGGGTTGTCTGCAATCAACAAGCCGTCTACCATTGTCGCCAAGGGATTGGATTGATGAATCAGTTGCTGGCCAATTTGAGGCCAATGTTTTTGACGATGCGACATCTGCCACTGGGCCCACTATCTGATCCATCCATTATTCATATTTGGAAATTGCCGTATACACTTTTCGTGATAGCCGACCATCATCTCGACGTACGTTTATATCATTTTTTTCAGTTAATACGAATGGATGAATATTACAGGAGGGAATTGAGTGGCTCGAAGAGACGTATAATCGTCGCAATGCACCTAAACTGGTATTCTCTCTCTCTCTCTCTCTCTCTCTCTCTCTCTCTCTCGCTTCCTAGCTACCAAATGGATGGCCGATTCTGAGCGTACGAAGCAAAAAGCAAAAAGTTGGCAGCGACCGCGACCTTTCTCTCTCCCTCTCTTTCTCCCTCTCTCCTCTCTCTCTCTCTCTCTCTCTCTCTCTCTCGCTTTAATTGCTTTCCAACTCCCTTTTTCAGGTTTCTATCCGCTGCCACAGTTTCGATCAACATAATTTCAAAACATTGATAGATCAGGTTTGTTTCCCCTAACGATAAAACGGCTAACTTCCCTCATACTAATCAAATCGTCTACCCTTTCAGCATTCCTATATTCGAATAATGGATCTTGACAAATTCAGCTCATTGAATCTTGATGCTGAAATGCTTGTATTCCTTCACACCCTCCTCATCCAGGTATCCATTCCGCCAATCAACACCCCTACCTTTGGTTCTGGACTGCTAGCGGGGGTGGGGCATATCCCCCCCCAGTGATTCTATACGGTCATAGAGCGAAATATAAACGATTTTCACTACATTTTACATGGTTTTTGATATAAAAAATTTGCCCCAAAATTATAATTTTTTATATTATAAATTATATATTATTATCAATTATATATTATATTATATTATTTTTCTTATTTTTATAATTTTGATTGGCTTCTATCAATCAAAAATATTGCTAGAAGCATTCATTTTAGCACCCTCCGATCAGGAATAAGAAACGGATGATTCGCCTGGTTATTACTCACCGTTGGGATTATCGAGGTCCGATTGGTCACTATAATCATCAGGTTCGTAGTACAGCGTTTAAAGTATTTTAATTGTATTTTTATTAAAGTAAACTATATTTCAAGTTCAAAAAATGCCAAAAACAGCTCTTAAAGCGCACGTTCAGGGAGGGGCCGTGTACTCGTCCCAACGTGTACACCCTATGGACGTAGGGAGCGCGCGCACTGCCTGCCCGTGCTGTGACAGGCCATTTCCCTCCTTTGCGGCGTGAGGCGCCCCTCGCCCCCTCACCAGATTGTAGCTGTGGCTGACTGGTATCCATCCGCGCCTCCCGAGCGGGGGTCCCGGGTTCGACCCCCGGCCGCGGCGAAAACCTTTGCTTTTTTCCAAAAAAACGTCCCTGAACGTGCCCTTTAAAAATCGAAATTTTGGCCGAAACATTCATAGTTTTTTATATTAAATCACAAAAATTTGCAAAGGTTTGCACCTAGGTATAGCTCAAAAAAATTATTGGGAACGCTTCAAGTCACAGTAAAGATCACACTACACATAAGTTTTATTATACAGTTTTTCAGCTCTACCGGCGGATGATTGATGGAGGTTTGGTGGTGAACGAATTGAGAAAAATCCCTTTAAACACGGCACAACAAGATGCAATGATATTTGATTATCAACACGAGCCGGGTTGTGCTTCGCCGCCATTCGAAGTATGTCTTTTTGTCTTGTTGTCCATTTATTCAAGCCAATAAGTTTACATCGCGCTCGAAAAACTCTCCCCCAACATCCACCAAAGCCTCGAATTTTTACAATTGACCTTTATCCTCTGTTGAAAGCTTAGAATTTTGGCCGGAACTGTACAGAGTTTCTCAATAAAAAAAACACCCCCCTCTAACTCGACGCAGAAGTATCGGATCGGAATGGTAGTTACATCATTCGAAAGCCCTTGAAACGGCCAGTTTGCAACTATCTTCAAAACCAGCTTTTTATTTAAACGAGCCATCTTACAGCGCATTTAAAAACATTAAGGAACGGCTTTTGCGTTTAATTAACGGCCACTTCCGGTCATTTTGCTTGGAGAAATTGAGGCAAATTGGCCGGTATGTAACCCCGAAAAACTTAAACGTTTTACAAAACGGACGGTAAAGTCGCGAATTTAAATAAAAAGATGGTTTTGAAAATTGTTGCAAACTGGTCGTTTCAAGGGCTTTCGAATGGTGTAACTACCATTCATCAGATACGTCTGCGTCAAGTGAGGGGGGGATGGTTTTTTTGGGACAGGGATAGGTACCCTGTACAGTTTCGGCCAAAACTCTATCATGTGTTGGTTTTTAGGTGATAACTTCGCGGAGCGCTGCAATATTTTCCTGAAATTCTGATCAAAGGTTGGCTAACCTGTAACCTAATTGATGTTGTATTATATTTTTTTTTGGATCTACCATCGGCCCGCAAGGTTTTGTTTTTGATTTTGGGCAGCCGAAAATAGGGTCTCAAATGCCACATTTATCGAAGGATTTTCATATTTCGAAAACATGTCCAGTGTGTTCAGCGTCCTCGAAAACCCCATACTGTAATGTTTATGTAAAATTTGGCGCCGGGACCCTTATTTTCAGCTGGACAAAATGAAACACAAAGCCGTACGAGCCGATGATAAATCGAAAAATCAAGAAAACGCAACATTAATTCGAGTGCACGCACCGTAGCCGACATTCTGCAAATTTCATGGAAACATTGCCGCACTCCGCGAAGTTATCGCTTAGAAACAGAACCGAAACAAGGATATAATTTTGGCCAGAACCGTACTTGGACAAGTTCTGTATGATGTGAATTTAGTGGGGTTGGCAGCGAATCGTTGTGGTTGCACAGAATTATGGCCAAGACATGGCAGCTGTACGAAAGGACTATCGACCGTTGAAGCAGGTCTATCTTCTCCCCGGAAATCCGGAAGAAAGTGTTCCTGTAAATGATTGGCCATTCTTTGCGGGTAACATGCGAATTGAGCGATGAAGAAGTGTTGTCTTCCCCCGCCCCACCCCCACGCTACCAGCCCTCAACCCTCAATCTAGCCCCTTCAACTCCCCAGAAGGTCCATTTCGCCCCGGGAAGATTACGGTATTCTCACATTTTTTGCTTTTTCCGCAACGATTTCAATTTTCTAAAACATTTTCTAGTTTCATTCTTAATTTTATTCAAATTTTTTAAAACACCTTTACGATCAGCACTTTTTGAAAACGGTAGCTCGCTCTGAACTTTTTGCTCTATCGAAGCTTAGCTAGGTCCCGTCCCAAAACTCCAAAAGCACCTAAAAACGACTCATTGTCAGCTGGCCACTTGCCAATTTTAGATGAGACCTGATCTACTCGGGACCTCCTTATCCCTTTAAGGCCCCCCATTCAACCACCACTCTGTGGCCATCATATTATCCAGATGTACAGCGTGAAGCGTCGAGATCCGATAAACTGTTATCTGTTCACACATCAACATACGGTAGAAATGCTACAATACATCCCTGCTCCTTCGAAAAATTACAAATTTAGATTCTATAAAAATTGGTGAAATTGGCAAGTAAATGACGATCGGTGGCAACCATGCCGCTCAAAAGCATAAAAAATGTAGCCCTACCTTTTTTACAATTCTGTTTTTTCCCTATTTTGCAGGTTGCGAAGGGAAATTGCCATAAATTTGGCATGCAAAACTTAAAATGGACCAATTTTCGTTGTTCCCCATACTTTCCTTTGCTACCAAAACGTTTCCAGAATTTTCTTTCACAAATTAGCACCTTCGCAACTTGCGGCAAACAATTTCGAGGTCAAACCACCACTCGCCGATGTGATTCGTCGTGTAAAAAATTGTTTGACCAGGCCTGAACAAAAGCCGCATCAAACAAAATGGAAATCGTGTTAAGCTTTACTTCCTAATTTTGCTTTCCACAACATTGTTTGCCGGTTGTTGGATAAAAAATGCACAAACAACCTTGCGATCAAACAGTTTCTCAACACATTTTCATGAAAAAAAATTGCATTCAAGTCCACTGATAAAACGACCCTACGCAGTGGTTATCACCCCCTTCTTTGGAAGCGCCGAATCAGTGGGGAAATTTCTCGTGCAAGAAATACGTTGCGATTATCTCGTTTATGAGCCGCTGCCGAGACTCACTCGCCGCTTACTTCCAATTGATTTTATTTCGCAGGTCAATCGTTGAGCTATTTTTCAGGATGTCGATGGAACCGCTAGGTCGTGGTGGGTTTGGTGAAGTGTGGCTACTCACCGACACCATCCCGTATGTCAAATTCATCCTCCAGAACTTTGGGCTCTGTTAGGAAAATGGTTATGAAGAAAGCGCTACAAACGGATGATTATGCCGGTTATTTGAGGGAACTACGGACATTGAAGGTTAGATTTATCTCGCCCTCATTCTCCTTCTTTTTGTAGGAACTGGCACATGAGAATGTCGTCAGATATTATGATGCGCCTACGAATTATCCGGGGATCGACCAGAAAGAATGGCTGATATTTATGGAATACTGCGAGCATGGCTCCCTAAAAGATAGTAATTGATTTTCTGATGTAACGCCCTTCTTCAGTTTTGCAAAATAAAGAAATAGAGTATTCATTGGCCACAGTTGCTAAATGGTCGACAGAAATGTTTAGCGGCCTCAAATACATTAAAAGTATGAAAAAGATTCACCACGATATCAAGCCTGACAAGTAAGTTATTGAGATGGTAATTATATCTCCGCATAGCTTGTTCATATATGGCCATGATTATATTCTCAAATTGGGTGACTTTGGAATAGCCCGAGATTGGGGGGCCATTTCAATTGTTGGTGGGACACCTAGGTATATGGCACCGGAAGTACTAGCTGGTCTAAAGCCAAATGGCGAGGTCCGAAAATGCTAGAAGCTGTAGTTTTCAACTATTTAGGATATATATAAATGCGATATTTATGGAGCCGGATGGGTTGTATTTGATATGGTTCAGAGAAGGTATCATTTCGCGCTATCGATGTATCATTATATAATTGTAGCAATCCCGGAAACAAAATTATTAGCAACGTATTGAGGGATGGATTGCCGCATTTGGAGACCATTAAAAAGCTTGTAGTCGGGTAATGGAACTAGGGTTTGCATTTTCAATTCCTTAGATGTACGTTGCCGAACGTGTTTGATAGGCTTTGTGTGGGGCAGGCGTTGGATTTATGCGAAGGAATGGTGAAGGTAGAACTAGATATGCAATATTGTCAGGCAAGCAGTTCAGGAGTTTGAGGGCCTCCACGCCAGGCCCGATCCCAATCCATTCCGGAAAAGACTGGAGCCACCTATTGGACTAGTTGTAGAGGGGCAGGTGAATAACGTCAAATCCGTTGAGATGACCCCACCGGGTGTCGCGTCCACCTCTACTTCGTCAGACAAGTCAGGAAAGGTGCCCGAAGTGGCCCAACGAAAAGTGGACCCACGAGAAAGACTTCTGATGGATTTGAAGGAACAATTCGGGCTTACTACCCTATTCGACACAAGTCATCATTGCTTCCAAATGTTGACAGATGTGAATCATCGTAGATGCGGCAACAAAACCAGAAGAGCACTGTGTGACGAGATTCTCGAGGACTTGGCGCAACTATCAATTGAGCATCAATATGAATGTGTTGAGCAGATTGAGCGTAAAAGGAAAATGCCCGAACTCGGCCAGCCATATGCAACATACGACACTATTCTTGGCAAGTTTTATCAGGTAGAATATATAGACCGTGAACTGCAGTCGCGATCTCACGACTTTGCGTTTGAAATGTTATTTGAGGCTGATCGGCCGACACTTCCTTATTGGGATACAGTGCAGCTCATCGAGAAAGCGATTATGGAAGTCAGAGAACTGGACAAATTGTTTATACGGAGACGATTTCTATCTACTATCACCATCGATGGGTCCCGCCATACCTGGTTCGAAACGCCCGAACACGACGCATTCCTGCGCACCGATTATACTGACATGCGCCCGAGGACCAGCTTCGGAAGTGAGATAAATCGGTATGAGACCGGCCTGAAGGAGCCAGTCAATAACGAACAGCTACGGAGAGCACTCGTCGAAGCTGGCCCAGCCTTCAAAAAGCAAATTATCAACCGACGTCTTGCCGTCGAGCAGAGAGCTCGGCCAGACACCAAGTTAAGGTTAGCTGGGCAACCCACTGATTGGGGAACGCTTGATAGCCAGGAGGCGTTGAGCACTCTCGACGCCATTTCTGATCAACCATTTAAAAGATACGTTTTTCTCCTGGATGCCCCTCCCGCACATTCGTGTTCGGAAGGCACCTGTGCAATTGCAGGCGGGTTTCCAAGCTGGGCAGACGCGGACCTCCGCATCAACTATCATCAATGTTCGACAAAGGAACAAATTGACTATATTGAAGACTATACGCTGATGGTGATTGCCTTCAAATACATTTTACGAAAACTGACGTTTTGGAACGTCTTTTGGTTCCAGCCGTTGATCGACAAATTGATCGCTGAAATCGAGCTTCGAGAACGATCATCGGCATTCTTTTTCGGGTGGTTCGAAACCGAGAACGGCGCTAAGGCGATGATGCTTGAATTTAACCGGATGACGGAGAAGGGGACCTTTCTCACGCGTGAGATGGAGCTCGTCTATTCGCCGCAAGGGCTCAGAGCTATTGGATTTCTCCCTATGAAGCTAACCAGTATCCTACCAACGCTACGTTCCATACGGGACGTATCGCCGCGGGAATTGGCCGCTGGATGGCCGGAGCCGTTTCCAGGTGGGAAATGGCGCCGAGAATTTGGAAGACTCGCTAAAATGGTAGATGTCCCCATTCTGAACCTGCGAGATGTCATTTTGTGCCGGTTTCAGGCGCGGCGGCGCTGGGCCGTTAAAATCAAGGAGAGCGGGGACACAAGCCCCAGAAACTTTTTTGAAGCTGTGCGTTTGTTGCGCCGATGTTCATTTCGCCGACGATCATTTCGTCCAATGTCGAGCGAAAATAGCAACTTTAAGGGGCTCAGATGAACTTTCCCGAATAAAGAGGCGCTATTTTGGCCCAAACTTTGGCTAATTTCGGCTAAACAAAAATCGGTGACATGATCGTGGTGAAATGAACGGAAATCATAGAATCAGATTAAATCTTAGAAAAGGAAACCCGTTGTTTTCTCGCAGTTCCGAGAGCTTTCGATTGGTAGCTAAATCGTGAAAATCGGACGAGTCTGCGGACCGCTAGTTAGGGGTTTTTTTTTCAGACACCCTCCCTGTATGCGGAGATAACTCGCTAACCTGCTTTTTGTGATTTTGCGAAAAACTTCGCGGGCTAGTATCTCGGTCATCATTGATTTCAACGGCCCATCACCCTTGACCGGAAGCCGCGCAACTCAACGCTACCAAATGACATATCTCACGTTCGCGTTGGGCCTATCTACGATATTAGGGAACCTTCCAGGATCTCGGCGACTCAACTTTCGTCCCAAACCAATACAGGGGGTCCCAAAAAACACCCCCCTCTAACTCGACGCAGAAGTAGCGGATCGGAATGATAGTTACACCATTCGAAAGCCCTTGAAACCCCCAGTTTGCAACAATCTTCAAAACCATGTTTTTACTTAAAGGGATAACGACGGCATACGTAATCGATGACGCGAGGGCAAGAAAACGTCTCTGCGTCTTGCCGCTGGCGTGTTCTCTGCCCTGCTGGCTACGTGCCAAAAAGTCGATCAGGGGTGATCGACCGGTGCCGTCGGTATCCCTTTAAGCCCGCTATTTTCTGAATAATCCTACCCTATAAGCGAGAAACGTATGTCTGTTTTCTGTACGGCCGTTTTCTCGGCCGTCAGGCCGAGTTTCGAGCTGATTTTTGGCATGGAGGTGGGAAATGCCATTCATAAAAAACGGTTTTTTGGATTTTTCGAAATTCTTTCATTTAACGATTTTACAAGCAAAAATGTGAAAAATCCTTAACATTTTTGGGTGCGCATGTTGTCCGGAACTTTTCTCGGCCCCTAGAAGGAATTGAGGCCTCCTTTTTGGAGGGTAGGTGGCAAAAGTAATTCCCCAGATACATTTTTTCGGATTTTGCCAAATTTTTTAAAATAAAGTTTTTATAAGGATTTTTCTGATAGGTCCTTAGTAAACCGCGGGACCGGCCGTGGTGTCCGGGCCCTAACTCGAAGCCCTGATGGAATTCCGGGCTGAAATTTGCACCGTTTATGGAATCAAGGATGGGGATCACGCGCATCTTATTACCTTTGCTAATTTTCCACAGATTCAAACTCAAAAATCGAATTTTGTAAAGTGACCAGAAGGCCTCCCTCCGGGAAGATTGGTCACCCGTATCTTTGCCCGGCCTCCCCAGGACAGAAGAGGCCTTTCCCGCATCCGCTTCCCATGTGGCCCTTGGTGTAGTGGGTTGGCGGTCGGTCTACTATGCGCGGGGTCGTGAGTTCGGATTCTGGGAGAATTTAGTTTTTTGCTTTTTGGTAGTTCGGCAAAACATATTTCCAGGCTCTCAGTGTGGGAGGTTTAGACCTGGCTCTCGCTCTAGCGCCGCAGGCCAAAGAAAAGGTTCTTGACCGAGGCTCTCGCGCCGCAGGCTAAACAGAAGGTGCTTCCTGGGCCCAGGCTCTCGCGCCGCAGGCCAGATCCTGGAGAAAAACGAGTAACTAGCGCCGCAGGCCCAAAGATTCGCGCAACGCTGGCTCTGGCGCCGCAGGCCAAAGAATGGCTTCTTGACTCAGGTTCTAGCGCCGCAGGCTAAAAAAAGGAGGGATTCAAATTCATGGTTCCTGGACGGGGTCCAGTGGAAAAGGGCCGCGAAGCGGTCTTTTTCCACTGGTTTTGTAAGATTTTGCGCTTTTTTCGGGGTTGCATGCGAAACAATTTGCCTCACTCTCCATACAAATGGCCTGGCCACAATAGCTACAAATCGCTTTTTAAATGGCTTGAAAAGTGGCGCGTTGAAGTTAAACGATGGTTTTGACGAATGTTGCAAACCGTTTCAAGGGCTTTTAAACGGTGTAGCTGCCATTCCGATCCGATACTTCTGCGTCAAGTAAAGGTGGGTGTTTTTTTGGACAACGCTGTAATATTTAAGCGTCAACCAGGGTTGAAAAGCCGCTTCGCGACTTTTCAACCCTGGCCCCGTCTGAGCCCATGATATCCTGCACATTGCATAATTCGACCGAATTTCGATGAAAAATAATGAAAAATGCTCCCTCTCCGCCGTTATATAGGCTGCCGCCACTTCCGGCTTATGCTAATTTTATCCTAACAAAGAGGCTGCCCGATTTTTTAACAAAAAGCTATTTTTAATGTCGAAAGTAGCATCATTTGCAAAATCTGCTATGCGTGCAGTCATCTCCAGATGATCACGCACCTAATGACGTATCATATGTAGCCTAATACCCTTTCTCCCTTGAGATATCCTCCGGACACCCTGACGGAAGTTGCATGCAAATGCACACACACACACACAAACACTATTTTTTTATATATAGTAGGATTTGTTTTCAGCCGGAAGCGCTTGCAAGCCGCGGCCTCTCGTCACCATTTGGCACGAAATCCTGTCAGTTTGGCAAACGCCTTTCAACGTTGCTTTTTAGGTGGTACCCAGTGCTTGCGCCAGGAGGGAAGTGGACTGTGTAGTCTGGGAAGAAAAGTATTGAATTCTCAATTTTTTTATTCTGATTCTTGTGCGTGTTCTTCCCGCATTAACAAAGTGAATGCCATTTCATGATGGCGTTTTCACGAAAATAAAGGGATGCCTTTAAAGGGCTCCGAAATACCAAAAATTGAGGTACGGACCGAAAACCGGAGCCCTGTACGGCGGAGGCCTTTACACACCCAAAGCCCGGGAAGCGCCGAAATTTGAAATTCCCCGTGGTCACCTCCAAACTCATGTTTTCTTCGACTGTTGTTCAGCTATAGTTGCTGATTAAAACTAAAAAGACTATTTAAAATTGATTGATGATTTCAAAAATGATTGTATATGCTAATTATAGTGTTTTTACAAAGAAATAGAGCAAAATCAATTTCATGTCAAATCGATCAAAATAGATCAATCAATTGCGCCCAAAATTTTTTAAACAGTTGCTCTAGAACGCAGGCAAATTAGCCGGATGGCATTATTTTGAGTATTTTAAAGCGCACGTTCAGGGAGGGGCCGTGTACTCGTCCCAACGTGTACACCCTATGGACGTTGGGACCGCGCGCGCGGCCTGCCCGTGCTGTGACAGGCAATTTCTCTCCTTTGCGGCGTGAGGCGCCCCTGGCCCCCTCGCCAGGTTGTAGCTGTGGCTGACTGGTATCCATCCGCGCCTCCCGAGCGGGGGGCCCGGGTTCGACCCCGGCCGCGGCAAAAACCTTTGCTTTTTTCCAAAAAAACGTCCCTGAACGTACCCTTTAAAGCTTAGTTTTTCGCTAAAACGTTAAATTCTGCTTTTAATGATTAAAAATATCTTTTATTTGCGCAACCAATTGTAAAGATTTATCCTTACGTTTTTACATCACTAGGTTCTTGCGAGCCCCAATTTTTTGCGCGAAATTTGCTAATTTCCACGCTGCAACACTTTGCTATTTGCACAGCCGGCAGAAAGGGGGGATAAAGGCAAAAAGTTTGAAAATTCACGCGGAATCCCTTTGGGGGGTGTCGTTTGTTCAGATGCGGAAGTTGCTGGGGCCACACCGCCGCTAGTCCAATCTAGGGGTCCGATTTTCGCTATTTGGCCAGAATATTCTCTCAAACTTTGGGAAACAACCAACTGGCAGCCAGTCTAAATGTTGACCCTAATTTTATTGGTATTTCTGGCTACCGTATCCGCCCAGGACTTTCCGGACGAATGTATCGAGGGGCGTAAGTGGCATTCGATTACGCAATGAAATTCACGCTTTTTAGCGTATCTTTCGTTTCTTGGGTGCAATGCCGGCTCGCAGCCTGTTGGTGAGTCCAAAATTTAATAAAAAATCTGCCGAAAATAGGCGATTTTAGTGATGTTCCAAGGGTCGAGGGTTCGACCCCCGGCCGCGACAATTTTTTGCTTTTTGCTTTTTAAGCTTTTAAAATTTTTCTAGGGGCTCAATGGAGCTCTAAAAAATGAAATTTAGGTGATTTGTGCATCTACGACTCGTGTCTCGTGACGACGGCAGCTGTGGTGACTACGGTGGCCGGGGGAACGGATACGGTAGTACCGGGAGGTACCGTATGAAGCAAGTGACGCTAAAAACCGATTCAGGCAGTACACAGCCAGGTTTTACCGGATCGACGAGTCCGGGGAGTTACAGTAATCCCCCATCTGGAGCACCAGTCACAGGCGGCATTTGTAGCGATCTAAGTTCACTGTAAGTTTTCGAAAATTCATTTTTTTCGCTTCGCTAGATCGTAAATCGGTTTTGTTGGCAGCCAGTTTAATCTTCAAAGCGAAACAGAAATCGAATTGCTGTAGTTACTGCCCATTTTTGATAGATTTTGTACGTTTCGCTACGCTAGAATACGCTAAAAACGTTGTTTAGGTGCGGCGTATGGGCTCGGAACGGGTTCTGCACGTCGTCATTCTACCCAGAAGCCGTTCGTCGACAACAATGCGGTATTACATGCCAATTCTGTGGAGTGCAGACTACCGTATCCACTTGTAGAGACAAGGACACAGCAGGGTAGGACCTCACTTTCCTGGTCTTTTAAAGCGCGAAAATCGACCCCGCGTGTATGTAGGTGTCGACAGCTACGTTTCGCTCCAAATTCCACGCGATACTTGCCATTTGGGTTTTTGCGTAGTTGTCTACACCTAGTGAAGGCTAGGGGTCGATTCTCACGCCTCCTAGCCCCTTTAAAGGGATGGTAACCCTGGAAAAATTCAATTTTCAGTTGCCCTGTCTGGCAGAAGAACGGTTTCTGCCAATCGAGTTTCTACAACGAAACAATTCGAAGGGAGCTGTGCCTGAAAAGTTGCGGATATTGCTGAACAAGAAATCATTTTAATTGATTTTTATATATTTATTTAAAGTTTTTTATTTGCTTCATTAAAACCATCTTTTAATTTCATGAAACATCCGGTGTACTTTAGAAATGTTTTTCGAGTGATATTTATGTGATGCAAAATAGCAATAAAAGGCAAAACAGAAAATTTATATTTTTCCGAAGCCATTAAAAATTTCTCAATCGCGAAACTGACGTGTTTTCTTCAGCTCCATTTGCCGAGCCTTCGGTATCGGATTTTGAGGGTTCGCTGAAAAAAGCTTTTAGCGCAATTTTTTATTCCATATTTGCGATTTTTGGCGCATGAGAATTTTTTTTACCGGGATTACGGTAGTCTAAAATCTTCAAAAATATTTTTTTGCACCTGAAAAGCGAAACTGGCTGCCAATTAAAAGCACCGTACCTATCCTCTCCTTCCCCAACCGAAAGTACGGTAGTTGGGGCATCAGAAGCCACAGACACCACCTCGTCATTTGGTGCATCCGTACTCGACACCGGCGGCAATACCAGCCCTGCCGTCTCGGTCACCATTTGGGCACCCTAAATTACGGGAAGGCTACAGTGCACTTCAGTTTACACCTACCGTATCCTGGTCAGGTTGTTCGGTTGATGATTGTGAAATTACGGCCGCATCCTGGCTCGTAATTAGAGGGGTTTCAGGTGGTTCATTGAAAGGATTCGGCTCCGGAGACACCATTCTGAACGAGGGGATACTATGGACTGCATAGTGGAATTTGTGGTTTTTAGCCCAGTTAAAAGGATTGCGACATCAGAATCCGGCTGAACGTGCCGACTGTCACCTTCCCTGAACAACTCCTTTAAAAAATTGGATTTTCCTAGCGTAATCGGTCCTGTTTTTTTTAAATTGCATGACGTAAAGGGCTTATTTTTATCGCGTAATTGGACAAACTTCCTCGAAAACCCATTAAATTTTTTCATAGCGTAATCGATTCCCTTTTTATCGAATTTCATGGCGTAACGGACTGATTTCGGTCGCGTAACCGGTTAAATCTTATACGCATCTCCCTAATAACTCACATGTCCATATTTTCGGCACTGTTACTCCCAGGGGATTCGATAGGTATAGATGTCGTCTCTTCCCCAGTATTAGCGTCAGCAGTAATACTCGGAATTGTGGATTTGGTTTGGAATAGACCGGAATTGAGGACGGCTTGTTTGATTATCGATTCGACAATGCCACCGCCATCTCGTGTCGTCGTTTCATCTACCGGCGTCGTGCTGAAAAATTCGGATTTTCCGCTTCAACGGCCCTCTAAGCAAAATTTTAGAAAATTCCCCAACAAATCTTTGCTAGTTTGCCATCTCCTGATTTTAACTGTCAGTCGGGCAAGCTCGCATAGATCCTTTGGGAGCGAAAACATCCATTACAGTTTTGATCTTTTACTCCAAGGCCCCTTTAAACGGATTTTTGAAAATTCCGCAAAGTATCTTTGCTAGTTTCCCGTCCAAATTTTAAACTGGCGGCCGGGCAAGCTAGCAGAGACCATTTGAGACAGAAAACCGTTACTTCCGGTTTATTTTGTTCGAATTTCCACTCAAAATCGATTTTTGAAAAATTCCGCAAAAATCTCTGTTCTCAGAATCTTTCGCCAAATGCTTATCTGTCAGCCAGGCAAGCTAGCAGAAAACCTTTGAGCGCGAAAAATCGTAATTTCGACCCCTTACGTAGTCTCTGGTACCATAGTAGTCGTGGTAGTTGTTGTAGTCTCTGGTCCGGGTACGTAAGTGTACTGTACACGCCATACCGTGCCTGAAAGTAATGGAAGTCGATAAACTGGCGGGCAGTAGAGCGGTTTTACGATGGCATGCTAGCAAAGGCGATTTGCGGAATCCGATACCTCGAATGACCAATCTATCAGGAATACATGCTCCCTGTTGGGCAGATAGCTCAGCCCTAATCGAATATCGCTGAAAGATATCTCGATTCCATGGCTTTCTCTTGTCTCCACTCCAAAGTACGTATTTGTTTTCCTCGATTCTGAAAATCGAGGTTATTGATTACGCTAGAAAAAATGCATTAAAAATTGATTTTTCTCATTTTAAAAAGTTCCAGTCTTCTAAAAATAATTAAATTGCATCAAAACACCATAAAATTCGGCATGATTAATTTTTATTTATGGTATTGAAGAAGTTACGGCGTAGAAATTATTAGGCTTATCCGATTACGACATGAAAAACTTACCCGACAGAAATGAGGAATTGGCGTCGATAGGGGAAATACGGATCGGCGTGGAGAACGTTTCGTTTGCTGGCTGTACCATCCTAAATAAATTTTTTTCAATAGACCTAGCTAACTGTAAAGTGTTTTATTCAAGTTGGAGTTTCGATTCGGGACCAAGTGCATCTTGTGCAGAATTTTTCGCTGATTCCCGAATCCGCTTTCCAAATTTGCTGCGGACTTTTATTTTGAAAGTTATACATCAGTTATGATAGTGTTTTTCACCAAAATCAAGGAACCGTTATCGTTTTCGATTTTCCTGATCAATTTCAACTTCGAAATTGGTTGGAGATTGGCTGGACAAGCATCTTAAAAGTCAAAACAAGCTTTTTATAAAAAATTAGATTGTTTTATGCAAAAAGCAAAAGAAAGATGCAGGGCGGGGATCCGAACGATCCGCCCTGCGCTTGGCAAGCGAGCACTTTGCCAATGCACCATGGTGCCAACTGGGAAGGGAGCTGTGAGCGCGTACTTCAGGGCCCCTGGACCAGATCGAACCAAGGAGGGAATAGTGGGCCAGAATCCGAGTTTTTGGCTTTTTCAAGCTTAATTTGCACCAAAAATGACTTTTTAAATAAAAGTCCGCAGCAAATTTGGAAAACGGATTCGGTATCAGCAAAAAATTCTGCACAAGATGCACTTGGTCCCGAATCGAAACTCCAACTTGAGTAAAAATACTTTACAGTAAGAGAAAAATAAAATATGTCAATCATCCAACAATAAATTTACTGTAATAAAACAAAAAGATTTAAAAATCTGAAAAAATTTAGTTTAATTAAAAAATGGTTTTTGTAATTTTAAACGGACCCAATCATCGGAAGTGACCGTCAAATCACAGCTGTAGTGGAAATGCCACCACTCGTCCACATCAATCTGTAGGTAGGATTACATGTCGTAAACGACTGCTAAAAATTGGCTCACCTCCGGCAGACAGGAGTCGATTTTGGCGGAAAATACGGCCTTGCCGAGCAGACTGCACACCAGATTCACCTCCAGACTACAAAAATAATCAGTACTTGCAAGAGCAAAAAGTTTGTTTCGGGCGGGGATCGAACCCACGACCTTTCGCGCGATCGAAACGCTCTGAAATTAAATTAAAACGCAGTATCGACTAGACTGGATGTCAGTTTAAACTTCAGAATACAAAAAATAGCTAAATTTCAAAATTAAAAAGTCTGCCGTCTGCGGGAGTCGAACCCTCGACCCTTGGATCGAAAAATTAGGCCACAAATCATTAAACTGACTGCCATACCTTTGAAACAAATCCTCCGCATTTGCCGAAATCACATAGGAATCCCCCACTTTCCCATCAATCTCGATTTCCTTCGTTTTGAAGAGAGCCGAATTCTGAAATCGATCAAAAAACTGCCTGACACCCAATTGATTACACCAGCAATTACTGTTAAATTTTAACAGTAAATTTATTGGCTGGAGGCCAGAAAAGAGTTTTATAAGCCTAAACAACTTTAAATTTCCGTTTATAAGTTATAAAATGCTTACCACCCCAACTCCGAGCCAGAAGAATAGTAGGTGGGCAAAAAGTGTGAAAAGTCGGGGCATTTCCCGTTTTTCAGGATCATCATTCCGGGGAGTCGGGACATAGGGATGATCACTTTTTTACGGAGAAAGAGTAGAGAGAGAGAGAGAGAGAGAGAGAGAGAACCCATCTATCATCATTATCATATCCGCCAGCGGGAAAGAGAGTTGTATGAAAAACCCGTATGTGAAGGTAAAAAGGTAGTAAAACTATCTACAAGAGGTAACTGACAGCCAAAAATGGAAATCCTCTGCAGCAATCTAGGAGCTTTCCTAAAGCATCTCAGCTAACAAGATCTCCGCCCCGGTCAATGATAAGACAACCGTGACTAATATGCAAGTAGGGAGGAAGTGGAGGAACAGATAGACAGACAGCTAGACCCTCTGGCTAACCCAGACGGTCCTTCTGATGGTTAGGCTGGTAAAAGACGAGGTAGGTAGTGATATTAAGACGAGCCCCTGTTTCTGCTTTTTTAATAAAAATCTCAGCAAGTCGATCGCTCGAGTCGATTCCATCTTCATATCGTTTTTTTTGGCAGAGACGGCACGATGATTGCGCTAATTCTTCCACTTCAAAAATTAGCAAAACGAAATTCAAGTTTCGAATCGTATCGACCATTGGCGATCTTTCTAGCCCCACGCGAGCTTTAATTTAAAGAGATGAGGACGGCATCTGTTGAACCCCCCTTGGGGAGGGGGGGTTCAACAGATGTAGCGGCGAGAGAGGCCGCCCAGGGAAAGGCGCAGAGACATTTTCTTTCCCGCGCGTAATCGATTGACTTATGCCGCCCCTATCCCTTTAAGCAGTGCCTCAGTAAGAAAGGATTCCTTTATTCCACGCTCTTTCTCTGGCCTACAGAATACAGATTCGATGCACTGATTCAGTCCGCCTCTCTTCTCCTTTTTCATCAGATGACTCAGACGAGACGCCGTCCCACGGCCCAGGCCAGCCGATTATCGATCGATGCCGGAGCTGATAGCCCGCAGAGAGGCCCCCTTTTCTTTCCATATTTTCTGAATTTGGGCCAGGCTTTCGAACTGATCGCTTTCTTGAGAAGACGCCCGTTCCTCTTTACACCTCTCCCTCTTTCTCTCTTCTCAAATATTTGCCGATGAATCAGCTGTGTGCAGCCATCTTTCCCCGTTCCTCCCTCCCAAAAGCCATACGCAAATTTACGTCATGTTTTTACGTTTTAATTTATGCTTTTTGGCACCCAACTAACGGTTTTATCGATTAAAATTAGTAGCAATTGCTTTTATAAAAAATTTTGATCGCTAAAACTCCGGATTGTTTTGCAGTTTGGCCATATTTCATCCGATTACGCTATCAAAATCTAACCTGAAAATTTTCGAGAGGCATTTTTCCTGGAATTTACTTGTCTGGCGGGTGGCCAAGAATAAACAAACAACATAAATATCTTTTTAAAGCCGCATTTTTTAATTTTTCCGGTTATTCAGTTTTGCGTTCTTTATTACATTACGCGGTTAAATTCTGTATTCTTTTTATTAGGTTTTAACGATTTATTGAGCCTAATTTGCAGCAATAAATCAATTCCAACCCTTTTTTTGGTCCAGATCCATTGTGTTTCCCTAATTTGCATAATCGTCAAAAGGATGGCCCCGTAGCCCCGGGTCTTTCTTTCTTTCTCTCGCCCCCTTATTCGATGGTGCTCAACTTTTACGATGTCGTTCTCAAGGTCTCTCTCTCTCTCTCTCTCTCTCATCACGGACAATACCTGACCAGGACTGCCGTTGGTATTTTTGAAAACCTATTGAAGCAAAGGCTGATCCAAAAAGCCGATGGCTTATGACTTCAGCGGTCCTTTAAAATCGAAAAAATGCCAAAAATCCGTTGATCTGGAAGCCAATCTCTTGTTGCGAACACTCATCGACGCATTCGTAGACAGTATTAGGTTATACTGCTTTCTAGAGAATCCTTTCTCGTGTGGATTTTGACTTCAGCCGCCCTTTAAAAGCGAAAAATCCGTGTAATCTCTCTATCTGATAGCCATTCTATCGATTCTATCTGTTATAGACGCATTAATGGACCAAATTAATTTATGCAGTTTGCGAATTTTTCGCTACGATACCCCGAATTTCGCGAATTTCGAGCTACTCCCTAGCTGGGTCCATTTCTGTAACATAAGCTGCAGTGTCTCCCAGGTAGTCGATTCTGTCTGTCTCTCTGTCTGCCAGTGTGTTCGTTCCATTGGTGTATCCCCCCCGGTTCCGTTTATTTACCCACCCTCTCCCCCCATCCAAAGGTCTACACCATGGTCAGGGTGTTCCACTAGGGTCTCTCTCTCTCTCTCTCTCTCTCTCTCTCGTGTCCAATATCGATCGAATACCCTTCCCAGAAGGCCATACCTGTCCATCGCCCTAAAAGGAACGCCCCAGGCACTCTGCCCCCTACCAAGTGGCGAGGCAGCCTCTTTTTGTGCCGCACCAACGCGCCGCCCCGGCTGTACGGAGGTGTAAGGTGTAGTCTGGCTGGCAGTTAAGCTATTAGTGCGTATTCTGGCTATTCTGTCTGCCAATAATGTTTTCCGATTCCTTTAAAACTCATTTTTTGCCGACTTGCAGATTTCCTCATCATTCGTGGCTTTTTTTAGGTTGCCGAGGCTGGCCTGATACGTACAGAGGTGTAAGGTGTACTTTGGCGTTCAATTAAGCTTTTCTGACATACACTAGGGTTCTCGGCTCCTTTAAAATGCAACTTTTTTTGCTCGGTGGTCTATTCTGCCATTATTCGTGGCTTTTCCTAGCTCCTACCATTTGTGGTTGTACGTACGGAGGTGTAAGCCGTATTCTGTCGTTCAGTTAGGCTTTTCTGTCGGGCAATAGGGTACCCTGATCATTTAAAATGATTTTTTTGCTAGATTTTCTATTATTCTATTACTATTTCTATTAATACGTTTCCAAGGTTTTCGAGTCTCAGTTTTGCTTAAAACGTATTTTTGCGTATTCTGCCGTACAAATAAGTTCTTTCTGCGAGTAGCTTGCAGTTTTGCGTATTCTGGCGCACAGTAAAAGGCTATAAGGCCCGTCAAAATTCGATTTCTGTTCGGTTGTCTATCGTGGCATGCAAAATGGATCCGAATTATGGTATTTTTGTGGATTCCTTGAGTTTTTAATTATATCCGATGATGGAGTTTTCCATTTTTTATTCTGGCACCAATCCATATATATGCGAGTTGGTACGCCGGAATGGCCTTCATTTTTTGCCAGCCCTTCCACACCGACTAGGTCAACGCCTAACAACTCGACCTTCCAGCCCCCATACTAGGGACTCTACCAGCCGCTAACCAAATGGCCTCAGGGCATATTCTCCACTTTTGACACCTGTAGGCGGTCAACTGATTGGCAGTTCAGCTATTTTCATGTTTAAAGGGACCGGGAAGTCCGATTCTAGCGGCTACAATCTTGCGCTCTACCTAGAGGCGGCCGAATATGGGCCCTCAGACTAAATCGTTATTTTTGAAACCTATTGACAGCACTAAACGTCCAACTGTTTGGCAGTTAGGGAATTTTCAAATTTTAAGGGTCCGGCAAGGCCGTTGTCTGACAACAGACCGGTTGTGGAATTTTCATGGCACAAAGCTAGCCACAGGTTTAAAATCGAGCTAAAATCACCCATTTTTGCAAATAATTCTAATTTTTCTTTTATGTATTGTTTTTTCTGTCCTCCAGTCTACGCTTTACTCAGAAAATTCAAATATTTTCAGCTACTTCTCTATTTATTGGCCAGCTACTCGATGATTCCGCGGTGGTGACACATGGAGAAGCCATTTCTCATACTAATCGGTCTCTATGGCCTCTTTCAAATTGCAAATCCACAGGGGCAGGTGAGCAGATTCAATTTTCAAAAAGCAGAAAGTTTGCGCCGAGCCGGGATTCGAACCCGGGTCGTGAGATTGGCAGGCAAACTCACTATCCACTAGGCTAAAGTACGCTTTTCCAAGATGAAAACCAAATATATCCACTTTATGCCAGTCAGTTTGTCGTATTTTCAAAAAACAAAACGTTTTGTTGCCGGCGGGATTCGAACCCGGGTCGTCAGCTTGGTATTCAAACTCACTATCCACTAGGCCACGTCAGTATCAGGAAATTTCAACAAAAAAACCCGAGAAAATCTCCATTTCCGCTTGCAGCCAGCCGACCGTGGCCTGCGGACAAACCTTGGACCTCCGAAGAACATCCTCGGCGGCTCGTACGCGAATAATGTGACGCTATTCTTTCGGAATTCCCCGTATCGGTCAGTTTGCAGGCAGATTGACGATATATCGATTATTTTAGGATAGAGAAAGATCTGATCGTTGAGAAGGGAGTGACACTGACGATAGAGACTGGCACTCAGCTATTATTCGATACGGGAGTCGGACTCATCGTTCAAGGGATAATTCGAGCTGTCGTAAGTTGGAGCCGGGTGGAATATGCGTGAAAATCTTGATTTCGTTAAACTGACAGTTATAAAATGTGCATGAAACTTTTGAGCACGAGTTTTAAAGGAACTGACAAGTTCGGGGTTATGCAGTTTTTCGGTTTCTGTCATTTTTGCCGTTAGTATGAATTTGGAAATTTTTTCTGAAAATATGCATAGAAATTTCAAGTTCAGTTTTAAAGGGACCATGAAGTCAAAAGTTTCAAAAAGTCCAGAAAGACCACATTTTTAGGGCAATGAATTCGCGCACATCCAGATGCTACCGTACAACCAGGATTTCGATCAGGAGTTTGACATTCCGCGATTTCGGCTGATTGATGGGCCAACTGTCAAGCAGGTAAGCGATTACGACCGGTAATTCCGTATCGAACAATAGTTTACGAAATTAAATTTCAAAAACTATGAACAATTTTTAGGGTCGCCTCCAGATGAAGATCCACGATCGATGGAGGAGCGTTTGCACACAGTTGACAAAGTAACCGCTTTTGGGGTTTTTAAAGGGATCGTGATAGCTGGGAAATTTAGCTACCGTAACCATTACTGCGTGCCAGAAAAAATAAAAATGACAAAAGCAAGATAATGGAAATTATTTTCAGTTGGACGAGCGTCGATTATACGGTAGCCTGCCGGTCAATGGGATATGCCGACGGAGGTGGGAGATTTTTTTGGTGTTGGGTGTACTGTAGTCCAGTTGATCGATTAGTTATTTTTTTTTTTATTTTATATTTTTTAAAATTATAAAATTTAATTTTTAAAAAAAATTTTATATTTTTTTTTTTTTTTCTCCCCTTTTTTTTTTTTTTTAACTACAAACTACAACCCCATAATTTTCAGGATTCTGGCGTTGGTACCTTCGGAATAACGACACATTCCCGGCAGTAGTTCCCCGGCCAGACTGTCCGCCAATGGCACCAAGTCTACTCGATTGTCCGGGGTGCGTTTTTCCATTTTAAAGGGCTATTGGAGGCAAAATCGGATATATTTAATTTGGAACGTTCAAAAATTGACAAACTGCCAGCCAGTTTAGCGATTCATAACGTATTTTTGCCTTTTTAAAGGGCCGTTGAAGGCTATGGATTCGATTTTTAGCAAATAGCCAGTCATTTTATCGATCGATACAGTGATTTTCGATTGGCCAACTTTTTCAATTTTTTTTCATGAAACTATCCCTCCATTTTTCAGCCTATCCGACGAGTCCAAAATTCCGATGTCCGAGAATCTATGCCAGGGTGAAGATGATGTCGGGATGATTTGTTGGGGACAGCCAACATTCAAGGGGTGGAGTCGACACTGGAAAGGTACGGTAATTAGAGCGATCTTAAAGGATTTCACCAAACAGAAAAATCTGATAATTATCGAAAAATTCGCCACAAATTTAAAAATCGTGTAAAATACCGTTTTTGAGCGTCTCTAAATGCATGTCGTAATTACATAGGAAAACACGTTTTTAACGGGAAAACCTATTTTAATAATTCTGAGCAATTTTATTTTTCAGCACAAGCAATTTCATGGCGTAATTGAATAGGAGTTTTCGTGGTCCACACAAAAGACTGAAATTGCGTTTAAAATTGCATTTTGCGTTACCGGACCCAGACGAATTTTGTGGCGTAATCGATTGCGGTCTATCGAATTGATTACGCTACTTAATTCATTTCAGGCCTTCAAATCCTGAATTCCCCGTTCGGTTATGTGAACGCGGATCCGGATAATGTGGCAGTACAGAGAGAATCGGCCAGTCGACTCGAATGGATCGATATTTTGTATGCCGGATATGATGGGTATGTCAAAATATAGAAATATACCTTTATTACTATTAAATACGTTTTCTAAGTTCATACTGTCATGCAACAATCTTTTTAGAGCCTCAAAAAACGCAACGCCAGCCCTGTACATTGAAGGCGTGCCACCGCTAATGAACGGTACGACATGCATTTTTGTATTTCGGTGGCTGCAAACTACAACCTGGCTTTAGCGATTGATTTCTGTAGTCTAGTAGCCAGTAGACTTACTAAACTACAAACTACAAAAACTACAGACTACACTTCCATCTTAACGTTATTTTTCGATAATCTGGCGGCCAGTAGGCATAATTAAGCCATAAACTACGGAAAATACAAATTACAAATCAATTGTCACCATTTTTTTTAGCTAATCTGGCAGCCAGCTTGGCCATTTATCGCTATAGAATTTTTGTAACTACCTATTTCAGGTATCCGAGTGGAAAGAAGCGGCCGTGATGGTGTCTATTTCTACGAACCGAGTGGCCCGATTTTGATAGCAAATTCGACGTTTTCCTTTAATCGTGGCCACGGCATTGCAATCGACAACACGACAGGTATATATGGAAGCCAGAAAATCGATTAAATCAATCGATTTCTTTAGATGGTCGTGCATTTATCAATTATACGATGATTGAGGGAAATCTGGGTGATGGAATCTGGTATCGACAGAAAGGGAAAGGAAGTATCAATGTTGGACTCATTGATCGAGTGCAGGGCAGTAAGTTCATTACGACAGCATATTTTTAATGGTCTAAACGCATAACTGCCGTCCAATTGGCACATTCTCACCCAAAACTAAAATTTTTTGCAGGTTTTCCAAAAAATCGACTTTTTCAAAAATTAGAAAATTTTTGAAATTCGTAAATATTATTGTGGCTATTTTTCTGTAAAATTCATCTTTGCACAAGGTTGGCCGTAGAAATCGTACGAATAGTTAAATTAATTTCAGTATTTTCGTTTAAAAATACATAAACTCATTTTTTAGCAATTAAAAATCGGCATTTTTGCAAAATATGAAAAATTTTGGTACATAATTTTACAACGAAATTTACGCATTTACAATTTTTAGAAAATACAAAAACAATATTAGGAAATAATTTCAGTTTTCGAATAATAATTTTTCGAATTTTAAAATTTTTTGAAGTCAATTTTTATGTGTTTTTTTTTGCAGGAACAAAGCGTCAGATGCAGATCAGCGACAGTCTCAACCAGATCGAGATTCCGCAAGTGGACATTTGCCAGAATCACTCGGCGCCAACGGCCCACTATTTCCCCTACCTACTCCGAGCCCTTCTGGAAGAGAATACGCTTCTGGACCCGCTAATTCCATCCCCGTGTTGGATTACCGTATCCCTCCCCCCACGGCTACCCTATACATATTCTCTACAATTTCTGAGCGTCAAAAATAAGAATCCAGAGGATACGTATACCTTTCTGAGGATCTGTGAGGGAGGGCATGATCCACAGGTTGAGACGTGTCTTCATGAGCTCGCAAAAGTTCCGATAATTGATGAGAAGTTGCCACAATCGCTCGCGATACGGTGGGTATTTTTATTTTGACGATTTTATGCGTTTTCTGGGTCCCATTGAGTACTTCTAGCTACTTCCTATCGGCATAAGAGTTATGCGGTTTTGAGAAATCCTTAGTTCCCATTTTTGTGACTGCGAAAATCATGTTGTAATTTTTTTACTGCTAAAATGGTTTTTTTGGGGTCCCAAGAACAGAATTGGATAGCTTTTGAAGACTTAAAGGGGCTACGAAATGCCAAAAATTGAGTAACGGCCCGAAAATCGGAGCCCTGTACGTCGGAGGCCTCTGTACACCCAGGGGCCCGGGAACCTCGCAAAATTTGAAATTGCCTGTTGTCACCTCGAAATCGCGGTCTCGGCTGTTTCTGGGCCAAATTTGATGATTAAAACACCAAAACTATTTAAAATTGAGTCAGGATTCCAGAAATAAGCTCAGAATCAGCGAATTATAGTGTTTTCACAAAGAAACCGGGCAAAAACAGCTTCGCGCAAAAATCGACAGAGTGAGGGCTCTCGTCCCGCAGCGCGCGCTGGCAATTTGCCAGAAATCAAAGAGCCCTCCCAAAAGGGCTTTGATTTGGCAGTTCGGAACCCCTTTAAGAATACGCTAGAGGTGATGCGGTCTTTCGAAATCTTATTTTTTCCCCTCTCTTACTGCCAAAAATCAGTTGCCTCGAGGGCAATGTCCTAAAATGTCAGGAAGCTTTAGGGATGCCGTGGGAGTTTTTCGAACTTTTTTACCACGATTCAACTTACTGGTTGGTAAAAATTACTATAACCTTTTTTAGCTCCTCTGGAAAACCTCTAATGATCTCGCTAATCCACGAATTGGGCGGCGATCTTCAAGGATATGTGAAATCTGCAGTCGACGTCATCTTTCGAGTTCATGCTTCTGTCCTCGGTGAGTCAGTTTGACGGTCAGTACGATACAGTCCTTTAGACAAAGCCTACTACGGCCTGAACGTGACAAACTCGATTATTCGTGACAATATCGGGAGTGGAATCGAGGCATGGGATATCAGAGACAGGACAGCACTCACTAATGTCTCTATACAATCAAATGAAGGACTGGCTGGACTGTTAATAAGAGATGGGGCAGCCGATATTTGGTTGAATGAGACGAGAATTGATGAGAATTGGGGTGATGGAATGAATGTTTCGTATGCTGGAGGGTCGATTACGGTCAATGGGACCAGTTTTAGGAGGAATCGATGGAGGGGTACGTTTTTTGGAGGGCAGTTGAAAACTTTTTATAAAAATGAAAATGATTGGTGCTTTTAAACCTTTAAAAATCGCTAAATTGGCAGCCAGTTTGTATAGAAAACGATGAGTCACTTCTTTAGAAATTCGAAAATGAATAAATTGGGTTCAAAATGCGCGAAAAAAATCGATGAATTGTTAGTCAGTTTATCTAAAAACAATAAGCTGCCTATTAAAGTATTGCAAATCGATAAACTAGCGCTTAAATTTTACAAAAATCGATAAAGTGCCTGTCAGTTTACCCAAAAATTAATAAAGCGCTTTTAAAATACCTTAAAATTGAGACCGTTGTATATTATGTACGTATATTATGTAAAAGTTACTAAAATAACCGTGAAGAACTAGACAAACGTTAGTTTCTCCGCTAAAAACCTGAAAAATCGTTAAACCGCCGGCCGAACCTGATAGAAAACATTTAAATGAGGTACCGAAAGCGCTATGGCGCAAAATACGTGCCAAAAAGTAAAAACTGAGGAACTGACCGTCACGTTAGCTAAAATGCGTTAAAAAATCTGGCAAATTTTTAAAATAAAAATTGCAGCGAGAATCGATAAACTGACTTCCATTTGACCTAAAAATGGCTAAATTGGCCTCTCACCTTTCAGGCGCCGCTTTCCACTTCAACGAAACATCTCCCTACCTTGCCCTCCACCATGAAATCATCTTCAAAGGCCGTCCCTCGAATAACATCTTTTACGTTCCGACGCGTGTCAGTGAGAATCTTTGGGGCGGAATATTAGTGGGCAATTTCTGCTATCCAGCCTACAGGAATATCGAACCAAAGGTATCCTTTTATTAAATCGAATTTTAATTTTATACCATTTTATCAAAATTTCTTTTTTAAATAATTGTATTTTGAATTCTATTGTTACTCTGGCACGCAACGCGCACTGTTTAGCCACATTTACCTGTCGTGATCAATTAAACCATGAAAAGAAAAAATTTCTAGCAAATCCAAAGGAATGGGTAACCGCGCCGCGACACGCACCGCGTCTCGGTTCCGCGACGACGTGCGCGTTGCGTGTCGCGGCGCGGCAAATTCTAGAAAGGCGCGATATAGTGCTGGCTTGCCGTGCCGCGACACGCAACGTGCAACGCGTACACCTCTTTTCCACCCCAAAAACATCGTAATCCATTAGGCAACGAAAAGGCGTGCGTGTGTGCGCGTTGCGTGTCGCGGGGCGGCAAAATTTTTTGGAAATGCCATGAAAATCCGAGTATTTAAAACACTTTTTCTAAATTAATTTATTTCCAGGTTCTAATAAATTGGGTTCAATTCGGAAAGAACGTCTACCATCCAGCCCTCGAAATATTTGCCTGTCAATCGGATCGAGTGGCCAAATCAATTGTGGATGTGACGGGGAACACTTTTGAGGGTAAGCAAAAAGAGTAGGGCTGTATTACATAGCGTAACTAATTAAACATTCGTTAACAAAACTCATTTTTCGCCCTTTTGGAGCTCGGGGAGTAGTTTCAGGTCGTAATCGTATAGTCCCAGGGCGAAATTAGGTTATACCGTATAAAAAAACTGATTTTTAGCCTTTCTGAACATTAAAGTGTAATTTAAAGTCGTAATCGCTTAAGTTTCAGCCCAAAGTGGATTATGCAGCATTTTTATACTGATTTTGAGGTTCTTAGGAGGTTCAAAAAGTTAAATTCACGCCAGACCGACGAAAAAGCCGCGAAAAACATTTTAATTTTGGCTTTTTCCTAGCAAACGGTTATGTAGTTTATGCGAAACCCTGCATTATCGATTTTCGGTGTTTTTTGAGAAAGTTACTAGGGTTTTACTGGATGCCAAAAAGAGTCAAAATAGTTGTTCAAAAATTTCCAGGATCGATTGGATGTCAGAAAGCCTAAAAATAGTTTAAAACATATTTTTCTGTCATTCATATCAATTTTGGAGGTCTGTGAAACGTTAATTACCCTAGCTGGACAGCAGGAAACTTAAAAACCACAAAAAACCCTTAAATCGTCAATATTTTTGCAGCAAACGGCGGGATGAGCCTCCGAATCCTTCCACTCGTCAATATGCACGCTATCATTTCGAGTAATCTCTTCATGGCAAATAACGACACGGCTCTACTCATCAAAAACTCAGCCCATCCGTGGCTGGGCAATCTGTATGCAGATGTGGCAATATCAAAGAATGCCTTCAAATTCAATCGAGGGCAATATATCGTGAATATCGGATTGAATGAAGATGCCCCAAATCAGAAGATGATCTTCAATCAACAGAATGAAATTAGGGAGAATCGGGTATTTAACCCGTATCCCTCGCTGCAACCAAGGAGTACACCGTATGCTGCACTCGTCGTGTCGAGCAGGTCAGAATTTCCATCAAAAAATCAAAATTAGTTTTAAAATTGGCAAACTGCTATGCAGGAAAAAATATTTACCCAAAAAACGGATTAAAAATCGGTTTGTGGCTTGTAGTTTTGATTGATTTACTCTAACTGATGACCTGCTTGACAAATATATAAAAATATTGGCATTAAATTTAATTTTAAAAATTCTTACCAAGTTTTTTGGGTAAACTGCCAGCCAGCAAATGTTTGAACAACACATAATTTTGTATTTTTCGGTCCACATTAACTAAATGGCCTTAACTGGCCATCATACTTTACAAATTCAATCGAGGTATTTGCATTAAAATTTATTTTTACGAAATTATATAGTTTGTTTTGTAATCTGCGAGACAGCTAATGGTAATGCAAATGCAGCTTTCAATTGGATGTCAGATTGATAAAAAAATCAATAAAAAATAAGCGGAATTCACGCTAAAATAAAAAGTGGTTGTTTTAACCTTGTACCGATTAAAATGGCGTATCAGATTGCCCAAAAATCGATAAAAACAAGCAAAATTCTCCTCAAAGTTAAAAAATCAAGCAAATCCAATTTTGCAGCAACGTCATCCTCCACCGGAACTGTTTCAAGAACCCCGAGGCCGAATACGAGATCGCCACCGAGCTACAAGAACACGCAAAGTCAATAGATGCCAGGGAGAATAATTGGGGTATCCCATTCCCATCCCAATTCATGAAGAAGATCTTTGATCAATTCCTCCGCTACAGTCTCGCCTCAATCGATATCGATCCATATGCGGCTGTTTGTAATCAAAGGAATCCCCATGTCACCAGACAACAAGAATACTTCCGTCCATTTCGGCCGAATGACGAGAGACCATTCGAGATTGGAGGCGTTGTTTTTGAGAATAATGATCTGCAAAAGGGAAGATATATCGTCACTTCGGATCTTCATGTTTCTCCTGGGGCTAGATTGGGCATTGCTGCTGGGAGTACTTTCGAATTTGCGCCGAATGTTGGAATGCTCGTTGAAGGTATGTCATTTGGTGTAATTCTATCGCGTAATCGCTTCGAAAAACCTGAATTACATGACGTAATCGTTAAAACAGTGGCAATTATACACTGGTCCACATAATTATGGAGCCACCCAAAATTTTTCAAAAATCTCGATTTCTGGCGGCTTTCAAGAAACACTTTCTATTAGTGAAATAAGCCGTATACCATCACAACTTTACACAACAAGTCCGTTTTTTGATTCGAGAACACAAAAATTTTTAACGAAGATTTTCGCCTAAAAGGCTCTTTGGAAAATCCACATAATTATGGAGCCACTCGTCTGCAATTCTTCTTTTTTTCGATATCCACACAACCATCCTGATTTATATTTTCCAGTAATTAATGGATCATCGTTTTGCCGGATGGCACGCGTGAAAGCCCTATCTGACTTTGAAAAGGGTAAAATTGATGCGAAATTGAAACAGGGCCTGTCGCATCGACAAATCGCTCCGGATATGGGCGAAAGCCACAAAATTATCGACAATTTCGCCAAAGATCCAGCTGGATATGGAACGGCAGTACACCCAGGCCACCCCCCACTCTTTTCCGATCGCCAAAAACGCTTCATAATTCGAAAGGCATTCAACCAAATCACGGCCGCTACCCGAATTAAAGCCGATTTGAAGCCGGATTTCTCGACAGCAACCATACGACGCGTGTTTTCGAAGAGGAACTTCATAAGATGGCGGAGAATGAATAAAGCGCCGATGCTCGACCCATGCCATCGCCAAGATCGTGTCGCAATTGCTCGGCGAAATCAGCGGATAGACTGGCCAAAAGTCAGGGTTCTTTAAAAGGCTCAAAATCTCTTCAAGTCATTTTTCCCGACAAAGAGAAGTTTAAATGTGATGACCCAGACGTGTTCCGCCACTATTGGTACGATTTGCAAAAAGACCAGCTCCGATTTGCCCGACGCAACTTTCGAGTTGGTAGCGTCTTGCTGTGGGCAGCCATTTCTTCAGAAGGACGAGTCAAATTGTGCTTCATCTCTCATAAAATGAACCGAGTCGACTACCGACAAGCGTTGCGATGGGGAATTCTGCCATTTTGGCGAAGAAATCGGAACCGAAGGTTCATTTTCATGCAAGATGGGGGTCCCCATTCGAACTCAGGACTGGTGTCGAAACCGAGGAATCGATCTCCTGGCCTGCCAGCCTGTTCCCCTGATCTGAACATCATTGAAAACGGTTGGGGGTACATGGTAGGCAAGATGTAACATGGAAACAAGACTTATCGGAACTTAGGCCAGCTCAAAAAGGCCATAATCGACGCGTGGCAGCAAGTCGACCAGAAGCTGCTCGATAACCTCCACCTGAGCATGGACAGCCGTGTTTTCCAGCTCGTACAAAGAAATGGAGCCGCCACCGATAATTGAATTTGCTTTGAGCAATTTGTTATCGATTTTTCATATTTTATAAAAAAATTACCGGAGTGGCTCCATAATTATGTGGATTTTCCAAAGAGCCTTTTAGGCGAAAATCTTCGTTAAAAATTTTTGTGTTCTCGAATCAAAAAACGGACTTGTTGTGTAAAGTTGTGATGGTATACGGCTTATTTCACTAATAGAAAGTGTTTCTTGAAAGCCGCCAGAAATCGAGGTTTTTGAAAAATTTTGGGTGGCCCCATAATTATGTGGACCAGTGTATGTCGTGATCGATTAGACCCTGCGAAATAGATTGCGTAATCCTTTAGACTTTTGCGCTTAAAGGCAACAATCAGCGTTATTTTGAGAATTTTAGGGCGTAATCGATCATAAGCAACGAATTCAATAGCGTAATCGGTTGTACCTTTCAATTTAACTGGCTGTAACCCTGCCAATTAGATAGCATAATCGGTTTGAATCCGCCAATTTAGTAGCCGTAATCGATTAAACCGTTGTTTTAAAGGTCGTCTTTAAATCGATTAAACAAACCGAATGAAATGGCATAGCCGGTTAAACCTCGCGAATTTCATCCCGTAACCAATTATACCATGTAATTAAATGTCGTAATTGTTCAAGCCAGCGCAATTTGGTGCCTTGATAGATTAGAATCTACGCGTTTGGTGGCGTAATCGGAATCGTAATCTTTGACATCGAGGTATTAGGTGGCGTAATCGGATACACCCGAATTAAATATCGTAATTGGAGTAGGACGGGCTGATTAATTACCTAGCGTAACTGGTTAGCCGCTTCAAATTAGATGTGCTAATCGGTTAGACCACTTGCCGCTCACGTCCAATTGAATTGCGTAAGCGGTTAGGCCTCGACCGAGAAATTAGCTGGCCGGATCGGTTAGATCCTTGAACAGTTAGCTGGCGTAATCGGTCAACAAAAATTGGGTTCAAAAACGATATCCTTTTGTTCAGGTGAGATGCTGCTGACAGAATACCACGAAGGAGATTGGACTCCAAATGAGAAGACAGTCTTCACGGGACAACCATTTGAATTGCCTTTAAGCGAGAGAGTACGACTGATAGATGATGACGGAAATGATCGAACGGTGGAAGGGAGATTGGAAGTGATGTTGGAGGGGCAATGGGGTACTGTATGCAACAGATCCTGGACCGCACAACACGCACTTACCGTATGCAATCAATTGGGTAGGTTATTTCAAAAATAAGAAATATCGCAATAAAAATCAAAACCAGAAAAGCCCTCCCCCCGATATTGGAAAAGCTCCTAAAAGTCAAAAACAAATGATTTTTTGAAAAGGCTTGAAATAGCGTTATTTTGCTCTTTTAGGCCTATCAATGGACCCGGAATACTTTGAAAATTGGCGAATCTTCCCGCCAGCCGGCGACCTGCCAATGTTAATGGATAACATCAGATGTGAAGAGAATGAAGTTGATATCACAAAATGTCGATATGATGGATTGTGGCATAATGTGGGGGCTGGGTGCAGACGGACTGAAGTTGTTGGCATACGGTAAGTATTTTTGCAGTTTACTTTTAATAGAATTAACCCTAAAACAAAATCTAATTTACCAATTTCGTAAATTTTTCAAATTTAAAATGCAGCTCTACAAAAGTTTCAAAAAATTTGAAACACATCAAATTTCTTGAATTTATAATTTATTGAAAACGATGCAAGTATTATTGATATGTAAAATTTTAATTATCATTTTTTTCAGCTGCGTCCCGCCACGCTGGGCGGGTGTACGGTACTCACTCCTCGCCAATCCTCCAATGGTCACCGGCCAGCCGACCATGAAGAATTGGCTCATCGAGAAAGGTACGTCCTTCCATCTTGGAGTCTGTAGTTTGACTCCAAACTACAAAAATGACTTGACTGCATGCCAGGCGATAAGAAAAATACAAACTACAAACCTCCGAGCCTGAACAAAACTTTTGGAAGCTTTGGTTAGACGACCGGCCAGCCTAGCTCGAGAGCGATAAAAATTGTAATCTGTAGTTATAGACTCCAAACTACAAAAATACTTAAACTGTCGGCCAGTCAACAGTACGGAATACAAAATACAAAAATCAGAGTTTAAATAAATTTTTTGATGCCGGAAATCTTTGATCTGGGAGCCAGACTGGCAAAACGTGCTAAAAATTGTACAGGGTGTCCCATAAAAAAGCACCCCTCCGGCATTTCGCCTCCTTCCATCCAATCGGTCCCATACTTTGCACAAGGGTGTATCAGACCCTAAATAACCACAATCCTGAGTTATAGCCGGATTGAGACAGTAGTTTTCAAGTTATTGCCAAAATCCTATTTTTTTACGCGATTCTTAACAGATTTTTCGGCTATCTTTTTGGACTTTGCATCGATTTGCATCGACTTCCGGCTGCGAATCCCTAACTTCGCTTAATATCGGGGGTGACTTTGCGTTACAAAAATTGTTGAAATCAACGGTTATTTCACTAATTTTTATCAGAAAAAATCTCTAGGGGTAAAGCAGGTTTGCCGCTTCATTTTCACTTAATATTCGAAGGGTCGATTTCGACGAAAACCATATGAAAAACGGATAATAAAGTTTTTTTGTTGTATCTCGAAGATTACTGTAGCTGGCGGGCTATGACTCAGGATTGTGGTTATTTAGGGCCCAATACACCTCTGGTCCAAATTTGGGACCGATCGGATGTAATATGGCGATATGCCGGAGGGGTGCTTTTTTATGGGACACCCTGTAGTTTGTGGTTCAGACTGGCTCCAAGCTGCAAAAATAGGTTAACTGTATGACAGTGAAGCCAGTATTGCAAGAAAGTCAATGTTTATCATCTGTAGTCTGTATTCTGCAGTCCATTCCCTCAAAAAATCGCCCCATTTTCAGCCGGCCTCTTCGATTTCCGGAAGCCGGAATTTTCCGCGGCACTCCAAGTCGATTGGAACTACCATACGTTCAACAATTTGGAGATACGGTAGAATGAAACGTACTATGAAAACAAAAAATGACAAATACAGGGACAATTTCTGGGATGGGCTCGATATCGTGTACAACGATTTGACGAAGAAGCCGACGATCAGGAATGCGATCATTCATAATAATCGAAGGAATGGCATACGGTTACGATCGAATGGGTTGACCATTGAAAATGTGAGTAATATTACAGCTAAGTAGAAATTAAATTTTTCTTGTTCTAAACTAAATTTTTATTTTGAAACGTATTACTGTAGATTTGAATCCACTATAGCAAAATTAAGAATACGGTAGAATTGAGTTAATTTAGGTAACAATCTCGAATTCTGGCCTGGCCGGCGTCCATTATAATTCGATGGTATCGACGGGATTACAGAGGGATATTGTCTCGTGGTTGGACCGGAAGGAACAGCCCGATTTGGAGGTATACTGTAGTTTAGAGTGTAGCGTAGCTGTGAGAAATCGGCACGGTATTTCCACAAAGATAATATCATTGACTGTCAGTTTAGATACGCCACAGGGTTAGAAAAAGAGAAAATTGCTCTAAAAATGCTTACCGTAACCCAACCAGGCAAATCTACCCAAAAAATTACGATGTTTTCAGAATCGCGGCCAAAATTCGGAAGTTTTTGGGGAATTTCGTTATTCTGGATAGAACTGTATTTAATACGATTGAAATTACCATAGCTTTAATTTTTCAAAACTTGGTCATGCAGTTTTTCCAGCAATAAGCCCTTTTTCCACAAATTACCGTCAAACATAGTTTTTAAAGTATTCAAAAAAGTTTTTCTTTGTAAATTTCATTATTCTGCATGATACTGCATTCAATAAATTAAAAAAGACAGCTTTGGTAACCTATATCCTTTTCTAGGCAAACAACGTCTTTGCCATCCCCTCAAAAGACCTGGCTCGTCTCGAAGTTCTCGAGTCACATCTCAATCAGCGTAAATTCCTGGTGGCCATGGTGAATGGGGATTGTCCATTTGGTAGGCAGACAATACATAAATCGAATAATTTAATAAATACCTACAGTAACGTACGAGGAATGTGTACACGAGATGACATTGGAAGCATCGGGATTCGAATACGGGATGGCCAGTCGATTGGCGGTCCAGGTCAGATAGCCGATTTTTTTTAGGGAATTAACAATCTAACCTTCACTGTTCCTTTAAAATGGTCCAGAAAATGATTTTTAGATCGTAAACCCAGCGAGTAATGTCTCTGATGAAGAAGCGATAATTACCGATCCGATCACCGGAAAAACCTACTCGGTAAGTATTGTAATTTTAAGGAATTTCTTTGGTTTCTTAGTTTAATTTGAACCTTTGATTTTCCGACATACAGTACACCGAAAAACAGTGAAAAATTTCTAAAAAGTAGTTTCAATCGTCGAAAAAAATTCAAAAAATCGAATTTTCGCAAAATTTTAAAAATTTGGGATTTGAATGAAATGGCGCATTTTTCTCGAAAAACGAAACTTTTTTCCTTCCTGGAGACTGGGGTTTTACATTTCCTGTGTTACCGTATGCCATAAACCCCAATAAAATTCCGGAAATTTTGAAAATTTGTTTTTTTTAAACCAAAAATAGAAATTTTCAAAAATACACTTTTAATTTTTAAAAACGCATTTTTCGTTTTTCTGTCGTACAGTATGCTAATAAATGGCTAAATAAGGGCTTGAATTTAGGTGCGCAAGAACCAGATCGAATTCCCAGTTACTTCAAAAGGCCAATCCCTCCACCTCCGCTACACCAGAAGTTGGGGCCAGCCAAAGATGGTCTTGCTAGTGCTTTTCCTCGACGGTAAACTTTCAATATGATGTGTACGATTCTTCTGACGTGTTGATGAATTTAAAGCCTATAAAAATAAAATTTAGACAACAATTTTGAGTTATGCAGGTTATGCAGTTTTTTGCAGCCCAAGAGTACCTGGATCGATTTGTGCACGTTTTGGAGTCGCGGATCGATAATAACCAATACGGAGTGTCATCAATTCATTACAAGTCAGTGATTTTGTCTATCTCTCTCTCTCTCTTTGTCTCTCTCTCCATCTCTCTGTCTCTCCCTCTCTCTCTCTCTCTTATCTACCTGTCACCGTCCCTTTAAAACCGATTTTTTAGCAATCAGACGATGTTTGACGGTACACTGACGAACAGATGGTCTTATGAGAAGCTATGGTTCCAAAAGGTATCCAAATTTAGCTTTAAAGGAAACGGGAAGGCATGATCTGCCAACCGATTACGCAATGAAATTCCTTACTCAACTGAGTCGCGTCAATATGATGGGAAAGGGCTAGCGCCACTTTAAAAGGGGTTACAGTTTTTGTTTTGAATTTCTAGTAGCTAATTGTATAGCGTAATCGGTTGACTAAACAGCCTTCCTGGTGCCTTTAAAATCGTGATTTTAGGTGAATTTCACCCGGAATAAGGAGGCTGTTCTCTGGATGCAAAGTCCACAACATATCGTGCCGTGGGGAACACCGATGGCTCAGGTCTGTTAACAGGAATTTACTATAAAAAATACAAATATAAAAATGAAAAATGTAACTTAAACAAATAGATTTTTCGATTTCTAAAATTTGAATTTTCTTAATAAATTTTTCTGTTTGGTTTAACCAAATTTTCCTCTATTTTTTATAAATAGTAATACCGTTTTTTAATCTTATTTTTTTTAGATAATGTACCACATCGATAACTGCTCAATTCACCACAATTCTGGCCCTCTGGTCGAGACGCATTGGGATCTATTTTCATCGGCCAATGTGTTCCACTGGAATTTCTGGTCGGCAGATTAGACGATAAAAATACAAAAAAAATATTTTTAGGTCCAACACCTTTGCGAACAATACAAATTCTGGCGCATCGGTCAGGTTGCCGGATCCTTATGATGTGACGGCTAGACATCAGGGGCACACGTTTTTGGTGAGTTTCGTTCTGGGTCTCTCTAACAGCTTGCGTCTCTCTTTCTCTCTCACTCTCCCTCTCTCTGTCTCTATCGCTCTCTCTCTCTCTCACTCTCTCACTCTCTCACTCTCTCTGTCTCTCTCGCTCTCTCACTCTCTCACTCTCTCTCTCTCTGTCTCTGTCGCTCTCTCACTCTCTCTCACTCTCTCACTCTCTGCTCTCTCGCTCTCTCACTCTCGCTCACTCACTCTCTCTGTCTCTCTCGATCCCTCTCTCACTCTCTTTCTCTCTCTCTCGCTCGCTCTCTCTCTCTCTTGTTCTCGCTCTCACTTTCTCGCTCTCTATCCCGCGCTCTTTCTTTTTCGAAGGTCCCGGCAAGTCATGACAATGGTTTTGCCATTGCGTAATCGATTACGGTGCGATACGCGATACCTTCCCAGCGCCTCCAACCTAAAATTCCATTAACTTCCAGATGACGGAGAATCGTTTCGAGAACAACGAAGGTCTCCGTATCCTCGTCGACGGTTTCCATTCCTGGGTCAATATATCTTCCAATAATTTCACCCAAAATACTGCCCGGCTGGACTCTGGGCTGTATGAATTGGCCGGGATGGAGAAGGACATCATCTTCGAGAGGAACAGATTCCATGGCAATTGGGTACGTTAGTTTGAGCGTAATTTAAACTGGCAGCCAACGTAAGCTACGACCTACAAAAAAAACATAAAGAAAGTTAAGAAATCTAAAATGTGCATTTTTGAGCCAAAAATTGCATAAACTGTATAACCTAAAATCTTAACCTAGCCCTTTGGAAACCGAGTAAAATAGCAAAAAATTGTTAACTGCCTCACAGTATAGACAAGTCACGGATTTTTACCGCCCAAAAATCTATAATTATATTTTTTATGCTAACTTTTTTTAGGGCCATTGGCTGCTGAAAATGAACATGGAAAGTCAGAGCGTGCGCAATGGATCGAAAAATCTTCCGGCCTGGATCCAGTACAACTATTTTGAAGGAAATAGGTTCATCAAGGTATGGAAATTTGCAAAATCCTGAAATATAGGCTTTAAAATCGGTATTTTGACAAAAAGCAAAAAAGTTTGACTTCGGCCGGGATCGAACCCGGGCCATCTGAGTACCAGTTTAAATAAAAATCGGGTTTCTGAGCAAAAAGCAAAAAGTTTGGCCCCGGCGGGAATCGAACCCTGGTCGTCTGCCTGGCAGTCTAACTCACTAACCACTTGACCACCCAAAAATTCCAAGAATCACCTAAATTCGTGAAATTTCAGGACGACGGTGAATTCGTGGATATGTGGCCCCGTTCGTACGCTGTCGGAATATTTGGGACTCAACGAGCCGACGTTCACTTCAACCGATTACGCAACGTATTGATGGACTTTGAGCTGGTGGCCGGGTGTACGGTAGGGGAGGGAGAGGGGGTACGGTAATTACAGTATTTTATTTATAGCCAATTCGCGTGCTGGACGAGATGAATGCCACGTATAATTGGTTCGGATCTGGGAATGATGCCGAAGTGGCGCAGCGGGTTTTTGATTTGGGTGAGTTTTTTAGAAGTTTAAGCGAAATTTTCGGTTTTAAAAGTATGATTAAGTCAGCTGTTAGCCAGTTAGCAGATCTAGCAAAAAAAACGGGCTAGAAATTAGCATAAGTTGGCCCTAAAAACTGGACAAACACCATCAGTCGTTGTTTTTTGGAAATAAATCGAATTTCCAAACATTTCTCTGCTAATTTTTCTGATAGAAGCCTTGGAAAAAAACGAAAAAATTACAATAAGATTAAAATGAAGTACGAAAATCGGCCAAGTGATTTTCCAAACTTTCAAAATTAAAAAATTTGACAATTTTACAATCTGGAAAATTTTGCTTTGAAGATTTTTTTTTGGATGTTACTGCCCCTTTAAAAGCAAAAATAATTTTATTGATTTTCTAGCTAATTTTTATCGAATTTTAGACGATTGGAACATCTACACCGTTGCCAATTATTCGCCCTACTTCGCGACCGAGGAGATGTTTATGAGTTTCTGGTGGAAACCGAGGATCGTACGTTTTTTTCACTTAATTTTGAGCACATTTTCTATCTAAAATTAATAACCGTATTTTTGTAGGGTCAGCTCGTCTACCCACAATTCCCCGAGCCTTCCGGGTTGGATTTGAAGGGGAGAATGTGGCAGGACAAGACGCTGAAACTCGAGATTGAGCAGTGAGTGACAGTTTTGGTATTTTAAAGGGATCGGCAAGGCAAGAAAAGGTGAAGCTACAGAAATTTTTGTACTTTGTAGTCTAACTGACTCGTATCGATGGTCTTAAGCTATGTAATGCTGCAATTTCGAGCCTTTTTGAGTTATGCAGTTTTCAAAAATTTGGTTCCATTTTGAAGAGACCTGATAGAGGTCGATTGGCTGATTGCCAATTAAAAATTTCTCTGCACTTTCTTGTAGTTTGTAGTCCAACTGGATATTTCGACGCCTTTTGAGTCATGTATTTTTCAAAAATCCATCACCTTCTTTCAGATGGCCAACGGCCCCATGGTACAACCGTCCAGTACGGCCATTCCGCATCGTTCGCGATCTAACAATTATGCCCGGGGCTACACTGACAATTGAGAGCGGCGTTGAGGTGCATATCTGGCCAAATGTACGGATCCTCGTTCTCGGCAATTTGATTGCCGACGCGACGTTCTGGGAACCGATTAGGTGAGGAAATTCAATTTTTAGCTAGATCGTCTGCCAGATAATGTACAAAACTACCGACTGACTGTCAATTAGAAAGAATCCAGACTTACCGTAGCCTTCTAATCTTATTTTTTAGATTCAAACCGATCAACACAACAGAATACGGAGAGAATCGAGGGTTGATGAGGGGACGGTATAAGCGGGCTATCGACAGGTAAGTAAATGGGATTTTATTTCGTAGTCTGACTGGCAGAATGTCAAATGGCATCAAAAATTTCCAATCTGGGCTACAAACTGCAAATTGCCGACCAGTAGAACGACCTATCATACCAAATTTTCGATTATTTCCAAATTCGATTTACCAAAATGCATTTTCAGATCCCGCCCCGACCCGTTGTACGCCTCATTCCCTCAACTCAATCGCTACGATCCGTACTACCAGAAGTTCTCGGTGCACCTGGATACAGATGGGGCAAAAACGTCAAAAGCCGGCTTCCTCCAGATCTACAATGCGACCAGTGGAGAGATTGTGCCGCTTTGCGACCGGCAATTTACATTGCGTAATGCACAGGTTTGTATAGGCCGCTAAACCGTGGCTTCTGGTCCTTTAAAGGGACATGGAAGGTTGGCTCTGGCTTACCTATGGATTTTGTCACAGCGCGGGCGCCTGGAATTCAATTGCGTAATCGATTACGCCACGTTAATGGCGGTTAGGCAGCGTGCGGCGCGTTACGGAAAAATACCTCGAAATATATAGTCGAAAAATCTATAGACTAGCCTTGTCTGCTCCTTTAAAATGACAAACTGGCCTGGGCGCTACGGTAATTCCGTAAAAATTCTATCCATTTTGCCATTTTTTTATTTTCAACCCAAAAAATCGACAAACTGCCATGCAAACTACCGTAATCCCATAAAACTTATTGTATTTAGGTAGCGTGCCGTGAATTGGGTTGGCCGACAGAGAATGCGTATCAATGGGTGACACCCCGGTGGGAATGGAACCCAAAGATACGCATTCTGAAGACATATGCTGAACCGAGGGAATGCAGAGGGGACGAGCCGAGGATGGACAAGTCAGTTGATGCCTTCAATGGCCCTTTAAAAACCTGAAAAAGCTAGTCAAATTCTGGTAAAAACTGGGGTTATGCAGTTTTCGTGTTTTTGCCTTCAACGGGCCTTTAAAAACAAAATTCCGTAAATTCCGTAAATTTTGCATCTGCATAACAAAAAAGCCTTCTAGCAAAGTTAAATTAAATTTTGTTTGTGGGATTTGGAGTTATGCCCTTTTTGGAGATTCAGTCTTCAATGTCCATTTAAAAGCCCAAAATCCCTGCGAAAATTAAGAATTTGGATAGCATGCGTGCCAGTTTGGCAATTCGCAAAAATTCCGAAAATTCTAGGCTTCAATGGTCCCTTAAAATGTTAATTTCTTTCAGATGCCCGCTCCGTTTCTCCGGCAATACCTCAGAATGGCAATGCATGGACAATGAACACTTCAATTATATTTATTGCGCTCCAGAGACGAGGGTCAACAGGTGAGATCTATCTGTCACCATCCCTTTAAACTCGAAATTTTTGCGATTTTATCGGATTTTGAGCTCCAGCAGGTTTTCGCGATCGAAATCTTCCTGTCACACTCCATTTAAAACACCTGTTTTAGTGATTTCATCGGTTCCTGGGGCGGTATCGTGTTCGCAAACGATCAAGTCGACCAGAATGGTGATAGTCAAGAAACGGAACGGAGTGTGTTGAAACATGTCGAAATCGTTGGAGGCGGGAGGGCGCATAATAGCTCTTGGCAGGTACCGTAGTTTTCAAAACCACTTTTTTGAAATTTTTATGTCGAAATCTGCCAACTGATAGACAGTTGAAGCATTGCAAGTGTCCTTGTTCCTTTAGAAGCGTTTAAAAATATGAAAATCGTATTTTTGGATTCTGAAAATTTTTAAACTGAAGATAATTTTTAATGGCGGGAAGTATAACGATCGCAAGTGTCACTGCCCCTTTAAAATGATTCAAAAAATCAAAATTTGAAATTTAGGGCGGAGCGCTTCTGATGTTCCATCGTTCTCCATTTATCGAGGCGGTTAATGTGACGAATAGCAGTATGAATGGCATCGAGGTAAAAATCCTCTCGCTCTCTCACTCTCTTTCGCTTTCTCTCTTGCTTCCTGGCTGCCAGACGGCCGTTTCTGAAAGTTGGGAGCAAAAAGGAAAAAGCCTGCCGCGGCGGAGAGTCGAACCTGGGTCCTCAGATTGGCAGGCCGGCGCGCTGACCACTTTACCACGGGTTTCGGGCCAGTTTTTCGGAAAATTGATTTTTCTTGTTATCGATATTTCTCTCTCTCTATCTCTCTCTCTCTCTCTCTTTCTCTCTCTCTCGCTCTCTGGCTCTCTCACTCGCTCTCACGCTCTCTCTATCCCCCTTTTTCAGATCATAAACCCATCCGGCAACGTCCTCCTAGTCAACGTGAACGTAACAGACAATAATGGCCGTGGTATCTCTATCCTGACAGCCAATCTACAAGCCAATAATGGAGGTTAGTCCCTCTTTTCATGGCGTAATAATTTATCCCCTATTTTAGACCCTCCCTCGGCCCCTCAATCCCTTCCCTATTTCGCTAGAGGGCTAGTTGACATGTGTGCATCCACAAAGAAGATTGATATCAAGGGCCGTCTTCTTCTCTACTATAAATATGATGCCCATCCGGTGGATTGTGTCAAGATATTCTCTGCCGGAGGGAAGCATATTACGTTCCGGTTCTTGCAAGTGAGTTTTAAAGGGACCGGGAAGCCAGCAGGTCAGGATTCAATGGCGTAACTGGATAGACATGAGATTTTATTACATAGCGTAATCGGATAGACATAAAATGCCCAAATTTCATGCCGTAATCAGTTGGAAATAGCATTTTCCTATCGTGACCGGATAAAAATGGGATTTTATTACATAGCGTAACCGGATAAGCACAAATTTTTTTTCCTGGTGTAACCGGATAAGCATAAAGATTTTAGATTTCATTGCGTAACCGGATACAAATCACCGTTTTCCTAGTGAATTCTGAAATTTTCTGAAATTGCTGACGTAACCGGTTATACATCAATATTTTTCCATTTTCTAGCGTAACTGGATAGTAGCCTCACTCGAAAGACAGAAATCAAGCCTTCCTTATCCCTTTAAAAGCTTAAAATATGCATGAAACAACGATTTCTATTTCAGGTGAACCTCTACTCTGCCCCTACAGACCTTGGGCGTTCCGATGCCCTACGAGTTTACAGCTCTGACAGTATGCAGCCCTCGACATTAATAGCCAAATATGCCCGAGATATTGATGGGATACCGCAACCTGGTAAGCAGTTGGTACTTTAAAAAGACTGGAAGGTGAAAATCTACAGGAGTTTCCTTGTTTTACCGGGTCTGGACGTCAAAAACGGCATCTAAATCGAAATCAATTTAAAGTATGATAGGTATACATCAAGTCCTTTAGACACGACCCCGTTCTCTCAACCAATCGACAATCCAAGCATCTCCCTTCTTGCCCTCCATTTTCGAGGAACAGCAGCCGATCCGCATTACGGCTTCATAGCGGAGGTGGCTGTCGCGTCGACTCCGGCTGAAAATGGTTAGTGGACTACAAACTACAAGCTACGACCTAACCAGTTTGGTACAATGTGTTACAAAACACAAACTACAAAATTCGCGTTCAGGCTACAAAATTTCGTTTTAATTTCGCTGCCAATGCAAATTTACGCCATATACTACAAACTACACCTAATTGACAGCCTAAAATATAGTCCAAAGTACAACTAGGCTAGTTCAAGCTACAAACCACATTTTTCAGCTGGTGTCGGAGAAGTGGTGATCGCAGCCGCTCGAATGGACAATAATGACCGGGGAGGCGTGCGTTATGAGAATACTGGCGAATTGAGCCCGAAGGTGGTCATTGGTACGTTAGCCGTAATTTTCTACGTTTATCTGTCTGTCTGTATGTCAATTTAGCTCTCGATCTCGTTGTCTACTATGAATTCTTTCTGTATTTCTTCCAAACTACATAATTGTTCAGATTTTCTGGCCGCCCTCAAATTTCAATTCTTTAAATTTGTCGATTTCTCTGTCTGTATGTCAGTTTGTCTATCTGTCCACCAAACTACATTTTTCTCTTGTTTTCAGAAGAATGCTCAATGTTCCGCAACGGTATCCATTTCTATGGTAATATCTCCACTACAATGCACGCTGCCTCTTTTTACCTCCACAATACGCAGCTTCTACTCTTCCGCGCGAATTCGTTGGCGCATAATCGGTCCGTTTTTTTTACGTTTTTGGATAGTTTGACTGCCAGACTGGCTAGCAGAGATTATTTGAGAATTTTTCGCCGACGAAAAGTCCGAAATTCGAGGAAAATCAAAACCTGCATAACTTTTCCAAAAAACTGCATAACCCAAAATAAAAACTGCATAAATTTTCAAGGACGAATTTTTTATGCTGTTTTTATAGCTTGACTGGCAGACTGATTAGCAGAGTTTTTTTTGGAAATTTTACAAACCCGAAAACGCGAAAAACTTCTGAAAAATCGAAAACTGCATAAACTCCAAAAACGGTATAATTTTCAGGGGCGGTATTCTGATCGATTCGATCTCTGAGACAGCAATGGCTCGTCTAAATGCCGTCATCAAGGCCAATCTATTCTCTTTCAACACAAATAGTACCGTCATCGAGCTGAAGGGCAATGGATTCCAGGTACGCGTCTAGAGGTGTATTTTGTAGTCTACCATCCAATTCAGAAAGTGACGATGGTTAACAACGTTATTTCGCACAACTACGCTTTCTACCACGATACGGTCTATGCGGTGGATGTCATTGTGAATATGACGAGGAATACCATCACGAATAACACTGGGCTGCATACGGTAGGTTTTACGGTACTTTGGAGACCGGGATTTGATAAATTAACTGTTTTCACCTGAAATTTATATTTTGGTTGCCACTTAATAGTTTTCCACAGAAAAATTAGACTACAAACCATAAGAACAAGTTACGCCGTTCTTAAAATACCCTGCTTTCACTAAATAGAGAAAAATGCGAATTTAGGCTACAAAGTACAAATCAAATTCTTGTAGTTTCCGCTTTTGGCTGTCAATTGTAATTTTTTAATTAAAAATCTGGCTACAAACTGCAAAAATGACGCTTTGTGGAGTTTTCGAATTCAATAATTGTAACTTTTTTTTGTGAAAGGCGTCGTTTCGGCCGACAATTAATCGATTAAACTAAAATTTGGACTACAAAATACATTTAAAATTTATTCATTTCCCTTTTTTGATAGCCAATTGACCGTTTTCAATAAAAATCGAAGCTACAAACTACAAAATAAAGTTACGCAGTTCTAATTTCCCCCGAATTTTCAGCTTGACATCCGCACAGCAAAATCGAAGGGCAATTCCGAGCCACACCTTTTCCTCCGGAACAATTTGGAGTTCAACCATGCCCTTGGTCATGGCCATCAATATATCCAACGATATGGCCATGAATTGGGGTGGATGGACGAGTTCCAACTTTACAAAAGACCGAAGAGACAGGTGGGCCATATAATTTGTAGTTTGTATTTCGCGTATATTTTTAGGTCTCCTACCCCGTGTTTCGTCAAGAGGGAGTGTCATTCGATTGGTGGACACACGTCGATCAGAATACGGATCGATACCGTAGTACCGTATATGCCGGAAGCTCCAGGCAACACTTCTTGGTACGGTAATTTTAAGGTTCTAGACAAAAAAAACCGATGTTTTCGAGTAGAATTTGTCAAACTGGTCGTCATTAAATCAATTGGAAACACTTTTGAAGTATTTTGAAGCTTTTTGGGGGTAGCGGGGATCGAACCCGGGTCTTCTGGGTGACGGTCTAAACTCTTAGCGACTAGGCCACGGAGCAGCTTTTTTAAAAGGTGAGATTTGGAGGCTATGCTTTCTGGTAGCCAATTTATCCGAAGTTATTATATTTACGAAGAGTGCAAATCGCCTCGGCGGGGATCGAACCTGGACCCGCTGCCTGTCAGCCTAAGCTGTTATCGACTGCGCCAGTTTGCAACTCAAAAATTTTTTGCCGATAAAATTTAGCTAACTGTAGGCCAGTTCTCTCAAATTCACCCTCAAATTCACCTCTATTTTTTCAGGAAAACGTGTTCAACAACCCGGCGAACGAGCTCGACCTGACCACCTCAAATCGGACGAATTGGGATATTGGAGCAGTAGATGCAAAGGAGAACTATTGGGGATGGCCATCAACAGAATCTGTGGCTGCTGGACGGATAAGGGATGGGGCTGATCTACCATATCTCATACGTGTAGAGTACACTCCCGTACTCGAATCGAATACTTCTCTCATCGAAGGGGATTGCCGGGCTGGCTGGTTCCAGGTATGTTTTTTAAAAGGGCTCGACAAAACAGGGATATGGATTTTTCGCCGATCTCCCCCGCGAGGCGTGACCGTCTTCCATTGCGTAATCAATTACGCCAGAGAACGACTGTTGGACAGCGTGCGCGTCGCGTGACGGACGAACGCGAAAACCTATTGAAATCCATAGCCACCTTATTCAGTAGCCATTTTTCCGCAACGCGGTACGCAACGCGAGCGTCCGTAACTTCATGGCGTAATCAATTACGGCAGCCTTATGTTCGTGGCGCTACGTACGCGTTGCGTGCCGCGCGTCTGACAAAATCCATAGAAAATCAATAGAAAAAATCCCAGGCTTTTAAATTTTGCTGCCGCGACACGCAAGGCGCGAGGCGCTTTTTAATTACGTAAGCGATTCCACCTATTAGCGGCTCAGCCGTCGCGCTTTGCGGAAAAATTTAAGAAAATCTACTATATATAAATTTCTAATGTCCGTCCGCCCGCGTCCAGGAATTCAATCCCGCCGCGAACCCCCTGAATACCGTAGTCGGGGGCTGAAAATTTTCACCGGAGCCATGGCGTTTCGCTTTTCCCCCCGGGAGGGCCAGCGCTGAACCCCCGCGGAGCGGGGGGTCAGCGCTAGTAAAAGTCTAAAAAACAATGCCTTACCGTAGCCTTTAAGTTTCACCTTTTCTTATCTGGCAATCGTCTTATTGCATCACGCAAATTCTTACATTTCAGGTGGGAAAAGAAGAATACAAGAGTTGCTACCTATACGTCGGTGGAGCGGCAACATACGAGAGAGCCGTGGAATATTGTGAAGAGCTGGGAGCCTTCCTACTCTATCTGAATGATGATGATCCAAGACAAAAGGAAATGGCCGAGAGGATAGATATGATGGAGAGGAGGGGGCTGACCGAGTTGGAACAGACGACACCGTGGCTCAGGGTACGTTAGGTTCTCCGGCTTCCAAGTACCTTTAAAAGTGGCGGAGCATGTTTTCGCTGGTCATATCGTGCTTACTGGGCCCCAGACTACAACTTTGGCCATTGTGAAACTATTTTCCAGCGAAAATTAAGTTATACAGTTTTTCGCAAATTGCCATCCGCGAAGCATTTTTGGCTTCAGCGCTCCTTTAAAATGAGCGCGCTAAATTTTTTTTCATTCCGGGTAGGTTACTTGGACTATCAACTACAATGTATAAATTTTGGGATAAGCTCTAAATAAATATTTCAATTATGCAGTTTTTTTTTTACAAAAAGTCCCATTCGCTCTATTTTCAGACGCGGGACGACATCCACATCTGGGTTGGGTCTGCCTCATTTGCTTGGCCACAGTGTGGATATCTTTCGACAAGGACGAGCAGGACACAATATGACAATTGCCAAGCCTTGCGACCATTTGTTTGCGAGAAGGGTGAGTAGCGATCGATTTCAAGCTTACAGTGGACAATTTCAATTTTCCCCTGACAATTAGATCATTTCAAAAATTGTTAACTTTACTCAGAACTTTACTATCTGCCGGTTAAGCCTAGAAAAGCGTTAAAAACCTGGAAAATAGTCTATCTACCGTTGGAGCCTCATCATACCAAATTTCCAGGTATCCTCGCCTACAAAGAGCCTCCACTATGGCGTCGTGAAGTCGTGCTATTTGTCGTCCTTGCCGTGGTGGCCATCGTATTCCTGATCCTTCTGGGATGTTGCTGGTGTCTCAAGTCAAAGCGTCGTACCGAGGAAGCCATCGTACGCAAGAATATCATGAGGGCCAGTATGGATTTGGAAAAGTGGGTTATGGTTCTTAAATGGTGCCTGCTAGTAGACCTCCCGAACCCCCCACCATTTACCCCCAAGGACCCCCATTTTGACCCCCATCGCAACACCCACCAAAACCCCCCAACAGACACCCTGCCAACCAACCCCAATGGACCCCCACTGAACCCCCCATTCCAACCCCCAAAGACCCCCATTGGGCAAAATTCTGGCTATTTTAAGTTAATGTTTTTAAGGTTTAAAATCGTTTCAGCCTTTTCCAACTTTTTTTTTCAACACCCCTCAAAACCCCCATTCGAACACCCCGCCCAACCCCCACCCTACCCCCTCGCAACCCCCTATGACCCCATCCAACCCCCACAAGTATGGGGGTAAATGGGGGGCTCGGGAGGTCTACCTGCTAGCTTGCCTGCTTGTCGGATTACAAACATCACGGAAATATCTTGTCATCTGACATCCACGCTACAAACTACAACTCTTTGTTTAGAAAGAAAAAGATGCGGTTCCAATCGGCATATGGTTCTTCGCAAGGTCCGACCCACGAAAGTGCATTGGGGAGTATATCCGCTTCTCCGCTACATGCATATGGCACTTCGAATTATTATTCAAAGAGGTAAGGTAGAAAAAATAGACTATATGTAAAAAAATGGTTTAGAAGTCAGGGAGCTGATTCGCCAACCGCCTCTACTAATACCTATGAGACGACGAGCGCTTTGTAAGTTGTAATTCGGAATTTTTCGTTGGCTGTTTATCTGTCTTTCTTCTGGCTGCCAGATTGCCGTTTCTGAAATTTCCGAGCAAAAAGCAAAAAGTTTACCGCCGCCGGGGGTCGAACCCGGGTCGTCAGATTGGCACGCCGACACGCTATCCACTTGGCCACGAGACCGGCGCCAACTTTTTTCCGAAATAATTTTCTTTCTCGTGCTCACTATCTCTTCTCTTGCTACCCTCTCCATTTCCAGTTACTCCTCCCGTACCGGCACCGGCACCACTCCAACCCAATCTCGCACGACCCGTACGAGAAGCTCGACCCGGCCTACAGACTACACTCAATCTGAGACGTACTATGGTAGCCGAGATCCACCCCGGCAAAGAAGTCTCGTCAATTTGACCCCGAATCCATATGCTGATGGGGCTACGCAGTGCACTTCTTTCCAACCAGTCAAGGTAAGCGACGGTTAAGAGTTGCATCTTGTAGTCTAGCTGGCAAATTGCCTAAAAATCAGTCATCTGGTTAGCAACCTATAAAATCGATACCTTTAGAGCCGCTCAACCGCCCCATCGATGCACGACACTTCCTATACTACAGCTTCTTCGTCCGAGGCCACGACGCCATCGAGTTGTTCGACATGTCCGACCGGGGATCGAGATTCTACTCTAACCGAGGGGTCATGGTAGGTTTTATGGGGCAGCTGGAGTACAAACTACAAAATACGCCAAAATTGGCAAAATAGCGGGGGGTTTCGAAAAAACCGCATAACCTGTACCTATCCGACCGAATTTCGAGTTTCCACTTAAACAGAGGGGTCGTCGCACGTTCTATGGGCTTTCTGGGATCCAACTTACAAAATTCACGAAATCTAGGGAAAAATCGGCGTTTTCTGAATAAACTGCATAACCTGCATAACTCCGGAATTTCAGGAGCGAGGTGAGCGACGGGATGCAGAGACCACTGGTAGGGGACAGACAACCGATGGCCACCACGAGACATCGACCACCACCAAGGGTAGAAGAAGCCGGGCCTCGATTTACTCAAGCCCGGAATAGCCAGCGATATGCGAGGAATAGTCCGTTGATGTCCAGGTGGGTTATGCAGTTTTTTGCGAAATCGATATTTCTAGTCGATAAAATTAGTTTTAAGACAAGAATCGATAAACTGACAGACAATTTAGCAGTTGATATAGTTTTCGTGTTCGTTTTTTGAAAAGTGATTTTTAGTCGATAAAATTGGTTTTACATTTTTTGACGGTTTTTGAGTTGTTGAAAATCAGATGTTTTAGTTGATAAAAATCAGTTTTGAATTTTTTAAATATGAATTACACTGGCTGACAGTTTAACAATTTATATAATTTTCAGGTCGAATCCAGCCCTGTACAACCCGCTACCACAAATCCCGGCCATCCCCCCCAATCGAGACGACCCTTCCAAGCCATCGACCAGCACCAGCTAGACCCCTCGTTCCTCCAAGGACCAGCGTTGGCCAGAATCTGGGCACCGGCAGGTCACAGGGATACGGTATCCCTGTCACCCAAATGGGTCCTCCCACCCGGTCACTTGTCGATCTGCATGCCCCTCAAAGGAGAGATCCCCTTCCACAGGTTTCTACCAGCCCCCATCCTACCAAGAAGCATATCGTCGAGACTACTATGTAAGCTGACCCTAAAAGCATCAAGAAGTGCGTGGAAATTTGATTTTGAAACGTTTTTGGGTTATGCCGTTTTGATCCCTACTAACTGGCTGATGGAGGTCACGAAATTGCCATAATAATCTGTTTTGCGCTGAATATTGCGTTTTGCCGTTTTTCACAGTGTTCTAATTGTCGATATAAGGTTTCAAAATTGCCACCATAATTTTTTTCTCTATCGATTTTGAGTTATGCAGTTTTTATTACAACCGAAGCTGACCATTGAAGACACGTAAAATTCGATTTTCCGATATTTTGAAGTTATGCCGTTTTTGCAGGTTTTGCTGGCAATCAGTTTACTCAAAATTATCCTCAAATATTTACTGTAAATCTATTTAGCGTAATGCAGTTTGCAAACTTGCGAAACAAAAATCAAAAATAGTAAAACCCCAAATCGATTCCTGGCATTTTCGAGTTATGTCGCTTTTCACAAAAATTATTTTTCGCCCCGCTTGCCTCTGAAGCCTTTCTAAATTTTTCTATGACCTTTATTGTATGCCAATTTGAATTATTGATGTTTATAATGCCGTAATACTCGAGATTACCCTCCCCTCTCATCCCCATTGATATCTATAGCTATAGCGGGTACCCTACCACTCAAGTGATATCACACATTTCCCTCATTGCTCCTCACAACGCAATAATTCTCCAAATATCTTCGTGTTTTGTGCCAATTAGAGTTTTCGAATAAATATTTATACTATTAACATCCTTTATACAGCCCGTGTAATACCGGAAAGACATTTGGAAATTCGTAAAAAATACAGCAATATCGGATTATTCAGCTTTTAGCCGGGGCTCACTTTGAGAATTCAAATCGGCTACCGTATCCTTATTATTGTTATTATTATTGTTATTGACCAGGTCGTCAATCTTTTTACTGTCATCCAGTGTAGCAGTTTCTGTAAAAAAAACTAACTTTTGAATCAGTGAACTAAAAAATACCTTCAATTTCTTCTTCGACAGCCAATTCGTCCGTTTTCTCGAGTTTTACAGCTGGGAAACGATCCTAAAATTATAGTTTGCATTTCTCACAAGTTTATTTGGTAAACTGGGAGGCAATATGCAAATTAAACTCAGATGTATCTGAAATTAATGGACCCTACCTTCGCTTGGATCGTCAAAACGACGCCAATGATGAAAAATGCGGCCTGAGTGGAGAATGCCTCGTGGAGGGAGGGGAATAGACGCTGTTGCATTTGGAGGGAACGCACGAAGAAGATTACCTGGATTACAAAATTACATAAAAGGAAATAAAATAATATTATACAAAGGCTTTAGATCTATAGAGCAAATTTTTAGACAGAAAACTAGCAAAAATCTGGTGTTTTTGTCAAATAAAATTCTGTTATTATTTGAATTTTTAACGTATACCAGGGTTGAAAAGCCGCTTCGCGACTTTTCAACCCTGGCCCCGTCTTACCCTTTTACTTCATCACTTTGCATAAACACCCGAATTCCTGTGCAGAAAAATGAAAAGCGCGTCCTCCTCCGATTATACAGGCTTCCACCACTTCCGGTGCAGCAAATTGATTCCTAACCAAAGAGGCCGAGCGAGATTTTCACAAAAACTAAATTTTAATATCGAAAACAGCTGATTTTTAAAAATCTCATATGCGTGCAGTCGTGTCATGACCATTACGCACCTAATGACGTATCATACGTACCCTTAACTTCCTCTCCTATTGAGATACGACTGGAACATACGGACGGAAGTTGCATGCAAATGCACACACACACACACACACACAAACACTATTTTTTTATATATAGTAGGATACAGTGTGTGTCAAAAAGATAGGGACACCTTCTTTTTTGCGACTATCTCGACCCTCAGCTATTTTGAGCAGAAGTCAAATAGTGGTTTTTGTAGAGCTTGAAACGGAGCATTTTTTCATGTTGTTGAAATGTCTCCAAAATAAATGACGCCATTTTTATAAGCGAAAGAACAAAACAGAGCAAAAAACAGAAGTGTCAAAAAGATAGCGACACACTTTACATACAATTACCATCAACTTCGCGCTTGCAAATTACATGCTAATTGCTGATACGAAGTTTTTTGGCTATGCAGATTCCCGATTACTCCGAAAACCAGGAAGTCAAAAATGGGAAAGACTTTGAATCCTCATTAGCATGTAGTTGTGATATGTTGAAAATTTACCCACCAGTCCAACGGCACAGCTCAAATTCCATAGTTTCTTGACGCTTTGAGGTTTTGTATAAAACCCAGAGCAGCTGGAAATATCGATAAAAATAGAAGAAGAGAATAGGTCTTACAATAGCATCATGGCAACCGAAATCACCTTCAAAACGTCATGGAGTATCCGCTCGTATTCACCGACGGCGCGGAGCTGTTGGATTACTAAAAATAGGGTTTGATAAATGTAATGTGTAATTTTATAGTTGCCGCCCTTTTTTATTACCAGAAAGTAAAATACCTAACGGTCCAGCAGATATCTCAGCCATATTTGTGTCAACGGGGAGGTTTAGGCACCTACAAAACAAAAATCTAATTGATTACGCAATGAAATCCCGCACCAAACATATCCATGCATCCATAATGGACTGTAGAGGAAATCGTTAATTTGCCAGGATAGGAATACAGCCCATGTGAATCTATAAAAGGAGCAGGATAGCAGGGATTCTTGAGGAAAGAAGAGTTTTTCAGAAAACCCACCTGTGAAGTACCGCCAATATCTTTCGAAACTGGGCCTCGGTGGCCGAAATTTCGGCCGGATCTTCCGGAGGTAAGAATAGCATTTTTATTTGGTGTTTAAAGTCAGGGTATTGAAGCTGGAAGACAGAAAATAGGTAGAAAGAAAGAAAAGGGACTAGTAGACAGTCTGTGCGCGGATCGATCCTTCCAGGAAATGCAGCCAGCCGTGACCTCGTTTCTTTCCCCCCATAACCCAGAGACGGAGCTAGAGAGACTGACTGACTGTCGGACAGGCAATTAGCAAGTAGGTAGACGGGAGAAATGATGGATTGACGTGTTTTATATCCATAATGCAGATAAACATAAAATTTGAATACATTTGAAATATCGCGTTTTTCAAGAAAAATACCCGAAAAATTTTTGCAGAACTAAACAACCGAATTTTAATCGCAGCATACTGCCACATGTAAAAAACTAAATACCGTATTGAAAAAAGCCGAAATCTGCCAAAATCCAAGCCCTCATATCTTGGTTAGGTTATGCGGTTTATGCAGAAATCTCAGTTCTTTCTGAAAAATCGATCGCTGCGATCTGTTAGGGACTCTGAAATATTAAAGGGATCAGGAAGGCCCAGGAAAAACCAGCATAAAATGAGCTTTATTTCTAAAATCAGCATAAATCTTCTCTGCTCCCTGCTTGCTCGCCCCGAACTCTGCCGATTTTTTGATTAGCATTTCCGGTAGGCTTGTTGCCAATTCTAGATCGGCCTTGATCTACTGGGCTCTTCTCTTTAAGCTGATTGCGCCGTGTCGTGCAAAATCTTTGGTGGAATTATGCAGTTTTCACAATAATCCAAGTATCGCACTTTATCAATTCCTAAGTGCCTGCATTCTGTGTTGCACCCAGTTCGCAATAATTTATGCGTACGCGTCCACTCTTTGGTGTTATATATACATCGAATACTATCTTCAAGTAGCGGTATCCCGTAGTATCTAGTTGATGTAGATCCAGTCGGCGTTTCCGGGGAGCTTGATCTGGCCGATGGTCTTGCCTCCACCATTCAAAGAGATCCCGACTTGCCAGTTGCCCTGAAAATCGGAAATTAAAAATGATAAATAGCCAAGAAAACACCTAAAACTATAGTATATCCCTTTGCAGACGGATCTTTGTACTTTCAGCCGATTGACCGGAATAAAGATAAGGGTTTATGGTTTTACGGTTTTCAGGGGCAGGGGCTGAGTTCTAATTTTCGGTTAAAATGTCTGATAAGAGCTGGGAGTTGCCAATGGACGGGGCTGTGTTAGGGTGTGTCCCAGAATTTTATGCGATCTGGACAGAAATGAGAAGAAAAAATCCAGTTGGAAGCAAACAATTTAGAGAACTTCATCAACAAAAACTTGGGTTTTCAAAGTTTTCACCTTTGGAGATTTTAAATTAAATTAAAGTATTCATTTACACTAGTCTTTCGATAAATTTTTAGGCGGAAAGCATGGTTTTAAAAGTTCCTGACTCATAAAAAGTTTAGATTGCATTAACATATCTATTTGGTCAATTTTCTCGCCAATTTAATCACCAGAAAGCAAATTTTTAAAAGCCCAAATCTATAAAACGACGAAATTGGGTTTCATACCTCTAGCAATTATCTTTCTGCGAAAACCTGATATCGCAGCATTTTGCGATAATCTGACAGCCAGAAAGCCTATACCAACCTTAAGAATGGAGTTGATAGCTCCATTGATGTTGGGGAGAGTGATGGTGGAAGTGATGTTGAGATCCTTTTCAATCGTGGCCAAATCATAGGTTCCAGGGGTTCCCATCAGCTTGCAAAGATCAGCGCCCAGCAGGCTGCACACATCGGTGATCTTGCTGGAAAATGGCGGAAATTCAAGTAAATTTGCAATCGAAAACTAACTCCGAAAGAGAAAATTAAAGCAAAAAAAAACTGTAAAACCCACCAATCCTTGTCGGGGAGGATAGGGTTCTTGCTCTTGCCATTATCGCAGACAGTTCCGACCAGAAGGGAGTCCTTCTTCAGGGAGAGCTACAAAAGAAAAGATTATATTATTTGAAAGATACTTACATCCGCCTCATCTTGAGTCAAATCGTTGGCAGCAGTGACCTTGATGTCTCCTGAAAAACACAAATAAATTATTTTCGCTTAAAACAAGCAATCAAATGTTATGCCGTTTCTAAATCTACTAAATTGTCAAAAAACTGGATAACTTAAACTAGTCTAACCTCTACTATTTTGTATTTCTATAGTCTCGTAAGTTATGCAGTGTTTAGAATTTTCAAAAATTGCCTATTTTTAGGTTTTAGTATTTTATTGTGTTTATTGGAGACCAGTTAACGAAACAAGGAAATAAAATAGTTTAAATTGATAGCTTTAAAAAGTTAAACTAACCCGAAACAAGCTTGATGACGCCGGGGAGGTTGAGGGACGGGGCATTCTTCTCGCACACTGGCTGCATGTTGGCATCATAGGTCTGGACGACAACGTTTTCGAAGTGGATCGAGAGGCTGGCTTGAAACAAAATATTTTAAAGAATAGGTAAGTAATCCGCACCATCATTAACATTGGCCAGTGTGAAAGCATTTTCCTTTCCATCAGTGCACGCGGCCGAGATGGCCGTTGCGACGACGGCAAGCAGGGATACGTAGCGAAGCATCCTGGAAATGGAAAGAAGATTAAATTTGGAGAAATTGACAGCCAATTCAAATACAAATCTATACATCAAACTTTAAAATTGGTGTTAGTCAGGAAAAGCTAGAAATACAAAACACAACCATGCCTCGCATCGTTAAAAAGTTATACGCTTTCTAGTACCCGAAAAACAGTCGGATTTAGTTTTTATGTGTTCACAGTACTATCGCTGCCCTTTTCCGGAGTTTTTCAGTGGTAATAACCCTATCTAACCTTTTCAATAACCATCTCGACTTAGATTCCTCAGTTTTTATGAAAAAAAATCTCTAAGACACGATTTTTTCAATTTTTCCCGTGAAATATCAAATTTCCTAGTAAAAATGGCTAAACTGACGGCCGTACTGTCCTGGAAAGTGAACGTCCCGACCGGAAAAAAGATAGGGACTCCTCTCTGTCCTGTATTAATATATACTAGAAGCCTTGTGCTTATCTGTCCCCCTATCACCGCGTGCCGATGGGACGTCAAGGGGAAAAGCCGGAATGCGGATTGCGGGTCCAAGAAATTGGGAAGGGAACAGGATTCGAGGCTAGCTGTATAACACACTGTTTATCGGAAGTGGTCTTCGGACTTTTTGGGGGCTGCTCTTCCGGCTTGAATCTAGGGCGGTTGCAAGGCGTTTTGAAAAACTGCATCAATTGGAAGTGGCCAGTTTTTTATGTAAAAAAACAACTTGTGAAACGTTTAATTCAAAGTCATTTTCGCTAAATATAACAGGAAAAAGCTAAAAAAAGTGCTTTGAAAGGAAACCGGATGGACTTTAAAGACTTTAATTTGCTCTGTAAATAATCTGCAAAGTCACCTCTTTAGTTGTTGTCGTGTTTCAAAATCATAACTGAGCGCAGACATATCTCTTTATTAATTCCATTCCTGCTTGGTAACGGAATTGTAAACTGTCACAAACTATGACGTAATTGTAATGTTAGAAAAGTTGAATGCTTCCTTTTTACCCCCTGTGATTCTACGTGTACTGTAATCAGCAAATCGCATAGTTTCTGAGTGTCGCCATTGTTTATCGAAAATGATCAAGTGATTCACTCCAAGCATCTGAAAGTTCTCTCGATTGACCTAGAGTGACAGCGCCTCGATTCATTCCCGGAGATTGCTGCAAGAATCGGTTGTGCGTCTGCCTCGTCGTATGAACTCCATTCCTAAAGCAAAACGATTAACTTGAGTTTCAGATTTTCAAGCTCACATAATTCGTTGCCAAAACTTGTGGCGGGCGCGGCCGGATGGACTCGTATAGCCTACAAAACATATCTTAGCATATCGCTATTGGGACTCACGATTGGCCTCCGGTCTATCTGCTTTTTGTATGGCAAGAAGCATCGGCAATAACTCGACGAGCTGTACGGGCACAAATCGTACAAATGTTGCGCCGTCTCCAAAGGATAGGCCCAATTGGCCCATTGGCAGCAGTTTCATCTCATCACCAATGTACGTTCCACGGCCCGTAGCCGGATGATATTGGAATAACAGGGCATTTGAGCCATCCTCCATCTCGACCAACGCAAAGTAATGCACCCATGGGCGTTGTTTGGCCTCGATTTCGCGGATTAATTTGGCGATTAGGGCGTAGAGACAATCATTCCAAATGTCTGGCCGGGTGATGCATTTTAGGGCTCTCGTCATCAACGTGTAATCTTCAAGGTAATCAATTTGATCCGGGCTCGAGCATTGGTGATAATGATTTTGGAATTGACCTTCGACGCCTTGTGGGAATCCGCCGGCATTTCTGCACCGTCCATCACGGCATTGATGATGTTTTGGAGGGTAACCATAGACAAAAAAATATCCCGGAAATGGAAGCATGTCCAATTCTTTCAATAATTGCTTGCCGGTATTTTCAATAATATTCGCATCAAAGGCATTCAGCAGCATCGCAAAAATGTCACTCACAAAACTACCCTCTCCTTTCTCAATGTCAACCCGATATTTGCGTATTTTCTTTTGAAAAGCAGTCCTCGCGTCGATTAATGCTCTTCGGATCTGTTCGTTATTCAACGGCTCGTTCTGGTCATCAGTGTCATTGTAAAAGTTTTGGAATGGCCGCGTTTCAGTGCAGTCATAGCGAAGCAAAACCTGTAGACGCCCCAAAACTAGCCACGAATGCCGGGATCCCTCCAAATTGACGACCGGATAGAAGGCCCTGATTGTGAAGGTTTTCCGCAATTCTTCAATGTCATGTATCGCCTGGTCGAGCAGTTGTAGGATATCGACGTGCGAAAGGGTTGCTTGATCCGTTTCGCTCAGAATATCAATCCCAAAGTCCTGCCAATCGTATTGTTGACGCACATCCCTCATGATCAGCACCCGAAACCTTTCAAGGGTGGCAGATACTAGGTTCGGTAAATTTTGTTCGATCATATAATGTTCTGGCCGAAGCACACAATCAGCGTCTTCCAACAACTGCGGTGCTTCGACCTTAAAAAAGTGCTCCATCTTGTCAGCACATTCATATTGATCCTCGATCGACAGATTGGACAATATTTCGAGAATTTCATCGCACAGTTCTTTTCTGGTTTTTTTGCAGTGTTGATGGTGTATGCCTTGACAGTCAAAAAATCCATGTGGCTGCTTGCAAAGGCCATCCACCACTTGAACAACATTGCCTTTGAACTGAACGGGAAGTGCTAACTTCTCTTTGAACTCGATCAGCAATCTTTCTCGAGGATCAGAAATTGGCCTGGGTTGTTCCTCAACTGCTTCCACAGTCCCAAAGTCACAAAAAGAGTTGATCAGGGTTGGTGGTCGAAGTGAACGCTTATTCTCGTCATCGTATCCAATAGGTGCTTCCAGCCACTGACGATTTTGGTTGGGATCTGGCTTTGCGTGTAGCTTCTCGAAATCCTGCAGTTGCATGATCACGCTATATTATATTTGCATGCCATACCATCTTTATTGTATTACATAGTACTATCGCTTGTGTCACACCAAATCGGTCTACTACAAGTTGTTTTGTGCATCTAAAAAGATTGCGACATTACTGCCAACTGCCCTACTTGATAACAAGCCACTTCAAGTTTTTTAAATGCGCCATCCCCTCATTCAATACCCCATCAACGTCTTGACTGCCCGGATTTCTAGGTTCGATAATTGATTGGCTATTCTGCCTTCGAGTGATACCCCCTATTAACCATATCCAAACATGTCCATCCAGCGCCATAAATATCACATTTATACACATCCTAAACTGCCTATAAACTTCCTCACCAGTCCTAACTTAACTCTCCCTTCACTTCAATGCCATTCAATACTTCCGGTGCCATGTATCCGTAAGTACCGCCTCGTAGGTTTGAACTCGTCTTTAAATCCCGGACAATCCCGAAATCTCCCAATTTCAGGGTATAATCATGGCCATGGACGAATAAACTAAATTAATTCATCCCGGAGTCCATCAGGCGTTCAAACTTGTCCGGTTTGACATCATGATGAACCTTTTTCATACTTTTGATATAGTCAAGGGCGTTGAACAGCTCGGAACACCATTTGGCTACGGTGGCCATTGAGTAAACCAAATTCTTGTCAGCCAGAACTGAACAAATGGTAAGAATGACAGGCCGTTTATGCAATATATAATAGTACCATCTCGTAATGATCCATGTTCACAATATTCCATAAACATCAACCATTCATCCCGATTTATCCCTGGATAATTGTTTGGTTGGTCATAATATCGGACAACATTCTCGTGCGACAATTCCTGAATCGAAGTATTAATAACAGGCAATATATTTTGATAGCAACAACATACCATCAACGTTCGTATCTCTCTCAAATAGCTGGCATAATCATTTGTCTGCAGCACCTTTTTCATGACCATTGGCCTGAGAAGCTAAGGTTAATAAATATTTTAAAGGGGCAATGCTTTTTGACAATTGGCATGTAGCCAACCGAGTAAAGATCGACGATAGAGCACGCCTAATGCAGAGATGCCGAGCGGCCGGCTACATGCCAACTGTCTCAGCCCATTTAAGGTATAACATACGGATCGGTGTCGGGCAGAAGACATACAACCCCTTGGCCACCTTGCCCAAGCACTCTCATCATCCTTAACCTGTAACATTTGGATTGTATATTTGTCTTTGCAACAAGAAGGAAACATGCCTGGCCGCGGAAAAAGATAACGGAAAGGTGGGCAGGGCTGCTGAACAGATTTCAGTATCGATTCGTCAGAGTTGGGTTATATTTCGGAAAATCAGATTCCCGAAAATCCGAATCTCAAAAAATAGGAATCCCTAACTCTTACTTTTAATTTTCCATTGTTGTTGAAAATTTGCCAATGTGAAGTGTTTTGCAAAAAAAAATCTTGATCTCCGGGGAGGTTTTTCAGCGGAATGGGCAAAAGGCAAGGTCGTGAAGTGAAATTTGGCCGTTGACTAGTCATCCAGCCTATCCGATTTGGTTTTTCCCGCCGATTCCGAATATGTTGCCAGTTTTTGACTAGTGGCTGTATTTAAAAACTAATTGCGTTCCATTTATTACATTAATTAAGAATACATGCGTATTATTTTCGTTTCACGATCTAAATCAATATAAGTTATAGTTGAATAGAATGGCGTTCGTTGCCACCCTATAGCAAAGCGGTTGCTCCCTTTTCTCTAGAGCTCCGACTTGGTTCATGCAATGAATTCAATTTCTTGTTAAAGGGACACCCAAGGTTTTGGCGGCAAATATATAGTTATGTATTCCGGCAAGTACAAATGACGCGCGAATTTTGTGCGCCAATGGGCGCCCATTGTCGCACAGAATTCGGACACCTTTCCCTCTTGTGGCGTCCCCATCCCCCTCAGTGGCTTGCCACTATGGCCTAATGGATAGCATCCAGGCCTACAAAACGGTGGTCCCGGGTTCGACCCCCGCCAGCGGAATGGTTTTTGCTTTTTGAGCCTCAATAAGCAAAAACCATCACGCGGGCGGGGGTCGAACCAGGGACCGGAATCCATAAGTATATATCAGGTTGGAAAGAAAGTAATGGCACAAAATCTTTAAACCGCTGTAAAAACCCGCAGGAACGTCCGATTTGAAAGTTTGATATATGGTTTGGTAGATCTTCGGATGCTCTATCACAAGACGACCTTCAAAACACCCACAAACTAATGTACGCGAAAATACAGGCCTCAGAAGTTTCACGGAAAATTAGGTGAAAGCTTCTATGCGAGATATCTCTGCATACAGGCATTTGCATACGATACCTCTACCACCAATCGATAGCCCTCGAGGAGTAGATATCGATAGATGTTGAGATCATCAAAATCGGACACTGGATGACCAAGATATGGCCCCCAAAATTCGCCTGGTCCACCTTCTAGCCAACTTTTCCCGACGAACCCCAAACATTTTAGGCCTGCGCGCACCAAAACCGTGTTGGCTTTCCAGAAAAAACCGAAAAGTGGACCAAAATTTTAAGGCCCATATCTCGGTCATCCAGTGTCCGATTTTGATGATCTCAACATCTATCGATATCTACTCCTCGAGGGCTATCGATTCGTGTTAAAAGTATCGTATGCAAATGCCTGTATGCAGAGATATCTCGCTTAGAAGCTGTCACCTAATTTTCCGTGAAACTTCTGAGGCCTGTATTGTCGCGTAAATTAGTTTTTGGGTGTTTTGAGGGTCATCACGTGATAGAGCATCCGAAGATCTACCAAACCATATATCAAACTTTCAAATCGGACGTTCCTGCGGGATTTTACAGCGGTTTAAAGATTTTGTGCCATTACTTTCTTTCCAACCTGATATTTTCCGCCAAAACCTTGGGTATCCCTTTAAATAAATAACAAGTTGTCAGACTCGGAAGCTGAATAAACGGATTTGCTGTAGCGCTTTGGAAGCATGCGAGCATGCAACCGGATAAATAATTTTATTCAATGCTTTGAATACGGAAACATATTGGTGATTGTGGAAATGTGAAACTGGTGGAGCCGACAGATCGAACGACAGAAATTCTTGTTTAGCTGCAATCGCATCACTTGGATCCGGGTACCTAAAAGCGAAGTATTTCGGAAAGTCTTCACAACTCGGGATACACCATTATATGGCTGAAGCCATCATCATTCAAAAACTCTTCATCTTTATTCCCTTTCTACTCGATACGGTCCTTTTAGTGGCCAAAATACCCGGGCTTGATAAAACGCACGTTCGCCCATGATAGCGGAGGAGCCATTTTTTTTTGGTAATCACATTGTGTTGCCGAGGCAAAATCATCCAAAAAACGTTTTTTAAAGCATGGACTGAAACGTCAAAACGCTCTGCCAAAATTTGGATCGTTTGGAAAAATGGTGGCCTTCTGGCCTGTGGTCTGTCAAAAATTACTAAAACTGGCTAAAACCTTCAAATATCGTTAGGATGGGTTTTTATAATCAAATCGTCAAAAATCACGAATAATTTAAATTAGGGAAACGTCGTTACTTCGAAAGTTATTATTTCGCAAAGTATGCTTACAATGAGACGTTTTTAGTCTCATTTTTTAGTTTCTTATTTTATGCAGAATTTTTTGCTGATCAAAACTTTCCCTCAGAATCCGCGAAACAATCATATTTCAAAAGTTATGAAGCTTTAAAGGGGCTCGGAAGCCAAAATTCGTTTTTGCGTCCAAACAGGGGCAAAAGATCATGCGGCGCCGTCGCGTTGCGGCCGCATCTGGCTATTTGCCAGGAATCACAGCAGGCGGCCGTGAACCAGATCTCGGAGCCCCTTTAAAGTGTGAAAATGCCCAAAATGGCCAGCTTTTGCCGTTTTTCGCCTTTTAAAGCATCAGAACTTTCTTATTTTGGTCGTTTCGCAGATTCGGAAAACGAGGTTTTAACCAGCGCAAAATTCTGCATAAAATAGGCTTGGTCCCATTCCGAATCTCCGCGGAAACTAAAAACGTCTCCGTGTTAGGCTTCCTTTGTTTTGCTTTTTTGTGGAAAATGTTCCTAATGCAATGTCATGACACTAGATGAAAATGTGCGGTCGTTTGAGGATATCGCGCGTAGGCTAGTAAAGCATGAAAACGTGCACACTGTCTCCAACGAAGCAGGAAGGTCGTCCGCATTGACTTCGTTTTCAGATGTCTGTTGTATCGCTTGGTGAGATTCGGCTTGCATCTCAACATACGGTTCAGCGCTCCTAAAATGAATGAAGCAAAGTTACAATCTAACTAACATGATCTCTTTCCAGAAATCTTGGGAAATGCGTTGCAATTGACTTGTGAAACCGAGCTCACCGACGTCTGCTTTATAAGGGCCATATTTAAGCATGCCCAAGAGCATCGGTTTCATATGGGATAATTGGACAGGAACCAGTCGCAGAGACCCTGCTCGAAAAGCGCCGAATTCGACCAATTGCATCATGCCTTGCAGGAAGACGATAGCGGGCTCTTTTACTATTATAAGCGCACTAGAGCCATTCATCCGTTGGACCAACGGGAAATAGAATTTCCGCCGTCTTTCTTTTGACTCGATTTCGGTTAGCAATCTGTGGACCATTCGGTAGGTCCAAGGATCGAGCTGGTCCCATCGCGTGATGTATCCCAGAGCGCTTGTCATCAACGCGTACTCCTCGATGTACTCAATTTGATCCTTTGTCGAACAGTGGTGATATGGAATTTGAAGTTCAGGGTCTGCTGTTACTGGAAATCCGCCACGAATGCCACACTCCTCTTTAAGACACTGATGTGTTGGAGGAATATCGTAATGGAAGATATATGCAGGAAATGGTTGTTCCGGAAACGCACACAATACGTCAGCCCAGTCGCGACGAATTGAACACCTATTTCTCAGCATCCAGTCAGGCAATATGTGCTGTCCAGCCCAGTCGGGGAGACGGGGAGCGAGTCGCACGATCACAACTTTCCTTTTAAAATACGTGCGCGTCTCGATCAACGCCCTTCGAATCTGTTCATTATTTAATGGCTCCCGATGGCCAGTCCTATGGTAGCGCAATCGATCTGAATCAGGTCTACGGTTGCGAATCTCGGTACAGTCTTTCCGCAAGAATAGACCCAGCCGGGAAATTTTGAACCATGAATTTCGGGATCCTTCCAAGGTCACAGTGCTATAGACGACTCTTACGGTAAACAGTTTCCTTAGTTCTTCAATATCATGGATGGCTTGGTCGAGTAAAGGGATGATATCCCATGGAGGAAGTGTTCCACAAGCACTTTCATGGAGCATTGCAATGCCAAAATCTTGTGATGCCTCCTGTTGCAGTTTGTCCCTCCAAACCAGGAACAAAAAAGGCTTCATGGTTCCTGGTATTGACTCTTTCAATTTATATGGTAGTGATTTTAAGGCATCAAGAATCTTCTGTAGTCCGTCAAGGCCAAGCATGAAAAACTTTGGTGCATCCACTTTCCACACTCTTTCCATATCCTCAGCGTAACTGCGCTGCTCCTCCATCGATAGATTTGACAATATCTCCAGAATTTCATTGCTTAGTTGATTTCTACTCTTCTTGCAGTCCCTGTGGTCACAATTCTCAACCAACATCCCTTGGATCAAATTCACTCTCTTGCAAGCCTTTAGGTTTTCTCCAAAACTAGGTGCCGCGAAAGTAGCTGTGGTACCGAGCTGCTCTTTCAAATCCATTAGCAACTGTCCTCGCAGATCAGCCTTTCGATTCGGTTGTTTCACTTCGGAAGCATCTCCAGTAGAAGATGTACAGCCCCATATTGTGGCTGATATTCCCGGGGCGGTCAGTGGCTCGGGCTGTAAGGCATCACCATACAACCCAATCGGCGGTTCGGCCCTTTTGCGATAGTTGCCATAATCTGGCTTCGCGTGAAAATTAGCAAATTCCTGCAATAACGACATTGGGATACTAAATTAAAGGTACCTCCGTCATGTCTTTGCATAAGCTGAGTGCGTGCTCGACCTCAAATCTTTCGTGCACGACCGTATTTGTGCACCTAAAAATATATAGTCGCTGACGGTTGCTCGCTTACCCTATCACAAGTCTTTTAATCGTCTCCAAATGCGACAATCCATCCTTCAGTATCTCGTCAATATCTTTGCTTCCGGGACTACTAGGTTTTTATATGGATACCAGCGCTGAGCCTCCGCTGCGACGGCGTTCAGCGCTGGCCCTCCCCGGGCCTTCACCACCTGGTTATCCACACCACTAGCTACCGTATTCAGGGGGTCGCGGCAGCATTGCATTCCCGATCGGACGGGGGTAAGGACGTTAGAAATCCTACCCTATATAATTTTTACATGTCTGTAGGTGTATGTGTGTGTGCAGCTGCCACTTTTTTAGTGCAGATTTGAGGGCCCTCCCGTGTCCACGACGCCATAATTCTCCGCTACTGGTGGTAATCGACCCCCCCTCTTTCCGATGGCATTTTGTAAAAATGCGGTAAAATGCAACGTTACAACGTTTTGGGGTCCCTGAGTCATGTGAAAAATAGCAATTTCCTCATTTTTGCCAGTTGCATGCGCGCGTGTAGTCTGTAGCGGGGGGGGGGGGGCTCGGTTGTTTTCGCGCGGTCCGTTGCGCGGGAGTTGGGCTTGCGCGGCCCCATGCGCGGCTCTCGGAAAATGCGCGAGAGTGACGCGGCGGAATGCGCGGGACCGCGCTTTCTGTCGCGCAATCAGTCGCGGAAGGAGCATGCGCGGTCCCGCGCATGTCGTGCATGGTTTCTAAACGTACTGAATGAAAAACTCGAGGCATTTAGCGAATTTTCGTTAAATTTAGATTTATTTATAAAAACTTGTTTCTTTCCTGGAACCAACGCTGTCTTTTGCCCTGAAGGTTGGAGGTATCAGGCGAGGCTATTTATCATTTTCAGGGAATTTAGGATTTGCAAATGCTGATACTTTGATGTCAAACGCTCCATGGTGAAGCTTCGGCAAGTTTTTTATTTTTTTTCAACAAAACTTTACTCTCAGTTTATTGAATGCACCGTCAAAGGCCCGGCTGTCGGTAATTTGTGGCATATGGCATAATTACAAGAAGAAACGCGTATTATGAGAAGTAAGTCTGATTTATTATTGTTATCGGGAGAATTTAGGCATAGAAGCTGGTAGAAACAACTATCTCTTCAACGAAATGACCACGGTCAGTGAAAAACGTAAGTGATGCGAGCGTAGGTCGAACTAATACTGTAAGTCTGAATCTATCTGGCAAGTTAGCTGACAAAATAAAGAGGATTTAGCTCAATTCGTAGGCACTCACTTGGAACAAGGTGAGTCAACTGTTATAAAAAGCTAGTTTTTAAATACCAAGGACAAGTTTAGGTTCATCGACAGCACCTCAACTCTTCTTGCGGAAAACAATCTTTTAAAACTGTTTTTGTATCATTACCCCGGTATAAATGTATAGCTACTCATGCTCCATCTACTCACAGTAATACCTGCTCCTAGCGCAGGTTTAATAAGTAATATAAGAGCTTTAAAAGGAGGAAAAGCGCCCCTGGGCCAGTTGACGGCGAGAGCCGCGCAAAGTCCCGCGCATTCGCAGGTCCCGCGCATTTGGCCGGCGCTCCCCCGAAATGCGCGGGACCGAATCCCTGCCAGTCTCCGGTCCCGCGCATTTGGTCGCGCAACGGAGCGCGCAAAAAGAACCGAGGGGAAGGATCCGAAGGATCCGTGCTACCGGAAATTCAAATATCTTTCTTTTCAAGGATGATTTCAGCGCCGAAGGCCCGCGAAGAAGGTTTTAGGCGATCGTTTACGTATAGTAGACATGGTGGCGCGAAAACATACCTTCTATTAACCATATTCAATACAACCCATCCAGCTCCATAAATATCACATTTATACGCATCCTATAATCGTTTAATAGAATGCCTTACCCCAACCTCTCCACTCAATGTGATACCAGCCATCACTTCCGGAGCCATATATCCAAATGTCCCGCCATGATGATTTGTGTTTGTTTTTAGGTCCCGGACAATTCCGAAATCTCCCAATTTCAGGATATAATCATGGCCATAAATAAATAAACTATTTTCACGTATAAAATGTACAATTGGTAATTCTCACTTATCAGGTTTGACATCATGATGAACCAATTCCCTGCCTTTGATATATTCGAGAGCACTGAACATTTCCGTCGACCATTTGGCAATTGTTGCCATTGTATATGCAATGTCTTTGTTCCGTAAAACTATAAAAAGGGTACTGCAAAATAATATAAACGTACCATCTGTTAGAGAACCATGCTCACAATATTCCATAAACATTAGCCATTCATTTTTCTCAATTCCAGGATAATTCATTGGGGCGTCATAATAACGGACAACATTTTCATGAGAGAGTTCCTAAAATGAGTGATTCTCTTTCAATTGAAAGCACCTTTAGCGTTCTTAGCTCTCTTAAATAGCTGCCATAATCATTTGTATGGAAGGCCCTTTTCATCACCATTTGTCTGTTAGTGTAAATCAGGATGAACAGAACCTACTTACGGATCAGAGTCGACGAGAAGCCATACTTCACCTTGTCCACCCCTTCCCAATAGTTTCCGCCAGTCATGGGGGCCGTCCTGCGCCTCTTCGGGTTTCTCCATAGGTGTTTTTCCTCTCATGTTAATTTTTTGTTTTTAGGAACATACGGCTGATCTCCATCAAACTTATGACCTTGCCTCTCCGTCATCCTGGAAAGCAAAGACTTACGATTAATCTACAAAATAAAGTGAAAAAATCACATATAACCAGGAGGCGTGAACGAACCTGCCTGTGCCCCCGGTAAAACAGATAACGGGAAAGCGAATTCCTGGCACAAGACATTGGCTATCGATTGTTCGTGTCTTGACAATTATGCATTTTCTGTTTACGAGAGAATGTAAATTTCTCAAAAAAAAAGGTCAAGCTACACAACGTACTGTATGGATCATAAAGTAGGATGCAGGACGTCCTAAAAACGCCCGCTCAGATCAATTTCGAATAAATTTTAAAAGCATACTTCAACCTCACAATTTGTAAAGGAGACGAACGATTCGTTCTTGTTGTGGAGCGTACGGCTAGAGTCTAGTCGCCCACTCTTATAGCGCCCCTGTGACAGTACCCCGGCGCCCCCTAGTACTTTGTCGTAATGGTTCCGCGCTTTCTGGGATTTCTCTCCTAAGTTATTTCCCGGAATTTTCCCGTTTGTATCGAATAAACGAATTTCTGCACAACAATCGGTCGGCACACGGACAAAATAGCTTTTATTTTTGCTTCCTGCCCCCTTTAACAGAGCATTTTCTCCGGATTCACAAACAGAACTTTGCAATGGCTCTGTCCCTCTGTGGGGGTTCAATATAATGGTGTTGGTTGCCGTGCTACAGCAAAGTGCTCGCCGCCCCTTTCTCTAGTGCCCCGAATTGGTTCGCGTAATAAATTTTCGGGGCGGCCGTCGAGAGTTTGGAAGGGGCCAAAGGGAGGGGGTAAGGGGACACGTATAAGCGTTCAAGCATACGGCTATAATTAAGGTTGACAAAGAGAGATGGAGAGGGAGCAGGTATCCCCGAATTCTGCTCAATTTCGGCGTCTTTGATAGGCCGTGTGAGGTTTTATAGGCAAAACAAGAGCACCGATAATTCTACTGGCTACAAGCTACAAAAATCTTTCGTTTCGCTCAAACTGACATCTAAAAATTCTTCCTAAAAATAACTTTCTTGAAACTTTTATGGGTATAGTTTATCAGCATTTAAGCTTACAAAACTGGCTCACGCTACAAACTAAAAAAATATAAATAAATGAACCAGAAAATACCTTGAAAATGCTATATTTCCTTAGATTTTTGATTTTGCAAATTTTTGTGAGATCCGAGGATTTTCTCTTAAAATTCGAGATTTTTCCATTTTTTTATGGTTTCTTAATTTTTGATGTTGTACGAAATTCGGCTTCATTAAATTCTGCCACCCATCCTTGAAATTGGCACCCACCAAAATATTTTATGACACATCGAATTTCGTTGGACACCACCCTGTGATGTCTTGGATGTTTGGATAATTGGTAGGAGGCCATAAAATCCGCCCGTTTCGTCCTCCCAGGAAAGCCCCAACACCAACCAGTAGAAGAGGGCAAAGCCCTTTTTGCAATTCGTCTGTTTCAATGTCGGCCTTCGTCTGTCTCCCCTTCTGTCATTCTCGAAATGCATACCGGATAGGGCAGCTTCGGGCCGATTTTTCAGAATTTTCAGCGTGTCCGTCTGGGCTTTTTTGCGTGAGGGCGCTGAATTGGAAACTGCATAATTTCAATCTCTGTGCTTAAGTATTTTTTAGAAGCGTAATTTTATTACATTCTTGGCAGTTGCTTTGAAAACATTTGGCCCAAGTCTCAATTTCGGCGGTTTTCAGCGATTTCTAAAAAACTGCATAGCCATAAATTAGTCATTTGCGGCTTGGCCTCTACGTTTTCGTTTTCGATTTTTCTTAAATCATTATTGTGCATAGCATTTAGAATTAAACTACCAGCAAGTTGAATAGTTTTTGAAAATTCGGAATTTGTGAGCTATCGAAGTTAATTTCGAAAAAACTGCATAACTGAAAGTTTGCATTTTGAAAAGATTTCTATATTTTATTTGCAAGCGTTCTATCCAGTTCGACTTTTCCATGCGGAAAAAGCAACTTTCCACGTTGTCTAAAAAATATTTTGCACCTCCTTGGGATTCGTATAGATGGCATCTCCCCTCCCCCTCTCTCTATAGCGCCCTTATGATCTGATAGGATGGGCCCTTCCTCTGGGTCCTAAGTGCTCATAACCCTCTTCTTCATCCTCTATATAGACCCCCCCTCCTCCACATCTCATCTGATGCCCCCCTCATGCCACACACCTCTAATGGATTTTGGGTATCGAGGGTATCGAGGCAGTATCCGGCTCTTCCCTTCCTTGCCTTCCACTTCTTGCCATCCTCTCTGTATCCCATTTGTTGGGGATTAGCACCCCTCAAAATCCTTTTTATTTTTGAGTGATTGAGTGGTTGCCAGTACGGGCCATGGGGAAAATTCGAAAATTGACGAAATTTTTGAAATTTTAGAAATTTGCGTATTGGAATGGGTTAAAAGGCCATCCGCAGCCACCCGAACAGACCCCAAACCTTGGCACAGTTCGACCCGTTTTGACGGCACGGAAAGAGCACGTCGAAAGCAGGGCCGCATAGTTTTGAAAGTTTAAAAAGTTAATTTTTAGGGTTTAAATTGGAATCAAAGTAGCCGACCCGGAAAAATTATCTCGAAAGTTACTGAACCAAATTGGTCGAAAATTTGTCACAGTACCTAATTTGGGATGCTGATCATTTCTCAATACATCGAAAAGCACGAAATGAGCGGAACACGGAAACGCGTACCCAAAACCGTTTCAGGGTTGTTTACGGGTTCTTGGCGGTCCGTGAAATAATAAAAGAGCGAAATCTACACGAATGAGGTATTACCGGGCCGACAGAAACCTACCTTGCTATAAAGATACGCGCGCAAAACAGCCCCCAAAATGGGTCAAAAACTCAAAAATGACCAATTTGGAAATCGAATATATCAAAACATATCTAGAGACGAGCAGTCGACTGCAAAAAAGAGCAAAAAGAAAAGCTTCAAGGGGGGCTGGGTTGAACTGGCGGGCCCTTGGATTGGGGGAGGACTCAGCAATCCACCACGGCCCCAGGGAGGGCTTCCAGGGACGGGTCCGAGTTCGATCCCTCCCGGAGCTACCTTCCAGAAGCCAAATGTCTTTTGCTCTTTTGAATCGACTCAGCTCGTTCTCTAGAATGTTTGACATATCCGATTTCCAAATTGGTCATTTTTGAGGTTTTTGACCCATTTTGGGGGCTGTTTTGGGAGTAAATGCTTTATAGACAAGAGTAGGGTGGTCGGCCCGATATAAAAACCTCAGAGGCAGAATCTTTTGCGCATCTTTTAAGGTTATTTACAACGGACGCCAAAACCCGTAAAATACAAAACCCGAAAAACTGTTTTGGGTCGCGAAACCATGCCGCTCATTTTCGTGCTTTCGTGTATTAGAGAAATGACAGCACCCAAATTAGGTATGTGACAAATCGACCAATTTGGTTTAGAACTTTCGAGAAATTTCAGGGTCGGCTACTTAGACCCAAAACCTAAAAATAACTTTACTTTCAAAACATGGCCCATTAATAGCCTCGATGGTCAAAAAACGGGTCGAAAACTGGCAAGATTGTTCGGTCCTCTCACAAAGGCCTTAACTGCTTTGAGAACTTGATTTTCGCCTAAAAACGATTCGAGAAACGAAAATCCGGGGTTAGCCGTTTTTAAAAATGGCCTAAATCACCAAAAGGCTCTCAAAATCAAAATTTGCATATTGAATTGTTTAACCGGCTCACAAGATTTATTTGAGCATCGAAAACAAATCAAGCAATAAAGAATATAAGGTCATGCAGTTTTTTCAAAAACAGCCTCAAACCACTTAAAATTCCCTCAAAAACAAAAAATACGATTTTAATGGCCTAACTGGCTTCAAATATTGAATTTTTCGCAAGACCGACACCTCAAAAGCACAATTTAATGTGATGCAGTTTTTTACAAAAAGCTATTTGGTAGGCAGTGCGCCGAATGGTGTCATTTATAGCCCCCCATAGCCACACACACCGCCACACCTCATTCCCTAATCAAATTCCCCCGCTTTCCAGTGGGCTATTCCACTGACTTCCACGGATTACAACTGGACTTTCTGTCTATCTGTCTGTTTGTCTCTGCATTCTCTTTCTTTCCTCAATCATCCTCAATCCACATTATGCACATCATTATGCACCTCGTCGAGACACCGCCGACCCACTCGCCGCGCCCATTTTTTGAAGTCTTCCCCTTTTTCCGAGTTTTCCTCTTTCCGGCCTATGGCTTCCTGGTGTTTTTCCTGACGTCTGACTACCAGAATAGGGGCAGGGCGGATCAGAATGAAGTCTGGGTGTTGCTTTTTGTTATGAGAAATTATATCGCAGTTTTTGGGCCGATTTTCTTGATTTTCGAGTTTTTCTGATGTTAATTTGAATTAAACTACGCTTTACTAAATAGACAGGTAAAAAGAAGAAAAACTGTATAACGCTTGTCAGTTTAGCTAAATAAAATTAAGATAGTAGAAAAACAAAGTCTGGAATTTGACGGATTTTTAAACGTTAAAACCTATTGCTTTTTCAGCAGATTTTCCTAATTTTCGATCTCTTTGCTTGGTAGTTTAGCCTAAACCACGCTTTGATAGCCAGATGAAGGCTAAAAACGGTATAGTTCCTGTCAGTTTAAATAGTTAAAGCAGAAGTTCTGAAAACGTAGATTGGTGAATTTTTAACCTCACGAAACCCCCAAGAAAACTCTTCCGACCCCCATTTTGCATAGCTAGAACCTTTCCCATTGTTCGACCTCCACATCCACTCATCCGATGCAATGATTTTGTCGGCGGGCTACGTGAAGAGTGGATGGGACATACGGGGGCTCCTCCTCCTCCTCTTCCGATGCTTCTTTCATCCCCCCCGACATGGCCGATTTTTGATGGTCCACTCAACACAACCTCCCCCACATCCTATTGCTCCCCGTAGGGGAAGAGGAGCACTAGGGGGAATTCATTTTGCTATATGATGGGCAATTGATTTTTTATAGTTAAACTGGTAGCTGAAATTTTTTTTGCCCTCTTTGTTACTGTCAGCGTTACCACAGGCTGGCTTCCAGGCTATGCAGTTTTCGAAAAAATTCGACTTTCCGTTTTTTTCAAGCTGTCTATCTCTCTTTTGTTTTATTTGGCCGGTTGTTTGTAAGTGGATGTATCTGTACGCCTATCGACTCACTTTTCAGTTTCGTTTTGTGAACCCTGAAATTGGAAAGTTATGCAGTTATGCAGTTTTCCAGAAAAAAAACATCTTCCATCTTTCGATCCGTCTGTTTCTTGTAGTTTATTTGGATGTTTGTCTGTCAGCCAGTCTATCTGTCTGCCCAACGTTAATTTTGGGCTAGATTTGGCGTTGAAATTTGGAAATTATGCAGTTATGCATTTTTCAGGTTTTTTCGATTTCCCTTGGGAAACCGGGTTTTTCGGACTTGTTCGTGTGTCGGTCTGTCTATCTGCCAACCAATCTATCGATCCGTGAGTCTATTTTAATTTCCTCTTCATTCTCCTCGCTCATTTCCCATGTTGCCACCCTCCTCTCCTCTTTGCCCAGCTACTTGACCCCCCCCCTCTTCATTTCAAATGTGTGATGGCAGTCTTCTCAAATTTCCGAATTCCTCTTCTTTTAGGGGATCGACGTGTCGCTGCCCGACTTCAGAAGAAGAGGAAGAGGCTATTCTTCTACTATGGACAACACGGCACTACCTATCGATTGACTACCAAAAATTATAATTATTGTAGCTGCTATCAGGCCATACTCTTCAGGTCAGTGAGCATTTTAAAGGTACTAGGAAGCAAAAAGAGATTGCGTGATTTGTTCTTTTCACAAATAGGAAGGTCGAAGTTACCCAGATAACGCATTACGCCATGAGATTCTCGGCCAAATGGCCTCGAATTTTGCGAAGCCGTTTTGCTTTTCGACAAGCAGCCGATCCGAAAATGATTCCGCTAATCCATTACGCGACTAAATTGGCAGGCACAGCGTTGATTTTCATGGAAGTGGGCCGTCATAAACGAATTTTCGGGAAAATAACTCCGTGAAAGGGCATTCTGTTAGGCGGTTTAGTGGACACCTAGTTCGCAACAGCTTTTTTTTGCGGTTTTTCCCTGAGTTGTTTTTCGATTTCTTTACCGACTATTAATGCTTGGTAAAATCTAGGTAGCACAAAGAATATCCTTACACCGACCTGGTATGCAATTTCCGGTTCCCCTTATTTATGGATGAGGTTGATTAGGAAGAGAGTCAGTAGCCAACCTCTAATCCCTCCGTTTATCATCCCGCACTCCCTTCCTTGGTTCCCTTCTATTTTCCGGTCGTTTTTCACTCGTCTAGAGCTTAACTGGCAACCCCCGGAAGTGTTCGAAGCCTTGGAATTTTGAAATGAGCTCTATATCTTGAGAGGTACGGCCGGCTTTAAAAACTGCATAACTAAAATATTTAGGTTTTTATTTTAAAAACTGTTCGAATCGGTTCATTAGAAGTCAGTTAAACCTGAAATGTCAAAATTAAACACTAATCCGTTAGAAAAACGGAGAAATACAGCTTCAAGCGAAAATTGCAAAACCAAAACCCAAACCCAAAATTTTAAAAAATTTATTGTTTTTATTGTGGGGAGGTGAACCAAAAAGGGGTGTATTATTATTTTATTTTAAATTTTTTGTGTGTTGGCGTGTTTGGGGGGGGGCGGAGGGGGGGGGGGGGGGGGGGGCGGGGGATTAAAAACTGCATAACCATTATCGCCCGGCCCCGACTTTTCTAAATGCTGTATAGCCTCAATTTGAAGCCTGTTGGATCAAAAATAGATAAATTATGCTCATATGTACTTTCCAACGTACGTAACTTCTACGACCGTGACGCGTTGAAGTGGAAACTGCATAAATTTCGGGGGTGGAAGAAGTCGGGGCGCACCCATCAGACCTTGAAAGAAACGTTCGCGTTTTTCAATTAATTGAGGGGCCCTCGGCGCGGGAGGAGACACGTGTTTTTCTGTGCTGTCCAGGACGGGGGAAGAAGTCGTTCAGTTTAGCAGAAAATCGTACCTGTAAAAACTAGAAAATCCAACTTTTTTGATTTTTGCTATCTAATTTTGCCGATTTTTACTCGCAAATCCTACTTCAAAAGATGCTAATCTATCCTATTCCATTAAAGCGCCACCATATGACATCAGAATCTCGCCCCAAAATGCCGAATTCCGGGCTTAAAACGTCCAGATGGGAAAGAAAAGTAGAGTCGGCGGGGCTTGCGATTTGTCTTCCTCGAGCCTAAGCCCCCATAATGCCCTTCACCCCCCATCGAAGCCTAGGTTCTTATTCCACCTCCACCACACAACCACCAACTAGCCGATCAGGCTAAAGTTATTTTTTATGTATTTGTCTAGAAAACTAATTATTTTGCTAGTTACCGTAGCGAAAAGTGGTTTTATTAAGTTATGCAGTTAGATTAGAAGTCTTTACTCGAAAAGTACTTCGATTTGGGGTATAGTTGAGTGCAGAAACAGACGTTATAAAGTTTGGGTTTAAGGTTTTTTCATATACAGGGTGAGGCATATATATCGCTACACCCTCTCGGCCCACCAAAAAATTATTAAGGCGAGCCGGGCTTCAATATTTTGCTGTGATATAGCCACATGGGTCCTTTCGACACTCTTAAAATCTTATAACGCAACAACCCTATAAACACTTGTTCTGAAGCAAAAACTGGGCGTCTTTAGGTGGGATTGGCACGGAACCCCTGGGCGGTCGATTTCGGTATGGTTCGGAAACATTGATTTGGCCCCAATGACCCCTAAAAACATTTGTACTACTTAGAATTTATCTAAAAAGACAATGTGACCAACTTATTTCTTTTCATTCGGCAGAAAGTTAAAAGTTTGTCTCAGCTGGTTACAACAACCATAGTAAAAAACATAAAAATACATTTTTTGACCTGTACTCGTTCAATTTTTTGGTTTTAACATTGCGAATTGCTCGTATCGCATGCCTAAAATGCAAAAAATAGTTCGAATCCAAATATTCCGGTGGCTTAGATTTTCTGATGAATTTTTAGTGGCCGACCAAAGGGTGGGGAGGAACGGGTAGTCACTCCTTTTTTGAATGTAGTAAAATTCCCTCGCTAGTTTCCGACTAAAAACTTTTTGGAAAAGATAAATAAGATCCGATTGAACCAGAATACAAAAAAACTGCAGCAGAGTTATCAATATACAGGGTTATAGGAGCAGCGTGCCAACACACCACTTTTTCGAGAAAAGCGCTGAACTTCCTTGTAAGCTAAACCCAAATCGAACCAATTTTCAACCATTTAAATTTATTTCCTGCATAAAGAGACACTAGTTCTTCGATGGGAAACATCGACTACCCCGAAAATATAATCAGTTTTCCGCCGGCAGACCAATTTGTGCGTGCTAGAGGTGTAGCGATATATATGCCTCACCCTGTATCCTATCCTATAAGCGAGAAAAGTATGTCTGTTTTCTGTAATGAAGATTTCTCGGCCGTCAGGCCGAATTTCGCGCTGATTTTTGGCATGGAGGCGGAGAAACACATCCTCTTTATACGCATTTTTTTTGTTTTTCGAAATTCCTTCATTTAACTATTATACAAGGAAAATAGTGAAAAACCCTTAACATTTTGGCCAAAAAAAGGTTTGTTCAGAGGCTATCTCGATTGCCAGAATGAGTGAGACCCTGAGTTTTGGTGGGTTGATGCATAATGAAAATATCTCGATACTATTTTTTGGATTTTCGCAAATTCTTTAAAATAAGACTTTGATGAACATTTTTCTGCGAATTCCTTAACAAAATGGCCAAAGTGCCGTGGTGTCCGGACCATAACTCGAAGCCCGGATGGAATTTCGGGCTGTAATTTCGGGCACTTATGTAATCGATAGTGGGGATCACGCGCATCTTATTATTTTGACAAATTTTTGGCAGTTTCAGACTAAAACATCGAATTTTGTAAAGTGACCAAAAGGCACCTCTCAGCTCTCACTTCTTTACCGCTGCCCGGGGCGGACCCACCCCCAGGACAGAAGAGGCCTTTGCCGCCCCGTTCCCATCTGTCCTGCGGTGTAGTGGATTGGGGTGGGGCCTGCCGCGCGGATGCTCATGGGTTCGGATCCCCGGCCAATTCCACTTTTTGCTTTTTGGTAGTTCGGCAACAAAACTTATTTTTAGGCTCACGTTGTGCGAGGTTTAGGCCTGGCTCTCCCTCTAGCGCCACAGGCCAAAGAAAAGGTCCTTGACCCAGGCTCTCCCGCCGCAGGCCAAGGATGGGTCCTGGACCCAGGCTCCCCGCAGGCGGATGGGTCCTGGACCCGGGCCTCGCGCCGCAGGCCAAGGATGGGTCCTGGACCCGCCTCGCGCCGCAGGCAAGGATGGGTCCTGGACCCGGGCTCGCGCCGCAGGCAAGGATGGGTCCTGGACCCGGGCTCGCGCCGCAGGCCAGGATGGGTCCTGGACCCGGGCTCTCGCGCCGCAGGCTGGGGATGGGTCCTGGACCCGGGCTCTCGCGCCGCAGGCTGGGATGGGTCCTGGCCAGGCCTCCGCCGCAGGCCAAGGATGGGTCCTGGACCCGGGCTCTCGCGCCGCAGGCCAAGGATGGGTCCTGGACCCGGGCTCTCGCGCCGCAGGCTAAGGATGGGTCCTGGACCCGGGCTCTCGCGCCGCAGGCCAAGGATGGGTCCTGGACCCGGGCTCTCGCGCCGCAGGCCAAGGATGGGTCCTGACCCGGGCCTCGCGCCGCAGGGGGATGGGTCCTGGACCCGGGCTCGCGCCGCAGGCCAAGGATGGGTCCTGGACCCGGGCTCTCGCGCCGCAGGCGGGATGGGTCCTGGACCCGCCTCGCGCCGCAGGCCAAGGATGGGTCTGGACCCGGGCTCGCGCCGCAGGCCAAGGGATGGGTCCTGGACCCGGGCTCGCGCCGCAGGCCGGGATGGGTCCTGGACCCAGGCTCGCGCCGCAGGCCAAGGATGGGTCCTGGACCCGGGCCTCGCCCGCAGGCCAGGGATGGGTCCTGACCCGGCTCGCGCCGCAGGCAGGATGGGTCCTGGACCCGGGCTCGCGCCGCAGGCCAAGGATGGGTCCTGGACCCGGCTCGCGCCGCAGGCCAAGGATGGGTCCTGACCCGGGCCTCGCGCCGCAGGCCAGGATGGGTCCTGGACCCGGGCTCGCGCCGCAGGCCAAGGATGGGTCCTGGACCCGGGCTCGCGCCGCAGGCAAGGATGGGTCCTGACCCGGCTCGCGCCGCAGGCCAAGGATGGGTCCTGGACCCGGGCTCTCGCGCCGCAGGCCAAGGATGGGTCCTGGACCCGGGCTCTCGCGCCGCAGGCCAAGGATGGGTCCTGGACCCGGGCTCTCGCGCCGCAGGCCAGGATGGGTCCTGGACCCGGGCCTCCGCCGCAGGTGGGATGGGTCCTGGACCCGGGCCTCGCGCCGCAGGCCAAGGATGGTCCTGGACCCGGGCTCTCCGCCGCAGGCAGTCCCGGGAGGGAAAACCAACAGCGCCGCAGGCTCAAGGATTCTAGCGCAACGCTGGCTCTTGGGCCGCAGGCCAAAGCATGGCTCCTTGAGAATGAGAATGAGAATGCGTCGCAGGCTAAAAAGGAAGGTATTTAAATTCATGGTTCCTGGAGGTCCAGGGAAGGGCGCGAAGCGGTCTTTTTCCACTGGTTTGTCTATAAAACATGCTATTTTAAAGGATACTGTAGCAAAAAAAACTTCTTTTATGAAGTTATGCAGTTTTTCGCGTTTTGACGAATTTTTGGACTTCTAGCTGCATTATGATTATTGCGATCAAAATAATTTTCGACTTAAAGTGCTATTTTCAGATGCGGTGGATGACAGCACGGTTATCTTACCCTCGCTTCTGTATTCTATACCTCCTGCTCTTCCTCCAGCCACTCGTCAATGCAGAATATCCATGGACGTTCGACAATGATTTGTTTGGAGGTGGGGGTTCTGGACGATTTTAAGGCATTCGACGTTCGGTTTTAAAGGTATTGGTAAGAAAAGGCCTAAAAATATGCTATACGGTCGTCAGCTAAGCAAAATCGGACTACTGTAGTTAAAATTATGGTTAAAAATTACGAAAACTAGAAACCGAAAAAATGCTCCGGGTCGATACGCGAGGTTTTCAAGCATTTGTCATTTTGCCAATTTTTGTCAGCCGCAACATGCAGCAAAAGCCATAGTACCCATCATCCCCCAAAACTGCCACAACAAATTCCATCATTGGGCCCTTTTTAAGACGGAAGGAGGGCCGTTTCCGGTTTCCACAATTTCAGACCCCTCCTGCCAAACCCCCATCCCTGTAGGGGGTGGATGGTGTCCATTAGTCGTTCTCTCTCTCTCTCTCTCTCTCTCTCTCTCTCTCTCTCTCTCGTTCTCGATCCTGCTCAATAATTCACACCAAATCGAACGGATGGCCCTCTCCAAGGAGCAGAGGGCCCCCTGCGAAGTGTCGTGGGAGACACTTTCGGCTATTTCCCCGGGTCTCACACACCAATTCCCGATTTTCTGGGAGTCAGCTGGGCCAACAGGCAACAAATTGCCACCGAAAACAGCCTATTTTTGGGTTCTTGGGTTATGCAGTTTTTTTGGGTTTTCGAAAACTGCATAAAGCTGAATGGGCCAAAAAAATGGCTCAGAATTTAGCTAGCCGGTTCGATGGGTTCTCTGTTTACCAGTTAGCATTTTAAGAAAACTGCATAACTCAGAAGCGTAGTAAAAATTTAAGAAACTGACTTAATTGCTGTTACGCCTCTCTGTATCGATTTTTCAAAAACTGCATAACGCAAAAATGTCCTAAAAATTTTATAAGCTTCATTAAAATCTTCGGTGCATTCCAGGATGCTTTTATCAAGAAACTGCATAACGCAAAAGTTTATGAATATTTTTATAAGCTATACTAATGTATTCTACGCATACCAGTAACCAAATTTCAAAAAAAACTGCATAACCCTAAATAACCCTAAAAAACTCTTCCAACCTAAACTACCCTGATGAATGGCTGGAGTGACAGCCAGTTGGCCCATCTTTCTTGGTATAATTGGATTAGAGCGCGAGGGTGTCTGTGTCTTTAGAGAGTCTTCTGCCCATCTTCTTCTTCTTCGTAAAATACCCTCGAGCCATCTATCCCCCTTCCCTTCCTTTCCATCCGTTTAAGGCAATTGGTCACATCTTCTCCCCTCCCTTTTCCCCATCCGAAAAAGATGCGCTTGGATTGAATTATGTGAGTCTATGGATCGGTTGCCCCTCCTCGTCGTCCTTCTTCAAACGCCTCTATTCATCCACTCACCCCCAGCTTCATGCTGAAAAAAAGAGGCTATATCCTAGCTATTGATATTTTTGTAGGGCAGTTGGACTAGAAAATCAATTTTCATACAGTTATATGTCAGTTTAACTACCAAATCGCCTAAATCCTGGTTGTCGCCTTTTTTGTTTGACAGTTCGGCCAGCAAAGCGACGTTATGTAGTTTTTATCTTAGCTCGTCCAAAATTGTACTTTGAAGCCGGGCCATTTTCTTTTCGCTGGCCTATCTGACGTCCACTTTTTGCAAATCTGTCTTCTTTTGGTGGAGTGGGAACATTGCTGGGAATTACTCTATTTTCGCGTAAATCCCTGGTCTTCCTAATGCTCACAAAAAAATTTCCTGGTCTTTAATGCCCCTTTCAGTATGAATCTAGGTTATTTTACAGCCAGATGGGTCAATAAAATTCGAATTTTAGTAAACCTAAGTTTCCGGCCTCTTAAAACTATTGCTAATCGGCACCGGTTACCAAAACTACGTCGAAAGTAAAAATCTAGGCGATTTATGAGTCAGATTGACCAAAATCAGAAAACTTTCAAAAATTTAGATGTTCCAAACCCTTGAAACCAGCACCAATCGCCTTTCAGACTACCAGAAGAACGAATCCCTGAAAAATTCCTGGGATTTTTGGGTGACCGGATTTACGGTTGAATAAATACCTCCCCCCCTGCTTGCCCTCGAACGCGACCACTTTTCGTAAAAAACGGAATGGGGTAAAAGGATCGAGTGGGAAGAGGGCGGAAGAAGTGAAAAATTCATAGGAAGAAGCAGAGGAGGGGAATCCACTAAAGGAGTGGTGAAGGGAGAGGGAAGGGGAGGACACTTGGTTGCCCCAGGCCACATACACCTCTTTTCACCCTGGACACTGAATTTAGCACCTATTCACTTCTCCGGGGTTTAGCCATGAGAATTGGCTAGGTTTAGCTTTTCTATGTAATATTAGTAGTTTCTGGCATGCAGTTTATCGATTACGATAGGTTAATCACGCAAATAATGACCATTTGAGTTATGCAGTTTTAAAAATCTACCATTTTTACCTCATTGTTTTGATATTTTTGCTTTTGTGGTTTTACACAGTCTATTTTTAAACTTTCTGTTATGCAGGTTATCGATTACGATAGGTTAAGCGCTTGCAACACCGTTTTCGAGGTTATGCAGTTTTTCAGGATCCGAAATTCTTCGAGAATCTCTGTAACTCGAACCTGCTATGCAGTTGATCGATTACGATAGGTAAATCAGCCCAAAATCCGGATTTTGCTGTTCTCGAAGCAAATGACGTTTTTCTGTCAATTCCCGCAAATTTCTTGGCGGCGCCCCAATTTGGGAAGCACTTCAACCAGCCCTATTTTCGTCATTTCCTAATTCCTCCATGTCATGTGCGAGTTAATGGATGCAAAAATTTTGATAGAAACGAGAGGGATTAGGGAATTTATTGGTTTCTCTCTGTTTCTTTTGCTCTCTCGGTATATGGCCGCCCCCTCAAATCCATTTTATTTTTCACTCCTTCTTGTGGTAGGTGTGACCAATTGGATTCGAGCGGACCGACATCACCCCCACTACACCCCTGCCGGTCCGTATTTTCGCATCAAAAAGCAGACGGTGGCGGCTAGACCAGATCAATCAGTGCCAAAAACTGCATAACCTATAAAAGTGCTATAATGTTTTAGTTTTTGCATTTTAAGGCAGATTAAACGCCAGATAAGCTAATGTCACTATTTGCGACTTTTCAAAGCCATTCCCGACCCGTCGGGTGTCCAGAAAGAACTGGCGCTCCCACTCGCCCCCCACCTGGCCCACTGACACGCCTGAAAGGGGACCGGGTCCGACCCCCTTTGTCAGTTGATTTTATCCGGGTCTCCACCGAGGCCCAGGATTTCCAATTTTTGAAAGGCTCTCCTTCGCATCCGGTGAAAACTGGTTGGGGAGCCCAAAATCCACCAAATAAAATTTCGAGAAAATTTGATTGTTTTCAAGATTCTAATGTGTCCAGATTTAAACTGCCAAACATTGTGGACGTGTATTCTTTTATTTTTCAGTAGATTGCCCTGGATTTAATACAAATCCTTTTTATAGCCGGAAAAGTTATGCAGTTTTTGAACGCCGTAGTTTTTGCAACAGAAGTTGTGCAGTTTTTTGGATATTTGCTTTTATGTAGTTTCCCATTTTCGACGCTGTGACCTCCAGATAGCCGGGATTCACCTAGAAATTGGGCGATTAGCCCTGATGGAGCCCAATGTGTGAGCACGAACATTAGCTATGCTAATTCGTGGGTATGGCTGGGGTGGAGGGGTGAGGAAGAGGGGAGGGCCATGGCCATACCCTCCACCCTCAAATAGCCTCAATTATCAGGCCATAGAGACGAGAGAGGGTGTTCCACAATATGTAGCAAATCCCGAAACAATTTTCTACATACACCTTCGATTTATTGCCGAACGATTACGCTATGAAGAAATGGTCTGATGTAATGAATTTTTAATTTTGGTCCGCTTTTGGATAAATAATTTTTTATATATTTATATATAAATACAAATATCTAAAGATTAACGAAAATTGATTTGAATTTAATTCGGACCAAACGTTTACGCAATGAATTTTTTTATTTACCCTTCGCGATTTTTGCCATTTTTGGTGAAATTATTTATTCTTCCTAAGATCTTTTACACTCATTAAATCTCTATATTTTATCATCTATTTTTCCACCTGAAGGTCTCACGAATCTGGGCACCGTCCCTTCTTCTATTGGGCGTGGCCCCTTCCCCGGATGCTGCCATGGCTGATGACCGCTTGCATATATCCATGCGTACTCGGTGCGTAAGGGCGTAAAAAACGGAAATCATTACGAAATACTCTTAACTGACGGCCAGAAAGTGTATTAAAACTTTAAGTTCGCTTCTAGCGGCATTGAAAGAGTTATGCAGTTTTTAGAGCAGGCTTGAGAAACGGCCAAAATCCCGATATTGGTGTCCCGATATATAGCTCTCATTAATGCGTTATTACGACGCAGTAAATAATAATTATACTATGAAACCACTAACTGATGGTTAAGGAACGTATTTAAAAGTGTATCGGAGCGCTAACGTCATTGAAGAGGTTATGCAGTTTTTTGATAATCTCTAAAAATTGACCAGATTAAACACAAGAGAGTCCAAAAGATAAACAATAGATCGGATGGGTATCAGTTAACAAAATAACATCATTTTCCATCAATACATCTTGTTTTTAGGCCCAGATTTCTGGGGTTTGGTGAATCGGGAATGGCGAATGTGCACGACGGGTCAAATGCAGAGCCCTGTGAATATCGATCCAGCATTACTGCTCTATGATCCACATCTACATGGGGTACATGTTGATAGTGTACAGGTACTGTAAACCTATATATAAAGTGTATTTCGGAGATATATCTGAGACATTTTTGACATTTCTAGGTCGATGCAACACTCGAAAACATCGGCCAATTGCCAATCGTCACCTTGAACGACACGAAGTTGACAATCAATATTACGGAGGGACCGGCGGCTCCGTATCGATACAAATTACACCAGGTATTGAACTGGAACACAAACTATATAATTAAGCCAAAAAGGGGCGCTTTAGCGCAAAAATTAGGTTATGCAGTTTTTGGTTATGCGGTTTTTCAGCTAGTGCCTCATTTTCCCATGAAAACAAACAATAATTTTTAATTGCAAAATAGATTCTTGATTTGACAGTTAATAGAATCCATGGGAATTCTAAGCCTACCCGTCCTTTAAAACAAATCTATCGCTTTTTTTCAGGTAATCGTGCATTTCGGCAAAACCGAAGGCGGTGAGAAGGGCTCGGAACATACTATTGATCGAGTGAGATTTCCAGCTGAGGTAAACAACTCCCAAAGAAGATAAATTTTTTTTAAAACCACTGTAATTCAGCTAAAATGACAAACATCAATTTATTTTTCAGCTTCAACTCCTCGCCTACAACGCCGAGCTGTACGCAAACTTCAGCCAGGCCGTCTCACAACCTCGTGGAGTTGTGGCTATCGGGATTATTGTCGATGTGAGGAATTATTTATATAGCGTAACTGGTTCTCCAGTACCGTTATTATTTAGCGTAATCGATTACGCAACCAGTTTCAGATTGGAAAGACGACAAACCCAGAATTGAGGAGGCTGACGGTGGCCAGTCAGAGTGTCACTTACAAAGGTAATTCCGCTTCAGTGCCGCATTTTTTGGTTTTTAAAGGGGCTGGAAATCCTATAAATTTTAAATTGGATACTAGTAAGCTATTTTCATGAAAAAAAATTACATTTCTATCATATTTTAGGCAGTAAAACACACCTGCACCGCTTCCACCCAGCAGCTTTATTACCCCGTACGGCACACTACGTCACTTACGAGGGTTCTTTGACATTTCCAGGTACCGTAACCCCCTAACGTGCTAAAATGCTACTGTATTTCAGGCTGCCACGAGACTGTCACCTGGGTAATTATGAACAATCCCATTTATATCACCAAGGATGATGTAAGTTATGCAGTTTTCGAGGCTTTTAGGCTTTTCGATTACGACATGATATTCATGAACCCTGATTTTTTTCAGTTGTCAATCTGGAACGAGCTGCAGAAGACGGAAAGCAAACAACCCGAGCCTTCCTATATGACACCAGCCTATCGACCATTGAAAGCCTTGAACGGCAGGCTGATGAGGACCAATATTAATTTGCAATTTAAGGTATCATAATTATTTTTTATTTTTTCAAGCGGATTTTTTTTTTAAACTGTTATTCATAAAAAGTATAAAGCTACTGAAATCTTTTTTTAGAACGAAGCGCCTTCGACGTGTGCCTCGAGTGTCTATACAGAAATGGGCTACAGGGCGAATACCAGGCCCACCCATAATAACTCTCTTAATAAGAGACAGCTGATGGAGAATGAGGTATGATATTGATATTTTTGGGTTAACTGGATGGAAAACAAATGGAATTAAGCGTCAACTAGGTCATACGACTTTTATTTAAGTTATGCAGTTTTTTACTCCTCAATCGATTGATCACTCGATTTTCCCCAAAATTCGTTATATTTTACTTTTTTGTATTCCAATTATTAAATAAAATACATTTTTACCGACTGCTTAGGTTTTTCTGGATCACAACCTAAGTTAATACATAGAAAAATAGTCGCTGAAGTCATTATTTTGGTTATGCAGTTTTTTGCTCGCGTGGCGGACTTTTTTGGAATTAGGAATCACTTCATATTACGTTATTTTTACTTTTTGTATGCCAATTAACAAACTTATGAATAAAAAACATTTTCACCGGCTATTTAGGTTTATCTGGATAGCAAATTAAATTAATAAATAGGTAAATAGTCACCAAAATCATTATTTGAGTTCCGCAGGTTATGCAGTTTATCGAAACATAGCCATTTTTCCTCTGCTTTTTCCTAAAAAAACCAATTAGCAAATCATACCTATTCTTTATTTTTCAGGTGCTATCGTGGGACGCCTTCAGCTGAGATATCTGCCCTCTCCTCTCTTCCCATACTCTCTGCCCTCCCTCCACCCAGTGCCACTTCCACCGCTTCAGATCTCTCACTTTTTCACCGCTACGGGTCGTTTTTGTCGTTTTTCGAGTGCATAAATCCATTATCTGCCTAACAACAAATCGATTGGGCAGTATAAACTACAGACTACAACCCGGGCAAAGTTATGCGGGTTATGCAGTTTTTGGCAAATCTTGAAAATTTGACTTCAATGGCCCTTTGAAAATATTTCTAACTTGCTAGTTATATTTAATGACTGTCAGAAAGGCCACGAAAACGAAAATGAAAAGTTCTAAAGTATATAGTAAGCTTCAAAAATTTAATTTTCGATTTTTTTCAAAACCCAATTTTTTTTTGCCTGAAGAGAGGCCTATAACATGGCATTTTTCTCGGCTGTTGCAGTTGGGGAGCAAGAGAAAGGGCGGTGTGTCTCATTTGTGTGCAAGACAGATCATGGATGGAGAAAGATCGGGTGGATTGAAGAGAGCATGTACACTTGGCCAGCTCGTAATCAATGACCCTCCCCCCTCCAAGGGTCTCTTTCTCAGATCAACCAGATAGCACCCGACACCAGAATTTTTATTGCTGCCGTTTGGGTGCCGATCGGGCATTCGCGTTGATTTTTGCAAAAATTATTAGTATTTTTATTTTTTAACGCTTTGAAAACATAATTTTTCTAAAAAATTCCCGTAAAAATATGTATTTCCTCAAAAATTCCGAATTCATAAAAGTATATACTAAACTGGCTTGCCCTTTTAAAGGACCGCTAAAGCGTAATTGAAATTTCGAAAAATGCAGCTTTTTTTAACTTACTCCGGGCTTTGGGGGATTGCCTAGCAGGGGCCAGGGCCATTTTACGGCCGTTTTTTGTTCTCTCTCCCTCTCTCTCTCTCTTACTCTCTCTCGCTTTCTCTCTCTCTTCCAGATTTCGGCTTTTCAAGGTAATTTCTCTCCTCCAAGCCGAGAGGTTTCGTTCTAAGGTTGGACCGAAAGTTCTGCACAACTTTTTCAGTATTTTATATTTTAATTCTGAAAACGGTACCGAAACAAAATGTTTTGTTTTACATAAAAAATGAATCGATCTGTTGTGTAGAATGTCTTCTGAAGAATCGACAGTCCTCGGTTTTCCGGAATACCCGAAATTTCAACGGAATCAGCCACGCTTTCCGCAGGAGACGTTTCTTGGCAGGTAAGGTTAACGAGAGGGAGAGGGGGGGGAGAGAGAGAGAGAGAGAGGGAGAGAGTGAAAGAGCTAGAGATAGGCAGACAGGCAAACTAAAAAGCTCCCAAACTTCTAGTTCAAATCTCTACATTCCAGATACCTCCACTACCTTGATGTCGTCGATCCAAGAACCCTATTAACCAGTGACGTACGTATTTATCTGATGCTATATTTTTTAATTTTGAGTTTAGAGCCGTCTAAAGGAATGCGTGGAATTATTGAAAGCGTACGATGCAGGGCAGAAGAATGTCGCTTCGGATAGGGAATTGTGGGAGGCACAAAAGGTATATTAGCCTCCAACGGCTCTTAAATCGGAATTTACAGCTGTGACTGTAACTTCCTTTAAAAGGGCGAAATTAAGACACTTTCCTTTGAAAAAATTTGGGGCTATGAACTACAACTTTATGTTTAGATGAAAGGGATCTTCAAGCCTGATTTTCTAGCTGTCACTGTCCCTTTAAAATCAAAATTAAAAGCACAAACAACACTTTTCCACTTTCCCATCGATCAAACTTTTCTAACTGTCACTGTCCCTTTAAAATGCAAAAATTATGAAGTACAAACTACAATCTAATTTTTCAGATAAAAGGCGCCATCTTGCACCCAGATACGGGTGAAAAAGTGCTTCCCCCATTCCGAATGTCCGGTTACGTACCGTTTGGATGGATTACGGTATGATATTCGGGGTTACTGTATGGCAGTATACTGTATTCTGTAGGTAACTGGTATGTTGTTGCCGAATCCCTCGTGGCCGACACTTCTATTCTGGCAATGGATCAATCAGTCGCATAATGCCTGTGTCAATTATGCCAATAGGAATGCGTCGCAGGTTTGTCTTTTCGGGGTGCAAACTACAAACTACAAGGGGCCAAAATTGCTGTACAAATAGTGGTTTTGCTAATTGGCATACAATACACCTTATGCAACCGACATTTGACGATTTGCGGTTTTGTGAACATTCGATTACGCCACGAAAATCTTTTTTGGGGGGAAAGGCTTCGAAAATTTCCTAATTTCGTTTTTTGCCATAAACTACATAAACTACACAAACTCCAATTAGAATCCAGTTAAAAATACAAATTATACAGTCAATTGATTACGACATGTAAAACTACGATTTTGAGTTTGTGGCCATACGGTTGCGCCATGAAAACTCTTTTCGAAAGTGAGGCCGGAAATACCAAATTGTTTTCTGATTTTACGCTGCAAACTACAGAATACTCTAATTTCTATTTTAGTTAAGCTAAAAACATCCACAAGAATAGATTACGACATGAAAATCCCCCGTTCCAGCCGCAGCCCATCTCGAAATTTGTGGGAGCCTATTTGGCTGCTGTCACATCGGCTTGTTCTATTGCTGGAGGTATTTTTCTAATGCTCGCTTGCCCGTTTAGATCATGAAAATAAGTTAAAAAACAATTCGATTTTCAGGCTTGACGTATATGATCAAGAAGGCTGGATCTCTGCCCCCAGCTACTCGCCTAATTATTCAACGGTAAGGTCTTGGAGGTTGTGGTTTGCAGTCTGTAGTTTATACATAGCTTGTAGTTTATAGTTTATAGTTTGTAGCACTTTTAGTTTTAGCTTGTGGTTTATAGCTTGACAGGCAGCTTAGAAGATGAGTTGACCTCGGCTGTCCAAGCGCCTTTAAACCCAAAATTTTTAGTTTTGTCCCGCTGCCAGCCACTTCACTGGCCTCCACCTTGAATGTTCTCTGCATGAGGGGCAGTGAAATGCAGACTGGAATCGAGGTCGGGCGTTTTAAAGGGACCGTGACACCAGGAATTAAACCGTCGAACCGAATTTAAATTTCAACGTATCTGCTTATTTTTAGGTGTACGACCGTGAGGGTACGGTAATTGGTGTGAGCAAGGTGGCTGCGAAACAGGTTTGCGTTCATAAAAATAATAATTAAATTCCGTAAAATTCATTAATTATAAAAATCAATAAATTCAGTAAAATACCGTACCTACCGTATACATTTCAGGCAGTGACAGACACGGCGCTAACCCGTGCCTTCCTCCCGGTCCCCCTCCTCGCCCTCCCCCCATGCATTATGCCATTTTTTGAGAAGTACGTTACGATACTCATTCCACTACAGAACCCGGAAATTCAAATCTAATTTCATAAACTGACCTCCAATCTAGATTCCGTTGGGTCCAAAAATCAGCGACTCGCCATCTCCTCGTCAACGCCATCGTTTGCACAATTTCGTTTGGAATTTCGCTACCAATCGCTTTGGCCCTGTTCCCGCAGGAATCTACGGTGAGTCGTGTCGTTTGCTGCTAATTTTTCCGCGTCTTAAATCAAATACAGCTTAACTGTCGTGCAGACAGTAAGTTCCAACCCCTAGAAAAAATTTCTGAGAATTGTTTCATCAAAAAAAATGTAATTTTCCGACAAACTGCATGACTTCTTTGGTGATTTCATTTAGTTTTGAACATCAAAGCTGTTTCACTGGCATGCAAATCGAAAAATCATATCTTCAGAAACTCTTTGTAAGCTTAGTTTAGCCAAAAATGCGAGTTTTGAAAAAACTACATAACTTTTCTGAAAAACTGCATAACCTGCATAACCAACTTTTCGCCAATTTCTCATCACTAATCCCTTCTCTACCATACAGTATACGTTTTTTTAGATATCCGTCAACCAACTGGAGCCCGAATTCCGCGAGAAAACCCGCGCCACCGAGCTGTACTACAATAAGGGACTCTAAAATCCTTTCTTTTTCGGGTGTATTTCTAGGAGCCAAATAAATTTCTATACGTATGTTTGTAAAAAAATAATTTTATTACGTGAGTTAAAACGCAGATAGCAGAAGAAAACAGTCGATGAGGGGAATTAGTGAAAAACAGTAGGGAAATTAGGGGGAATTTGCTGTCATTTGGCGTCTGATGTAGCTGAGAAATGAGAGCGTTTTTGAGGGGGGAAAGATCTTTCGGGACAGACCGATGTATCTGAAAGTCAGAAGACAACTTTAACAAGTTAAAAATGCCAACTGGCCACCAGAAAAGTCTACGATAGCTTGGGAAAGCATACTGTAGACTGCGGGTCTGTTTGGGAGAATCATTAGGTGGGGAGAGAGATAGAAGGGGAGGTGGCAAGGGAATACGATACGATACGGTATAGTACGGTCGTTGTGGAGATTCAGAAGACGATGGCAGGCATTGTGGCGAGGCATCTAAGACTGCACCAGCTGCTCACCCTCCCTGAAAAAGAATAAATAGGTTGCGTAATTGGTTGGAATGGGAAACTGCATAACCTTAGCTAGCGATATACTTTTGGGACTTTTACTAAATTTGGCTTTATTGGTGTCCAGATTCGAAAACTGCATAACTTTAGAATTGTTTTTCCAAAACTTTATTTTTATTGAAGTTTATTGAGGCTAGAAGCAGAAACTGCATAACTTAAAAGCCTACCTTTTGTCCAAATTTTTGTATTTTTTAGGTTTACTGTGGGTCAGAATAAAAAACTACACAACTTTCAAACGGTCCTTTTCGAAATGTTAAGGCATTTTTTCTTATTTCTCTACCCCAAAAACGTACTCCTTGATGTGCTCGCTCTTCTTGGGTCCCTCGACGATGGCATACTTGGTGAGGACCTCAATGGAGGTGTGGAATCCGATGGTGAACTGGTACAGCTGAAAACAAAAGATATATTAAGAAACTTTAGCTGTCATAAAGTACGTTCTGTCAGTCAGTAATGAGTATTGAAACGTACCCAGGCTCCGATGAGGGCTCCGATGAATGGTCCGACAATCGGGACCCACCACCATCCACGGTAGGTGAAGGTCTCACCGCCATAGCCAGCAAGGAGGGTGAAGAGACGGGGTCCGAAGTCACGGGCAGGGTTGCACGGGTATCCGCAGTTGAACGAGAAGGCAGTGCCGATGGCGACAAACGAAAGTCCTGAAAATATCGATAAATCGGTGCATTGGCTGGCAGTATACAATGACAACCTCAAAATAGGGACTTTGGGTTTCAGAAAATCCCTAAAAAATTGGTTTTTGTGAAAAACTGCATAACCAAAAACTGCATAACGAAAAACTGCATAACCAAAATAACCCCAATGGTTAATAGAAAATTTATAACAACTATTTCTAGAACCCCGCTGGCAGTCAGAAAATCGATAACAACTATTTTTGAGCCAAAAACTGCATAACCAACCGATAAGGAGGGGGCGGACCCAGTTGGGGTACGAGGTGCGGCGCTCATCGGTGAAGTGGGCAATCAGGAAGCAGAACACGGCAGTGGCAATGATCTGGAAATTTAGAGATTATTTTTGGCTGCCAGAAGATAGAAATTCAATGTAAAAATGTAATTAAAATTAGCTTACTTGGTCAGTGAGTCCGTTGATGGTTCCAAGATGGGGGGCCGGGTACGAGGCGAAGATTTGGGCCGTCTTGTGGGCGCCGACGACCGTGTGGTTTCCACCGTCAAAGTTGTTGATGGCGTCTGAAATTTTTAAATAATGAGGATACTGTTTAAAAGTGTTATTTATCGTTTATCTCGTTGGTCTAGCTATATTTTTCATTTTAAAGTTTTTTTTTACGTAGCCTAAATTTCCGATTTTGCAAGGAAATTTTGCAAAACTACATAACTAAGATTTTAATAATTTACGTTTTTTTACTTCACTATCCCTTTAATTAAATCCCAGCTAGCTATATCCAGTGACAAAATCTCGAAAACACAGATTACAAACCGTTCTGGAGGACGAGTTCCATAAATCGTCGAAATAAGCTATTTTTGAAGCTTCTTCAAAAAACTGCATAACTCACATTTTCATATTTTTTACTTTTTGTGCTTCGCTACCCCTTTAGACATGCCAATTAACACAATTCTCCCAAAAAAGTAAAATTCAAACCACAAACCGTTGTAGAGGACGAAGGTGAGAGCGGCTCCGACGAAGGCTCCGGCAATCTGGACGAGGGTGTACAGGATGAAGCGGAGGGGCTTCAGAGATCCGAACGAAAGGAACATGAGGGAGACGGCCGGGTTGATATGGCCACCAGACAGCTTGGCCGAGACGGCGACACCGAAGGCGATGGCCAGACCGAAGCCGATATTCACACCGATCTGCTCGTTGATGCGGACACGGGGAAGCTCGTGCTGGGCGACAACCGAGGTTCCGATCAGCTGAAATGGAGGATTTGTAGTTTGTAGTCGATTTTTTCGGTTTGGCGACGCTAATTGGCCCCCCAGGCTAGGAGATGGGATAGGCTTGGCCCCGATTTTAAGCGGCTTTAAGTTATGCAGTTTTTCGGAATTGTTGGCTACCCCAGGGGGTTCAGATTAGCTGAAAATAGGGGATTTGTAGTTTGTAATCCGTTTTTTCGGCTTAACAAGCTAATTGGCACCCAGGCTATGCGATTGGATATTTTGGCAATTGCATTTTAGCGGCTTTAAGTTATGCAGTTTTTTTTGTAAATTCGGGTCCGAAACCGATTTTCCTGGACTAACTGGCTATTGACTATCTCCCAGTCAAATTTTTACATTCCATGGATGCCAGCATAGGTTATGCGGTTTTTCGAACTAGCATAGAAGCCGCTAAACCAGACAAAACTGCCAAAATAGCTTTCATGTTGCAATCCTTTGCTTATTTTCCCTCTACCACATTATGATATCCCGACTATATTATATGATCCTCTACCGCCTGCGGTGTTATCTTCTCGAATGTTACGGCCCCATTATTCATCCCGCAATCCCCTTGGAATGCTTCGATTACGGCCGCATCCTCTGCACGGGAGGGCTTATCACGTGGTGAGATAGGATCTTGGATCTGTTAGGGGGGAAGGGATGGGTATCCCGTTCTCTTCTCAGTCCCTTACACCCCTCCTTACACCCTTTCTGGCACCAAGCCAATACCCCCTTCTCTGTTTCTGTCTCTCGTTCTGTGAACCCTCATTTGAATGGGCAGCTGTCCCTCCATCCCCCTTCCTCTTCCTCCTCCTCCTCCTCCTTCATTCTGGCTGCCAGTTGGGGGCACGATGGGGTGACCGATTAACGACACAAATCGAACCCCGTCCCCTTTGCCCCCAGCGGGCCAAGCCGGGGTCCGAAAATCTGCGCAATTTGGGCGGTGCTGGGCATCTAACGGAAGGGAGGGGTTTTTAGGGTCTCTGGGATACTAATGGGGATTTGAAAGTTAAAATTGGGTTGGGGATACTGTAGCCTGGATGGCAATAGACCAGCTAAAGTCATGAAAAAGGTTTTAATGCCTTTAAAAATGATATTTAACTCTAACTAAAAAAACTACATAACCTGCATAACCTAATTTTCCAGAATTTTCCGTTTTTAGGCTTGCAAATCGGTCAAATGTTATCCAGTTAACCCAAATCGACCAAAACCTAGTCTACCTGGACGTGTTTTTAGTTTGAGGACTTGGATGCCGAAAAACTGCACAACCCAAGGTTCCATAATTGTCGGATTTTTGTCTACAAACCGGTCAAATCTTATTCAGTTAGGCTAAAGTGGCTATAAACCAGCCTCTCTGACGAGTTTTTATGCTTTTAATGCCCAAATATCTGCAGCTATGCCCCAGCTGTGCTCCCAAGGGCACACATGTTGGCCCCCAACAGGCCACAACAGATCCCGACCCCCGGGCCCAGATCGCCGGGGCGCCACAAAATGGCCCATAAAAGCCTGAAGTGGGCCCCAGACTGCTTCAAGCCGAACTGTGGCCCTTTTGGCTGATGCTCGTTAGTGTTTTGAGACTTTGGACTGGATGGGGTGGAAGGAGGAGGAATCCTGAATGAGGAGGGGACACTCACTAGCTAGCCGCCCCCCCCCCCACACGCAATAATCTCATTCCCGGGGCCATGGATGGGTTGGCTGATTTTGACAGCAGCTGGTTGGTACATTAGAGAGATTGAGGGGCAGAAGGACTGACTGACAGGCAGACAGACTAACTAACAGAGAAACATACGAAATGACTGATAGAGAGAGAAACCGCATAACTTAAAAATGACCAATCCGGCCTTTTGAAAAAATTGCATAACCAAAATCCAAAACTGCATAACCTACATGATGACTAAAATAGCTTTTAGAATCTCGAGAACTGTTCGTATCTACTAACCGCCAGACAAAACGACAGAGAAACAAACAAAATGACAGAAAGGCAGAAAACTACATAAATTACAGACGACCAGATCGTGTTTTTTGAAAAACTGCATAACCTACTTCAGTGCCAAATTACGTTCTAAAATTTTGATTTTCTATCAGATGGACCAGCTGACAGACAAACACCCGGAAATCTACAAAAATTATCATTTCTCTGGCTTTCAAGGGCTTTGGAAGTCAACTAGCCGGATCGCCCCTTTCCCATCCCCCACTGAATACCAATGCACCATTTTCCCGCCATCACATTTGAATATCAACCATCCCTTTCCCAGGACCCGCACCATTCGAATGGCATTCGGATGACAGTCCGAATGTCAGAAGGGAGGAAGAGTCTATTTCCCATGCCCTGGGGTGCTGGTTGGCCCCCAAAAGACCACCCCACCCCTTTGGTCGCGGCCATTTCAAAGAGAGGAGTCGGACTCCAGCCAAGCCCGCTTTGAACCGCGCGTCACCCCTGATTAATGGAATTGGCAGGGTTGAAAGGGGAGGCCGAACGGTTTAGACCATTTTGGAGGAACGGAGGGAGTCAGCAGGGCGGCAGGAAACCGTTTTCGGGCTACCAGGTTCCTTTAAAAACGGGTTATACGAAATTTAGTCATGTCAACTTCTTTCCTGGCATCCATTTAACACAAAAATTGAGTAATTTCCTCGAGATTTCCATTTTTCGCTGTTTTTGGTCAATTTTCAAGGGCCGGGGAAGTCAGAAAAGGTTTTTGGCTTACAGATGCCTTTAAAACTGGATTATACCAAATCTACCTCGCCAGCCTCTTTCCTGACGTCCAGATTGTTCAAAAATCAGATAATTTCCCGGAGATTTCCGTTTCACTCGCCGTTTCGCCGCATAAAGGGCCTGGCCGGCGGTGGTGGCCATTAGGCCTCTACCGTAATCCAGTGCGTACAAATGGGAGCTCTGGAGGGCAGAGGAGAGGGTGTTGGTTGGGGAGGAGGTATCCATGGGAACCATCTAACCCTTCTGCCATACCCTATGGCTCACAAACAAGCGAGAGAGTGAGAGAGAGAGGGAGCGAGAGAGAGAGGGAGAGAGAGAACGGGCCCTCTAGAATTGGCCCCAGGGCCCCTGGTCTAATGAATGCCCTCCCTCCTTTTGGGTCATTGCCTACCAGTCAACACGAGACCCCGTCCATAGCCTCTGAAATTGGGCAATTCTGGGCCCCAATATGGCCCTTTCTGGGCCCCTGTTGTGACCCTACAGCCCCCGGCACACATTACTTATGCATCGCAATCGCCGCTTTTCCCCTGTTTTTCGGGCCTTTCTAGCCTTTAGAGCCCCTTTTGGCTGCCAAAACCCCCGAAAAACCGAATTTTGGATGTGTTGTTTCCATAAAAAATGAAGCGCCAGGTGAAGGGGCCTTGTCTTGTATGAATTGGCTAGAGGAGGCCGAAAATCTGCAAAAAAACTGACCAGCAGAATCATGGTGCCGACGAACTCGCCGAGCAGGGCACGCCCCAACTCATTCTTCACGTACACTTTCGGTTGAAGACGCTCCATCCTGGAAAGAGATTGAGGTGATTGGACTCTTAAATGTGTGCCAGAAAAGTGTAAAACACGAAAAATATTGCAAAAAGTAGGATTCGAAAAACCGGATTTTGAACGGCTTGAGGACGTCGGGGTCTTGAAAGCGAGCCCCTAGGATATTTTGAATCAAAGATATAAAGTAATCAATCAATGCATGACAGTCAGCCCTTTTTGCAAAGAAGAACAAGAAAAATGGCCAAAATCGAGAGCCTTGGGGGTACGGTAAGTGGGGCTACTCGGCTAAACAAACAACGGGCTAATTGGCGGAGCTACCAATTTTGGCTAGGCTTCGCGCCTCAATGTATTCTAACTGACAGGTGTTCAACCGAAAAATATGAGTTTCAAGGTAATCAAAGGATTACGGTAGCCAACTACTGGTAAAACAAACAAAACTACGTCAAAAAGCCTCAAAATCGGCTGATACTTTCAGGATAGGTTAATTGATCGCCAGAAAAGCCGAAGCCAAAGTATTGGGGCGGAATGAGGGGCGTGGAGGCGAACTGGCGGAGGTTGTTTGTGAGCCCGGCGGGGCTGGGGGTGAGCACCAGCCTCACAACAAGGGGGAGGGGCTGGATATGGTGAAGAGGGAAGAGGGAAAGGGGCGGGGTTTAGCCCCTCTCTCTCGCTAGAGAGAGACCGCAACTGGCCCCCATGCTAGCAGCCCTTCCCTTTACACGCATAAATCGGCCCCGACCGATTCGGGTGGAAATTTCGAGGTCAACAGGGAAGAGGGGGGAGGGATCGACCTGTGTATGTTGTGTGTCGCGAATGGTCAACCATGGAATTGAAGGGGGAAGGACTAGATAGATTGGTTGGTTGACAACATGGACAGACAGACAAACAGACAGACAAACCGACAGTGATAGACACAAATTAAGGGCGACAGTCTCTTGGAGGGGGCTGCAGGAAGGAATTCCGGGATTGAAACAACTGAATTGATAAGGCAAACGAAATGTACAACAACAACCGAATTTCGGCTGTTATTTTCAGCGTATTTGGTTATTCTGACTAGAAATCTACCGTGATTCAGCAACAGATTACCACTTTTGAGCTTTTTGAGGTTATGCAGTTTCTTCAAAGTTATGCAGTTTTTCGCTTTTTTCTAGTTTATCGAAAACCCAAGGGGACTGGTGAGTTTTTTCAGCGAAGTAAGCTTTTCTGTCAAGAGATACATCGGAATTCCTACAGAAACTGTGATTTTTGAGCTTTTTCAGGTTATGCAGTTTTTCAAATATTTGAGAAGCGCCTGGAAAATTCGTGATTCAACTTGGCCCCTGAACGCCAGAAGACCGAATTCAAAGGCCCACCCGCTCAAAAACATCTCTTTGCCGAGCAGTCAAACTAATCCCACTCCCCATTTTTCTATACCTTTTAGTGGAAGGGACTATTTGTGGAAGATAATCTCCAGAAATGGGACCCGTATGGGGGTGTCCCTTGTGCCCATTCTATAGAAGAAGAAGAAGAGGAGGAGGAGGGGGACCTAGCAGAGATTGATGGGGACGATTGGAACGAGAGAGGAGGGATGGCCCTTTACGGGTCCCCTAGGAGACCTTTCGAAATGGACGGAGAGGGACGAACGACAACCAATACTTCTAAATCACGATTCTCTCCAAAGTTTGCAGGGTAAACATATGGAAAAATACGGTGGATTTTTGGTCACTGTATGACAGAGTACGGATTACAACTATTGACGGGACAATGGAGTACCGTAGAGAAATTTTTTAACAAAAAACAACGAAATCACAGTCAACTAACCGGTTCCAAGAGTTTCCAAAGCCAAACGCTCGATTTTTAGATTATGCAGTTTTCCGAAATACACCTATTTACGAGACTGGAATACGGTAGTCGGATCTTTATGCTGGAAAAAATTAACTTGGCTATCCATCTACCCTGTGAATTAATTTCGACAGCCAAAAGCTCGATTTTCAGGTTATGCGGGTTATGCAGTTTTCCAAAATACACCTGTTTACGGCAATATTGCCCAAGGTATCTTGATAATTTCAAGGAAAATTAGCTATCTGACAACCCTACTATCATTTCCAAAGCTCTCCCTCCTCCCCAGACCGATCTCCGAGTTATGCAGTTTTCCTCTTCCCCGCAGGTGTACGTAAAGCACCTATCAACCCGACCCCCTTTCTGCTTTAATTGGCCCTCCTGGCAGCCACCCCACATTTTCGGATTAATGCCTCGCCTATGGAGAGCCAGGAAATTGGTCTTCGGCTTTTCGTGGGGTTATGCAGGGTGGCCCCAATCTCGGGAAGGGAACACCTGCCTATGGGGGGTGGCGTGGCGTACAGTAGAGGGCTGGAGGGCTAATTTAGGCTTTGGTTCCTCTAGCTGACTATAGCAGACTGGTAATTTCCTGTGGGGGGGGGGTTGGACCCCAGTTAGATCAAAACAACCCCCGGTTCGACTACATTTAGAGAGAGAGAGAGAGCGAGAGAGACACAGGGAGAGAGAGACAGAGAAAGTCAAAGAGACAGAGAGCGAGATATTGGAGAGAGAGAGAGACAGTGAGAGAGCGAGAGAGCGAGAGAGAGTGAGAGAGCAATTCCCTTCCATGATTTCCGCAATCCGCTTGGCACACGAGTCTATATGGATGTATTGAGTGTTTACAGCATACACAACCACTGACTGACACTTCCCTGCACATTCCATGCCAATATCCGGGGGGTACTCGCTGGTCTATTCATAACGGGAACTGTCACCCAATGCACCTTTTACATTCATTCTGAGTACATTGCTGTACTATACACATATTCGAGGGAATAGTATTGCAACGGATTTGTTGGCTGGCAGCCAGGAATCTAGAAGCCAGCAGAGCCAGGCCTAGAAATTGAGCTTGAGCTCATGCTCGGACTCAAAAATGAGCAATAGCTTGGCTGGCAGCCAGAAAACCAATTGAAACCCGCGAATTGGAAGTTGATCGATATAGAGGAGGCGGATTGCTGCTTCCAGATACTTTACTGGATGGGTGTCAGAAAGCAAATTGAAGCCGAGAAAAATGAGCTCCAGCTCCTGCTCTGGCCGCAAAATGAGAAATTGTTTTGCTGGGGGCCAAAAGGCGGCCTATTCGTGTAAAAAACGGCCAGATGGCTGTCAAACAAACGAGATAACGTCCAGATATTGAGCACAAGCTCGTGCTCAAGCAAGCCAAAAAATGAGCAATAGTTTGGCTGGGAGCCAAAAAGCCAAAAAATATTCGAGATTATTAATCGGAATGTTGCAATCGCCCATATGGCCGTCAAAAAACAGCATAACAGTCATAAAATTGAGCCCGAGCTCATGCTCACGCCCAAAAATGAGCTATATCCTGGCTGGCCGCCAGAAGTCAAGAAAATATTGGGATTTTGCGGCTAAATGATGTTGGTTGCTAGCCAAACTGGCATCGGTCCATCTGGCATCTCTGTCTCTCGCTCTCTACATTGGAATTGAGATGAAGCTCTGGCAAGGGGGAGGGGACAGATGGCTGTATCTCCGGGGGTAGGGGCTCGTTGTTTAGGGGTCTAGGGGCAGGGGCTGGAAGGGATAAACATAGAGTCCAAAGGGAGGGGAGAACGGCTCTCTCCCTTTGAAGCCAACGGAAAACATCTGGAATGGCTTTGCTTTCGGATAGGGGATGGCGCTTTATCTGGCTGTCTATCTAGATGTTTGTATGTTTGTAGGCCTGTCTGGATTCCAGATAGAAAGAAAACACGATTGTGATTGGCGGTGGGCAATTTTAAAGGGACCGGCAAGTCAGAAAAATTTTGGATTAAAAACTGCATAACCTAAGTAACCCACAAAATTCTTAAATTTTAAAGGGAGCGCGACACCTGATTTTCACCAGAAGCGTGTCAACCAGCAGAAATTCTTTGAGATATCCCCGATAGACCGTCGCCGACAACAGCCGGCTTTGCGGTTTTTGCAAACTAGCAGAGACCATTTAAGAATTTTGGAGGGAGCCTTACACCTTACTTCCCAGTCCCTTTAATCCACTTTGCGACCCTCAATGTCGCAAAATTGTAGCCAAGTTCTTAAGTCGAATTTTCAGATGCCCCAGCCCTGCCCACTCCTCTTTTTTGGTATTCCCGGCATTGTGCCCCCGAGTCGTGCTGGCTGAGTCCCAGAATTAGCCGCAGCTCTGGGGGTGAAAAGAAGGGTGAAAAGCTCCCTCTCAAAAAAGTGCAGTCGGGGGGCCAGAGAAGGGCCGGATGGGAAAAACAACCCCCAGAAAGTCCATCTCCACAAAAAGTCCATCCCGGGATGCAATTGGGGAAATTTCCGAGAAATATCCTGGACCTGGGGAAAACTGCACACCCCCCAAAACCCAAAAAACAAGTGGTGGGGCAATTTTTAGATTGGGAAAGTGGGGGGGGGGGGAAAACAAAAAAAAAAAAAAAGAATTTTTTTAAAGGGGGGGGAAAAAAAAAAAAAGAAAGGGAAAACTGCATAAGCTGCATAACTCAAAAAAGCTAAATTTCCCCATTTTATTGATGTCGCAAGATCGACTGGTTGGCAGTATAGCCAAATCCATCGAAAGCTGGTTTTAAAGGGACTGAGAACCAAAAACTCTTACGGGTCGAAAAACTGCATAACCTACATAAGCTGAAAATGGCATTTTGGCTTCGATATGCTACTCGAAGCGAAGATTAACAGCCAGTATGCTGCATCGCTCAAAAAAAATTTCAGAAAATTAGCTATCTAGCACCTGATAATCGAGTAAATTCTCCGGGTCCTCCCTCGCTCTCTGTGGATGGCCGTAAACAGTTGTGTTGCGTTGCCTTCCTTCCCCTGCTCTTTTTTGTTGTGATACCCATGGCATTTGGTTGTTTTCCAATGATGGCCCGCCCCCTCTCTCCACAAGTTCCCTTTCCACAAAAAACTCTGCAGCGCTTCCAGCCAAAAAAGAGGAAGGGGCTGTCCCTAACCACAAAACAACCACAGTCAACAATCTGGGATAGAGCGGTCAAGAATGGTAATGGATTTTCCGGGTTCGGCTGTCCGGATTTTGGATTTGTAGATTTTCTGGCTTCCAAGGGCCTTTAAATGGGACAAGAACACATTTTTCTGTCGGTCTGTCAGGCAGTTGAGCTGTCTGTACACCTTTAAAAGGACGATCGCAAGGCCGAAGGTTCAGGAATGCGCAGGATGGTTTGCAGATTCATCGCAGTATGGACTTTTTTGGCTTCCAGTACCCTTAAAAATGTGTCAAACATGATTTTTCTGGCTGTTTGTCTGTCAGTTCAACTCTCTGTCCCTCCTCAAAACCTCGATCATCTCCAATTCTGAGCAACACGGCCCACTCGCTTATTCTCAGATCAACAACTCCTCCTCCTCCCCTTCTTTTCGAGTCACGCGATTCCTTTTCGCTTTGGGCCCAAAACTCGCCCCTCGGGCCATCGGAGGACAACAGACCCACACAGAGAGGGGCCTCAAAACAACACATTCCCCCAAGCAAAAGAATCGAGCAAGAGAGGCGAAATGCACTGAAAAGCTACGGGCCCCAGTCAGTTATTCTAAGCAACGATAACAACCCCCACGGGGCTGTCTGGCTGACTGATGATGCACCACTACGTGTTTAGAGGAATTTTGGTGGACCAAAGCGGATTTTTGTGAAAAACTGCATAAAGTTTAGACGTACGATGCCCGGTGAGATAGAGCAAATAGTAGCGTAGCGAAGCTTTTGGTTATGATGTTGTTGAAAAATCTTGAAATTTTGAGAAACTAAACTGAAAAACGAACTTTAGAGTTATGCATTTTTCAAAATGCTCCATTACTCGAAAAACCGCATAACCACTACAATAACCAAGTCTGATGATACGGTCAACTCGTCAATTGACAGTCCATTCTCCTAATCTTTAGGCTTTTTCGACAGCCACAGCCCGTTTTTCCGTTATGCAGTTTTTTCAAAATCCGCCATTTTCCAAAAAACTACATAACTTATCTAGCGGCCTTGTCGGCGCATAATTACTCGTGGATGCCCCCGTACACTCCAGTATCCACCCAGGTAACTATGGCTACCACGCAGTTTCCCTAAATAACACGCATTTGGCCGGCCAACCACTGATTTTCGGGGATGGATAGGCTGGCCGGAGAAAATAAATTTAGGCTCCCAGAGGGTATCCCCAAACCGTCAAAACAAGGTAATTTGAGACGGCTGTCCGGGGCTTTGGTTACAGGAATTTTCGATCTGATATACAAAATAGAAAAGGGAAAACTTTTTCGATCGGCTTGGAATATATGTCGAAAAATAAAATCCCGAAAACTTCACGAGATCAATTTTTTCAAAAATTATTTTTTTGCAGAAATCTATTATTTGCCAGACAGAAAAAACCCTATCTATCTTATTTTGTGCCTTTTCGTGCTTTGACCCGAGATTTAGGGGGGATTTAGTGCTAGTAGAGGTCACTTGTTGGCCAACTGCCATCCCGCGGCTGTCCCCCTTGGGTCGGCCAATTTCGAGCCAAAGGGCCCAGTGATCGAGTGCAAATCAGGGTGAAGACTTTTGGGGGACACATCCGGTGGTGAATCATTCGGAGGTTAAAAATAATGTTGTCAACAACCGGGCAACAGCTAGCTGGGTCTAAACTGCATAACCTCTGTCGATCCCCAAAAACTGCATAACTGGCTTGAAACCTGCAACCTCGAAAACCCCCTGCAAAAAAACCATATAACCGTGAAGAAACTGCCTAACTTCTGAAAACTGCATAACCTTGGATCTATCAAAAACTGCATAACCTAGAAAAACTGCATAACCTCCAATCCGTTCAAAATATCTATCTGGCCGCTAGAAAACTCTCCGCCCTTCCCCTTGACCGTCAGCCAACACTTTTTTCCACTCCTCGGTGCCCTTTTTTGGGTGTGAGCGAAGAGGTGGCTTTGCATCACTCACCCCTCCACACCATCCATGCACCCGATCACCACACGGTTTTTGCATTTTGGACAGGGGCCTTTTCAAGGGGGGGAAGAGAGCGAAAAGAGAGAGAGAGAGAGAGAGAGAGAGAGAGAGAGAGAGAGTGACCGTTTGGAGGGCATGGAATGGCCATTGAATGAATTGAAGGGGGAGGGCGAGACTGGCCATATCGACATTCGAATGGATAGTCGGACCATAGAATTCATGCTAGGATTGCACTAGGATTCTGAAAAGCACAGCAGGGGACGTTTTTCAAAATTTGAACTCACTGGCTGCCAGTTTCGATAAAAATTAAGTTGCCAGGGTTGCTAGAAAACTACAAACTACAGGTCAGCCATTTTATATCAGTTAGCAGCTAAAAAGCACAGCAATTTTCAAAATCCATAATTTCATTTTTCTACAGACGATAAACCACACAAATCCAGCCATTTTCCACGCATTGTCGGCCCCTTTAATCTACCCCCGATGTCCCATTGTGGGGTATCCATTTGACACCTTTCTATACACCCCCTCGACCCCTTCATGGTATCCACTGACCGGAAGAGAGAGAGGGAGGGACTGTGAATAGACCGTAGCCATAGAAATAGAGAGACTGTCGGCCAGTCAGTCATCTATCGAACTGTCGCACGTTCGATCCCCCTCTTTATGAAGGGTTGAGTGGTGGTAATGGATGTGTATTTCTTTGTCTGCCTCGCTCTCACTCCCTCTCTCTCTCTCTCTCTCTCTCTCTCTCCTTCACTCTCTAGCCATTCATTGATGCCCTCAGGGGCCATCAAAAGGGTCCCGATATGGGTACAGGAGAGAGAGAGAGAAAGAGAGAGAGAGACTGTATGAATGAGGGTGGACCATTCACAGTACCCTCACGATACCCCTATCGACATTTCCATGCAGGAGGGACCACTGGTTCAAGAGGTAGATGTAGGAATCGGATATCAGAAAACTGCATAACCTTTTTAGTAACACAGATAAAACCGTTGTGGATGGATTTAGAAAAGAACCAACCAATTTGGCCTGTGCTCTTGAAATGAGGCAGCTGGCACGTTTCCCGTTAAATTTTAGATTTTTCGGTATTTTGACACTTTCTGGGATGCACCAACTCGAATCCGATCACTGGAACTGGCCGAAAGCCATTTGTTCGGTTATGCAGTTATGCAGTTTTTCGTGGGCCAAAAACTGCATAACCTCGCGGTGGGATTTTTTCAATGGATCGTGCCACCAATCGACGGTGCTGATGCCAGTTAGTCTTTCTGAACTAAAATTAGCCTCCTGTCACGCTCCCTTTAAGAATTACGTGTGATTAGCGATTTTAGCCGCCTCAGATAACTGGACCTTACACGTTATTTGAGTTGATTTGAACACTGTCCTTTCATTTGGATGCCAGAATACGTCTGTCCGTCTGCCTGTTCGTCTCTCTGTCTGTCAGTCAGTCCGTCCGTCTGTCTGTCTGTATGTGTGGGTGTTGAGGAGTGGGGTATGCATAATGAGAGTGACCGTAGGGCATATAGCGAGAGAGAAGAACAGAGGCTATGGGTAATCCGGTGCACACTGGCTCGTGTCGTATAATTGCCCCTCCGGTCTCTCTCTAGGGGGGAAGGTCGAGGGGTGGAATGGGTATCCCCCCACTGACCCTTTTCTATCCCCCCTCACAAACAATTTTATGATCTCCATACAGGGCATCGAAGCAGTAGTTACTCGCCAAAAAGGGGGGTTCGGGATTGGTGGACAACAGAAAACTGCATAACCTAGTTTTCCGACGATTACTGATTTTATGACCACTAAAAGACCTGGTAACAGATAGCGGGCGTAAAAACTGCATAACTTAAATAAGCTTTTGTTTTTCACCAGAAAATACTTAAATCGTTAGTTTAACAGCCAGAAAGCGCAACTTTACAGCTATAAGTCGAAAATAAATATCTGAAATTTCAGCAGACAAAGGCGAAAAACTGCATAACCCAAATCATCGATATTTTTCTCGAAAATCCCTTTGAAAATTGAGTTTATCGGTCAGAAAAGCCAAACTACATAACCAATTTCCAAAAAGAATAGTTTATCAAAATTTTTTGCATTTTTAAAATTTAAATAATACATTTATTTCACCATCAAATATTCCAATAACAAAATATATACACGAACAATAATAATATTATTAAAAAATGGCCGTCGTTGTGAAAATCCCGTATCAGAAAAGCTCGTGTTTACAAAGAAAATTTGGGGGAATTGTTATATTCTGATTGGTCCCGTAGTTCCGCATCGCTCCGTAGTACTGTATCTCTCTTTTTTGGTGTGTAGTCTGATCAATTGACCCGAGCAGATGCCCAATAATAGACGCCAATCGAATTGATGCCGAATGTCATCAACACCCAGCAGAACGTGAACACGATCAGGCACACCTGAAATGGATCGAAATTATATCGCCTATCGATTGGTTTTGCAGCTTTTAAAAACCTGGTAAAACAACATTTATTTCTGTAATTTTACTGCGAAAAGTTGTATTGTGATTCAGATTACGCCTCACTACTCTTTTCGCCACTTTTCCTCTCGTAATTGGATAGCTTTTCGTGATAATTATATAGCGTAATCGAATGACTTTCACAAACCTTCAAAACCTCGTAAGATAAAAATTAATTTTTATAATTTTGGCTTAAAAAATTTATCGCGAGCCAGCGTACGCGCTACACCTATTTACTCCACGTTTCCTGGCATAATCGGATAAACTCTCGACTCTAACGAACCCGCTCAACCACGGCCGCCAGCCAATCATACTCTAGCTCCGCTAAATTGCGTGGTGTTCGCGGGGCAGCCGCTGGAATTGATATATTGTCATGCAAAGGCCATAAAACTAAAATATTTCTTATTTTAAAGGACCAGTGAAGTGACTTACGCTCCAGATTGACGCCCAGCCGCAGCGCGCTGTCAATCGACTGGGATGTGCTCGTTTTGTGGAGGAATTTTGAGGGAGGTAGGTCAACGTCTTCCTAAAAATCGGTTTAATAGATTACATCATAAAATGCGTTTAGAAATTACGAATTCAACGCGCTACGATAGCTGGAACTTCAAAAAGAAATCAAAATAGAATGCTGTTTTCCATTAGGTATACCCAATTACGATATGTATATCCAATTACGCGATGTATATCCCTTACCATGCCATCAATATATCCGGTATCATCATCCTGATCAACATCCCCCATTGGAGTATATTCTGGCACTCCGTTTGTACCGTCTGAAATGACTATAAAACTTTGTAAAGGTAGGATGGGTTAAAAACATGCAAAATTAAATTGATTACGATGTTAAATTCAATCAACTGGATGGCAAGCAAACGGAAATAATAAATAACACCGTGAAACTCACTTATTTTGAGGACTTCTTGGCTGATGTTGATGCCTTTCCTTGGCTTTTCTTGTGGTAGCTCCCCATTTTCTTCATCGCCCAGCTTATTGAGATGTTTCGGCTGCGAGTGCGACTAAATTGTATAATTTTCTAAGTATAACATTTTCTGTATTAAAACTGTCAACCATTCGCAAAGAAGAAGCAAAAATGTGAGGGCAAAAAGGCAAGCTGGGAGCGGGTCGGGGATCGGGGGATCGATAGGGATCAGGGTTTGAAAAACTGCATAACCTATTAGTGCACCGAATGAAACGGAAAAACTTATTTAATAGCTTATCGTCATGCAGAAAAAGTAATCCCGGCGTGCAGTTGAATTTCGAGCACCCGCCGCTCAAAAAATGCAAATTTTGGAAACTGCATAATGCATTTTGCCATCCGGAGCCTATAATTTTCAGCTCAAAATGGCAGTTGGGTGGCAGAAACGTCAATTTTTGAGTAGCAAGATCTTCTGGTAAATATTAACTAACGAACAAGGATTTTTATGAAAAACTGCATAACTCGCCCCCTCCCGCCCAACATCGATCAATCCATATCGAATCGATTAGCTCGAATCTGGGTCAAAAATCGGCATTTTGCAAAACTGCATAACGCATTCCGGCATCAAAAAGGTAATTCGATTATCTTTTAATGATCATTGGGTGTCAGAATCCTAAATTTAATAAACCTTCACGGTTTCAGAACGATAGCAACGAAGCTGGAGTGATTTTTAGGAAAAACTGCATAACCCGAGCTCAACCCCGATCCCCGTCCCGCATTCCACTCCATTCAATTCCATTCAATTCCATTCTCGAACCCCCTTACATTGGGTTGTAACGTCTTTTTGAAAGTAAGAGGAGAGGAGACCTTGGACAGTTTGTATACTTTCTGCCACATTGTCTCTTTACGGGCACGTTGCGTCTTCCGGAGACGATCTTCCTGAAAATTTGGTTGTTTTCTGTCGCATGTCATGCAGTCTATCTATTCGTACACGACATGTAATGGTCAGTATAGAAATATTAGGAGTTAGACAGTAAAGAAAAGAAATGGAAAGCAGCCCACTCGTGCCTTCTGTGCGTAGGCTTGACGCATTAAAAGCGGAAGTTCCATCCGGACGAATCTCCCGACAACTCTCGCGTATCGCATCACTTCTAAAATGTTACGGATTTAAAGGTATCGTGACAGTTCGTAATTTTTTAGCTTAATTGGCTACCAAATTGAGTGATAAACATATTTTTAATGTCCAGGAAACCCTAATTTTCCCAGTTTCCGAGGAACTTTAGAAAACTGCATAACGTACCATTCCTCGGCGGTTTCCCAATATTCCCTGCTTCTGAATGTAGATTATCACGGATGACAGAAGGGTGGATAATGATATTAACAATATCATACACGTGTAGAACCAGCCTAAAAATTCGGTTTTCAAAAAACTGGATAACTTTGGAACGCATGGTTTTAAACCGGTAAGGCGAAAAAAATAGCGATTATGCGACAGACAGACAGCTCGACAAATAAACATACAGGCAAAAAAACACAGACAAACAAATTTATAGTAATTTTATCAATATAAAAAATGCGTAAAAATTGCCTATAAATCATCGGTTTGACAAAAACTGCATAACTTTAGACTTTAGCTATACATAGGCAGATAAACAGACAGACAGACAAGTGTACAATTGGACGGCTAAACAGACAGACAAACAGACAATCAGAAAAATACCAACCAATCAAGGGTATAAACGATGAAGTAGACGGCATCTTGTCCGAGACCATAAATATCAAAATTGACATTGATAATAAGGTCGTGATCCCCAACGAAATCTTTTCCTCGCGTAATTCATTAATTGACGAGCAACTAAAAGATATAGCTTAAAATCTTAAGAAAAATTCAAACCTGAAAAATCCCACAATCGATATAATCGTAATAATAGACGTTGGAGTAATCAAGTTTATAACGTAATAGAGTGGTTTCCGTTGTATATGAAGGTAGAAATCGAGTAGGGTATAATTATTCGGACAACAAGCATATTTTTCCACCCTTCTGGTAACTAAAAGGTATAAAAATGTCTATTTAACGAGGCTTATAACTTACCACTTGTCCCAATGACCCACCACCCCTCATTCTCGATACAATTCGTAGTACCGATGGCCAATTGGGCATTATAGGGATGATAGTCAATATAGGTATTATCGAATGTCCAACTGCCAAATATTAGCTTGCATACTTGGATGTCGAAAGGGAAAAATCTGAAAGATGGAAAACTGCATAAGTGCATAAACTGGCATAAACTGTATAACTGAATGCGCAACAAACAGACAGATAAATAAATTTCTTTAACTGCGAAGGTACAGCTTGATAGCCAGTTATGTAAAAACTGCATAACGGCTAGAGCCCCGGACAGACGGAAAAACAAAATTCTATACACTGAAAGATACAGCTCGTTGGTCAGATCAAGGAAAAACTGCGTAAGTAAAACGGCAACGGAAGCCCGCTCTAGGAAAATGCTATAAATTTAAAAACATAGCGTGGTTAGCAGTTAGGCAAAAACTGCATAACCCAGAGATTAACAGGCATACTAATATAGTAAAAACTTATAAACTCCAGAATGTAACTTGGCCCCTATTAAGTGAAAAACTGCATAACTCAAAGAGCGGCAGGCAATGGATCTGACAAAATTCCAAAAGCTTCAAAACCCTGTCCAATAGCCAGTTAAACAAACCTCAAATCCAGGTTGCAACTCAGTTTGTATATGGTTGGATATAGGAGCTCAATGTAGGCGCCTTTTGGCCCGGTGGTCAGTTTGGCATTTAGAAGACGTCGCGTATCCCGGTCCTCCATAACCAGGCTAAAAAATTCATACTGTATCTTGCCACCCAAAAAAGCTGAAAAGTTATTTAAATTGTCAAACCTGTTGTAGAGGGTGGTGTCTGGAAGCCAGATACGATGATGGGGGACCATAATCTCGGATACGTTGCCGAAATCCCGTGGATTCCATCGTAACAGCTTATCGTACCACCGCTAAAAATCAATATATAGGTTTTCTGATAAACAGTCTGAATTTTAAGCAGCAGAAAAGCTATGAAAAAGTCAACTATAAACTACAAATTGCCACCCACCTCTACAATCCAGGCATTCAGCATCAAATATTGCTGCGGTTCGTTCTAAAATATAAATTTCGTCTGTATTTTGTAGTTACCACTCACCACTTCAATAATCTGATATAATTCCATGGAAAAATAGATGTGGACCGACTCATTTTGCTTCTTTTTCGGGATTAGCTCCCGGTTATAACGCTCGAAAATGTCGTCCAGAATTCGATAATGGTCTGGTGGGGCGTCTAAATAAATTATTAGCTTAGAAAAATGAATTTTAAAGTTACCATATGTGCTTCTGGCCACCACGGTATACAGTGTGGTTATCAGATAACATATCCGTATTATCATAGCGAGGTAGGGTGGGGCCTGGAATGGAAAACTGCATAACCTGCATAACCTGCATAACCCGAGGGAGAGAATTTTTGACGGGTAAAAAACGATATTATTTTTTATGGATTACAGTAAGATGAAACAAATAAATATATCAAATAATTATATTAAATAAATAATAGATATCAAGAAACATTCTGGATGAGTAGAGCCTTATGACCAGATCACGGAAAAGATACTGGAAAAGAGAGAGCGCGGCACAAATTGACCAGAGAATATGATTTTATTTACGAGAGGAAGAGGAGAGGGATAGAGTGGATTCGACTCCCTTTCTTGCCCTAGCTGGCACTCGAAGAAATGCCGACAATCACGCTTTCTGGAGCTCGAGCCCAAAAAAATGCAATTTTCTGGGAATTTTATAACAATGAAGATCGGGTTCTAGGTTTTTGAGGTTCAAACATTGAAATATGTATTACTGACGGAAATTATACATAAATTAACAAAAATATAGACTGCAAGCTACAAAGATTAGTTATGCAGTTTTTCGGATAATCCAAAAAAATCGTGCAAAATAGCTTTTACCGGAAATTTTATTTTTCGTATCCTTCTAACTGGCTAGAGGGCAATAGATAAAATTCAAAATCAGACCCGCAAGCTACAAAATAAGGTATGATGCAGTTTTCTCATGTCCTTTCCTTGCATAACTGGCAAGCGTTCTAGCGTAACAAACGGAATCTACAGCCCCGCTGGCCAAAAATGGGTTATGCAGTTTTTCGGACTGGCTGCCACCGGAAGCAACTAGGTGAACGCCATGATCCCCGGAAACGGAAAGCACGAAAAGCTGGAGTTGTGACGTGGGCTCTAATCCCGATTCATGACATTCTGCCCTTTTTGGCCCATCTCTTCCGTGATGTTCCAAAGTAGGGCCCTATCCCTTTCCTCGGCGGGCCATACCAAAAAACCGGAAACAAAAAACGAAATTAGGGGTTCCGTCCCCAGTTTGCGCTCTTGCTCCTGACCACCGGAAGTGCCATCGTAAAGTTTATCCCATTACGTGGGAGGGGGAGAAGCTGAGCTGGAGGGAAGAAGAAACAAGGCGATACTATCAAATTGGCACCCGTGGGCGCGGCTGAGCAGCACAGGATCACTATTTTTTGCGATCGCGGAAAATTTTCGTTCCAAAACTGTTGTTTTGAGTTTTCTGGAAACCATAAAGCTCTTTAAAAGCGTGGGCTTTCTCGCCGGTTCAAAAATTTAAGCTATGCAGTTTTTCAAATGTTTCGACTATTACTGTTAAACCAAAAGTCTCAGGGTTTTTAGGCGTTCAAACATCTAGGAAACACTTTAAAAGTGTCGTACCCACGGCCAAATACAAATTAGCGTATTTTTACTCTTCTAAGCTTTATGGCGGCCAGAAAACATTCTAGAACTGACGACCTTACTTTAGGATGAAGGTTTGAGTTATGCGGTTTTTAAAATAACGTCAATTGCTAGCCAAAATACAAAAAGCGCCTAAAAATTCAAGGCTTCAGAACAAACGTGCTATTAGGTACCAGGAAGGAACATTCCTTGTTTCTTGGTGGATTTCGAGCAAAGCACGGCGGCAAAGATTGCAGAATGGAATGGCCATGAACAATGGGTAGAGAAGGGGGGGGGAAGGGGGATGCAGCCAGTCCACTTCATACGAATGGCTACTTTTTACGAAGATCACAAATCGGGCAGTCTGCAAAAAGAATGGAACAGGTGTACTGCATGGCAGTGTGCCCCGGAAAGATTCCTAAGCTCAGCATTGAGATTGTCAATATTACGAAAATTGGCTTTGTAGTTTTACCCGAGAAAAACAATAATATTGTCTAAATTATGATCCAGGTGCGCTAGCTGTATGGTAGATTAAGTATGGCGAAACCCGGAAAGCCAACAGCATCCGGTCCTTAGGATTTAGCGCTAATTGCAAATCAGGAATTCTGCTGAAGCATTGGCCAGGTGTATTTGGGATCAGGTAGCAAAAACTACATAACTTGGATCTCAGCTAGCTTTAATTTTTTCGATTATTTGAAACTTCCTGTAGCTTCTCTGCAAGTCAGTAAGTCCAAAAACAGCATTCGAGTTTGAAAACTTAGTTTTTATCGGGCAGAAAGCGTCGTATTAGCGGCCTATTAGCAAAAACTGCATAACTTGTACTTCGACTAGCTTAAATGTTCGAGATTATTCGAAGCTTCCTAGAGCTTCTCTGCAAGGCAGTAAGTCCAAAAAAGTTTGGAATTTGTAACATTTGATTTTATCGGACAGGAACTACCGAAGAGGCCCTTTCCAGACCTGCGCCTAAAAAACTGCATAACCATCCTGTCAACTAGCAAAATTATTTTGGCATTTTAAAGTGCCCCTAAAGCTTCTCTGCAAGTTAGTTAGCCCAAAAATAACCTCCAATTCGTAAACTTTGGTTTTTGAATTGTGAATGGACCTCTGAACTCGTGAAACAATGGGACGACGCCCCAGAAGGGGGATGGCTTGTGTTTTTTTGGTGGCCGGCCGAGACCGAGAATCGGAGATGACCTCAGGGTATTTGGATGGAATGGAGAGGAGGAGAAGGACGGGGGAAAATGAGCCAGAAGCCACAGGAGGCTATCCCTCCAAGAAACGGACAGAAGGGACGTCTTCTGCCTCGGTCGCGTAAATAGGACCCCATCGTATTACTCTCCTTTCCTCATGACCCGTTTCTCCCCTCTACCCCGTAAATTGTCGGCTTTTTAGACCGACTGGCACACAAATGTCTCCTTTTTGAGAGAAAACATCCGGGAGAGCGGAACGGAAAAACTAGGAAACGACCATCTGATTTGCATGGATTTTGTTTTTGGCACGAAAGTGGCGAGCGTGGTTGTTTTTAGAAGCTGAAGCTGGATTTTGGCGTCATTTTGACCAGCGTAACATCGATTTGGGGCTTTCTAGGGCTCGAAAAAGACTCGGATACTAAAAACTGTATAACTTGGAGGGTATATGAAAAAACTGCATAACCGTAAAACGTGTGATGGGAGGCTATTGCCATTATTTCTAGCCCATGTGACAGCCAACCCGAAAAACTGCATAACCTGCATCGTAAAACCGAAAATAAAATCTTATTCTGTTTTTTTTACGTACCCTAGCGTCTGTCAGGTCAAAAATTGCATAACCCGCATACCCCTAAAAAACGGCAAACATTTTAATTTTTGCACCTGATCTAACTAGGGAAGTGCAAATAAAAAATCTGGAAAATCGCTTAGCAAAAATATGGGTCTGATAGAGTCGACGACGGGGATTCCGAAACTGCAATCAGAATTTGCAAAACGCTTAATACAAAAAAGTTATGAGCATTTTAAGTTTTCAGCACTTTTCTCGCCCTCCTTATGAGCCCCTCCCAAAGAGGTGTCCGCATGTCGAGTCGTGTAGTGGCTAACTAGCCTGCCCCTGGGGCGGAGGGTCTTTGGTTCGGCTCCCCGGTCATGCCAAATTTTTTGCTTTTTGGTCAAAGTCAAGAACTTTAGACTTTTCAAACTTTCGAAGTCCGAAATTTAAATTTTTGAACATTTTCTTTACTATTGACTGCGTGTTGGCTTACCTTACGAAAAAACAGAGGTGAATTTTTTTTAGTGCCCTACCCGCAAAAGTACTTGCACTCCTGCCACCACTTCGTAATCGGTTTCATGAATTTAAAAATTAAGAGAACGGGCTTTTCGACTTTGAAACTTTGAAAAAGTCTAAAGTTCTTGACTTTGACCAAAAAGCAAAAATTTGGGATGACCGGGGAACCGAACCAAAGACCCTCCGCCCCAGGGGCAGGCTAGTTAGCCACTACACCACTCGACATGCGGACACCCGTCTTTGGGAGGGGCTCATAAGGGAGGGCGAGAAAAGTGCTGAAAACTTAAAATGCTCATAACTTTGTTGTATTAAGCGTTTTGCAAATTCTGATTGCAGTTTCGGAATCCCCGTCGTCGACTCTATCAGACCCATATTTTTGCTAAGCGATTTTCCGGATTTTTTATTTGCACTTCCCTAGTAAGCGCAGGGCAGATAACAATACTGCATATCCTGCAGAACGTAAAAACGCAACAAACAATTTAATTTTGGCCTGCCATACCAAAAGCATCAGACAAATGGAAAGACTACATAATCCAAATACTCAAAATATTATCTGATTTTTTATTTTCCGGGCCTTAGCGGCCTTCAGCTTGAAAAACTTCATAACCCACACAACCCAAAAATTGGGGAATTTGGTAAACGAATTAATCGGCATGAGCCGCCGTGGTGTGTGGGCGGTAAGTCAGTCAGAAGGGATGGAAAAAGGTTGCCGGGTTGCCACACTTCTCACGGAAACCCCGTCAAATCGAGTGGAAAATGTTGGTTGGGGGCAGTAGAGGGAGGGACCCTAGGGGGATGTGGTGGATGAAATGCAGTTGAGTGGAATGGAAACGCATGAAAACGATCGAGTTGGAATTTGAAACTCGATGTCGCAGGGTTTTGCAAATTTCTAGGGTAAGAGGGTTATACTCGAATAACGCCTCAATTATCAGCCAGATAGCCGCATTAAAAAAACTGAATAACCAGATGAAAGCTGGACAAATGATTATGGCAATTTATTTTGCAGCCCTGCATGCCAACTAGCCGGAAAAATATCATTAGTACTTAGATACCTTCATCGTCAGCCAGATAGCCGGATTGAAAAAAAACTGCATAACACATTTCAAGCCAATATAAGAACGGCATAACCAGAATAAATGCAGAAAAATCGTTTTAGAATTTTATTTAGCATTCTTGAACGCCAATTAGCTGAGAAGTCCCACTAAAGAGCTAGAAAGACCCCCCAGCTTTTCCCTCTTTGGCCCTAAAGCACCCCTCAAACGAGTGTAGCCATAAACAAAAGACTTTGGCGCCCCTGAATTGGCCCCCTATGAATGGGGCGTGTAAACTGGTTGGCAAGAAGCGCTTTAAAAAGCTGTAAAATCCTTAAATTATGAGCGGGCCAGCCTTAACCCCAAAAAGGAGGAACAAAAGAGCAGAAGGCTGTGTCCAAAATCGCTTTCTACTAGTTTTTAGTGGTCCCAGAAGAATTAGAAGAAAGGGGCAGAGGGCACATGGCCCGGAAGGGAAAGGGGCTTTTCCCCAAATTGTTCTCCACTCCGTCTGTCTGTCTGTCTATACGTTAGTTCATCTGTCTGTCTGTCTGCCAGTAGAGCCTCACTTATGAAGGGCATAGTTTTTAGGGCCCCCTGGGTGATGAGGCCTCTTCTCATGTCGACGTCCCCCGTCAATTGGAGCTAACGAAAAAGCAGAACTACTGGAAATTGGGGCGTTTGTCTGTCTGTCTGTCTGTATCCCTGCCTGCCAGAAAGAGTATAGCCTAAAGAAGTATCATGGAGGGTTTATAAAAAGAAAGAATTTTCGAGAAAATGAGGTACACGTGATAGGGCGGCAGTCAGCAGGTCTTCAGAAAGACTCCCCATCAAGAGAACACCTGCCATCTGAAGGCAATAAGTTCTTAGAGGGGCTGGGTACAGCCCATGCTCCCCCATTCCATTCGCAATATAAAATTGACGGACGGGAAAGTGGAATTTGGATTCTAAAGGTGATTTTAGGGTTTTGAAAGGTTATGCAGGTTATGCAGGTTTTTTTGAAGGTTATGCAGTTTTTTTCTGGGGTCACGCCGAAATTCTATAATCACGCTTGTAGCTGGACGAGCGACTGACAGATCGTAGGTTTCAGAGCATATCTGGCTCTACGGGTGGGGTTTCGAGTCCCATGCGGGTTATGCAGTTTTTGATGGTTATGCAGTTTTTGATAGTTATGCAGCTTTTTAAAGTTATGCAGTTATGCAATTCTTTAGGGACCAGTTTTCGAAGCTCTTGTGTGGCCCATTTTAACAATTAAATAACAACTCGAAGCTTTTCAATGCAAATGCGTGGGAAGCGGAAGAGAAAACAAGAGAAGAAAAAGGTTACGCATTCTGCTCTACTTCACCCGCTCTATGCCTAGGTGAGTAGCCCAAAAACAACACGGCCAAAACAATGGAAGATGAAGGGCTATGGGTATGGGCCTGGAATGTGAAAAACACGCCGATTTGAGAGGTCTTAAAAGGTGCGAAACATGGGAAGGTTTTTGAGCCTCGATAAACGGTGGGTCGAGGTGAGGGGCTAAAAGGGAAAAATGGGCGCGAGCCGACGACGTCTTCTAACTGCCACATGAAACATTGAAGAGGAGGGAGAAAGCGAGAGAGAGAGAGAGAGAGAGAGAGAACGCAAGAATAGCTAGAAAACGCCAGAATTCTCTACGAAACCCTGCGAACGAGGATATTAAGGGACTAGGCAACTCAAAATATGCTTCAAACTACAAACTGGACGACGCAGTACAAAATGACGAGAACCGGAAGTGCTTGCAGATCCAACTGGCTGGAGACCAACGTCCTAAAAGTGTTCAAATGAGCCTCCTGCCATCCGCCCGACCTCTTCCATCATCGAAACCATCATCCACCCACATGGGTCCCCTTTCTCTCTCTCTCTCCACCACGTGCCAGCATTCCGTCTTTTTAGGGTACCCAATGGCCCTTTCGACTCTATGCAATTTCCCCTCATTCAACTAGAGAAAAGCCTCGTGCCTTTTAAAGTGGAACTCTTGCCGTTTCCGGTTTACCCGGCCGCCAGAATGGATTTTTGTTTACCGAAAACGCTCGATTGGAGGGTGTTTTTGCAACAAGTTGAATTTTCTGCAAAATTTCAGTCACGTAGCCGTTAAAAAATATTTTATCAAAAATGCAGAAACCAATAAAAAAATAACGATATTGAGAATCGGAATAATATACGAGGCAAGACAACCAAACAAAAAAGATACAAATAAACACGAAAATAATGGAGATGAACAGGCAAAATATATGTGATGGGATGAGCAGGGGGGTGGGAGAGAAGAGAGTGACAGAGAGATAGAGAGCAGCCAGCAAATCGGATATAGAGTACAATACCGTACCGGGTGGATGGCAGATAAGATATCGGGAGTAACAGGAAAATTACAAAACTCTCAAAAATGACGCATTAGTCCTTATGCAGATCGTAGCTCAGCTGGGCCATATGGCCAACGACAAATACTCCGGATGTGACCAAAATGACGGCCAAGACGAAGAGGACGAGCAGGATTCGGTCGAGTACCTGGCAATTGAAATATTAGAAGGTATACCGATTTAATTCTGCATCGATAATTCATTGTATCTTAGTCCACAAGGCCGTTATGCAGTTTTTGAAAAAAATGCATCACTTAATTATCCGTTTTTAAAGGTCAAAAATAGCAAGAAATTATTCGTCTACTTTCAGTTTGATCTACAAAATGAGGGTCTGAGTTTTTAAGTCCTTCTCGCCCTACCGTAGCCAAAAATTCCCATTCCAACGAGCATTGCCGTGAGCGACGCATACTGTCGAGCTCTTTGTTCTGCGGGAAGACGGAAGAGCGGCGGGATGTTGAGCGAGAGGCTAAGAATTAGGATTTTTCTCGCCAAAAAATATGAGCTTTGCATTCTAACAGGGATTGCGACAAGGGCATGCATAGAATTGATAGGAATTAGGAAAATTCGGGTTAGCTCGATTTTTAGTTGTTTTTCGATGCAATATCTGCTTATTGGATGGAACTGACTGGTTTCTGGTTTTTGAAAACTGAAAATATATGCTTATGCAATTATGCAGGTTATGCAGTTTTTCCAAAATTGCGTAATTTTGTGGTTTCAGAAGGTTTCAAATACGTTTCTGGGTGCCAGTTAGCTAATTCCCGCTAAATAAATGCGAGTTTCCGGTTATGCAGTTCACTCCAGGTTATGCAGTTTTCTGCGCGGTTATGCAGTTTTTGAAAAAGCTGGGGTTTTTTTTACATTTGTGGATATTAATTCCCTGCCGGGTGCCAGTTAACAATTTTCAAGTGCTAAAATAATTCTCCATGCTACAGTAGTGCTGTGGCAATTGTGAATAGGTGTACCGAGTACGGTCGTCATAGCATTTTCCCATAGGTTCGAGCCTCGGCGGCTTGTGCGCCCCGTGGCGGCGGGGGTTGTCGTGTTTGACACATCTGAAATTGGGCCATCACAATGCCCAAAATATGCTGTGAGTGAATCAACTAATTAATTGATGATTTGAGATAGATTTAGAAACGGAAAATAAGCCATGCACAGAGTTATGTAGTTTTTGCAATTCAATCAACAATTTTGTAAAAAATACGATAAATTGGGAGTTTTTGAGTGATTTCACAAGACACGCGAATTTTGTAGTATTTTTTACTGTGTGGTGTGTAGTCTGTAGTCTCTACCCTACCAATCATTTGTATCGAGTGGCGTTTGTCGATTGGTTGAGCGGTTGACGAGGCCGAGCCTGGCACACGAAGGCTGTTTTCTGATATTCTGAAAAATTCAGATATTTTAGCGCGAAACTTTTTAAAATTATGAACTGCCCTCCAGTTAAACTAATTGAAACTTTAACTCAAAAATTTTTACGCACTTCGATTTTTTTTCAGGTTTCTCATACCTTGTCTGTACGGGCTGATGCTTATTCGACTCTTTTGGCACCAAAAAGCTCCCATTGGTGCCGATCTTTTTATCCACCATCCGCACGCCATTCCGATTTTTCCAAGCGTCACGAGGGTGGTCCTGGAATTTTTGATCAAAAATATCGGGTTTCTATTACATCCAAGTCCTCCCACAGCTTCCGTAAAGGTGGCGGGACGTCACACCAGAAGACCGCACGGAGGAAGCCGAAGAACCAATATCTGAATTTTTCCTTTTAGATTTTTGTTTATTGGCTGGTGATGAACGCTATGAACTGAAAAACTATACGGCTACGGTAGCTTTTGAGTTATGCAGTTTTTTAATTTAGCCTTTTGGTGCACACTGGATTCGATTTCTGCGATTTTTCAGAGCGTTCGGCCCATTCTTGGTTATGCAATTTTTGCGATTTCTACCAGCTGAATGGCAAAAGCCACTTTTGACCAAGAACGAGGCCATTTCTGTATTTTCTATGTTATGCAGCTTTCCCCACCCACCTGACAAACACTGGTGGATTATTGCCATATTGCCTTCTTCCCTGGATAGAGAGAACGATTGAAGTGAGGAATGTTCCAATTGACACAATTATTATAATCGACAGGTAGAACCAAGCGATTAAGGGGACAAATTCTGAGGTGGTTGGCATTGCATCCGATACCATCAACATCAGGATGGACATCGCGAGCAGAGTGGTGATACCTTAGATGAATTTAGTGGAGAGCAGAAAAGGTATTGGTGCGATTAAAAAATCACAAAAATGCTAAATTATTTGTTAAATTAGGAAAAAAACTTTTTAATGAAAAGGCGAGCCAAATTGGAGGATTTGAAAAATTCGGATCATAAAATCCAACATACCAAGATTGATCTTCTCTTTTCTATCATCATCAGTACTGGCCGGTGTAAAGAATCCAGTAATAGACACAATGGTAATGATGGAAGTGGGAATTATCAGATTCACAACGTAATACAGGGGTTTTCTCCGGATGACAAGTGATGCTTGCAGGATTACCCATGGCTCCGGGCAACACGCGTATTTGTACTGGAAACTTTAGCGTAAATACTTAGCCAGAAATAGCCAGAAAAGCCAGAAAAGCTATTTAATATATTTCTTACCTCATGCCGGTAGATTTTGAAGGATATCACATCCCATTCCTCGTTCGGGATAAAGAATTGGAGGTCGACCTGGAATTTTTGGGGATTGATTTCGAAATAGATACTGTGACTGCTTGTTTGTGCGTCAGTTTGTCTATTTGTCTGGCCGCCTGTATTTCTGTCCATTAACTTACCGCCGGGTCAGCATAATAGTCCAATGCCGATTTGCTGTTGGTCCACGATGAGATCGTTAGGGTACAATTTTGCTGGTCGTACGGGAAGTATCTAAACATTTTACATACCGTAATTCCTTCTGACGTACCGTATATTCAATCTGCAGGTCAATGTATAGATCGCCGGATACAGAAATGACATATTACTGCCATTCCTCCCCTCCCAATGCAGGGTGTCGGCTTGAATGTTCATATATCGTTCCGTTTCGTCTCGGGCCATGCGGACACTATGATAAGAAAGTTAAGTGATTTTTATATAGTTTGGCAATTAAAACTTTATTCAGCTAGCTGACGGGCAATACAGTGCTGTCCAAAGTATCAGACCTTCATTTTGGTTTTCTGGAAAAAACTGCATAACCAAAAACTGCATAACTAAAAAAAGCAGTTTTTTAGTCTAGATTTCTATGTCTAAAAAGCTCTATACGTCAGTTTATCTAACCCGGCTATCAAAAATCAAATTTCTGTACCGTATTGTCTCAAAAATTCATACCTGTTATACAGGTAGGTATCGGGTATCCAGAGCGAATCATGTGGCAATATCGTCTTATTAATCATCCCATATTCCCGCGGATCCCAAAATAACATCTCGTCTGTCCATTTCTGAAGCGTGGCTGTGTTTCTCTGCCCTCTCTAATCTCTCTCGTACCTGTATCATCCATACATTCAGCTTGATAGTTTGTGATGGTTCGTCGACCTCGATGATTTGATAGAGAGACATTGAGATTGATATCTTCATCGTTTCGTTGTGTGCCATTTTGGGACGTACTCGGATGTCGTACCTGAAATTGTTAGGAATAGGTCGATATATAGGCTTTGTCTTGCACAAGTTATGCAGTTTTTGGAACATCTGTTATGCAGTTATGCAGTTTTCGCGACAAATTGCTCTAACTTTTTGTAGAAAATAGATAAAGCTTTGGAAATTTTAGAAGCCATTTTCTGGCATAAAACTTATCTATAAAACGTAATAAAGCAAATATTCCTGCATATTTAGGTTATGCAGTTTTTGGGGCCGGCGGTTATGCAGTTATGCAGTTTTTGCAAAAATTCGCTCCAACTTTTTGAATAGGATAAAGAAAGCTTCTAAACTATTGGGAAACCGTTATCTGACATGCAATCTATCGATACGGAATTGTTAAACTACAAACTACAGTACCTGTCCGGCGCAAAAATATCCTTTGTCAACCGAACCAACGGCACCTCCTCCTGCGACATATTTGGCCATCGTCGCGAGGCTGGAATAATGATAAAATTTTTGATAGAAACGTAAGGCTTTAAAAGTGGTTTTCCACAACTGGACAATTTACAAAATATTTTAAAATCATTTAAACAGCAAATGGGGGTAAGTCATGGACTACTCCACTCAAAAAGAATCGAGCACATTTACCTGGACGAGGGATCATAAACGAGTCTAAAAATAATAGATTGTGTGAGATTAATCGGTTACGTAATGGAATGGGTACAGTGGATGGCAGATTAGAATTTGAAAACAAAAAAATACTCAAACTATTCTATTACTGACCTGCCATTTGGGCGCCGGCAGACCATGCCGACGCGATGAACCCGAGGAGAAGGAGAAGAAAATGAAGGGGAGAGTGGCCGGACATCAAATTGAAGAGAGACGATTCATCACCTAAGGTAGACAAATTTAATCGATTACGATAGGTATTAAACCCACCTAGCCACTGCCGAGCCCTCAATCATACTGTAGAAAAATTCTAGCTCCTAAATTTGGATTTTCAAAATTGAGGTCTAAACTCAAGGTAAACTCGGTAAAAACCGATTAAGAAATTCACAAAAAATTATTCGAAACATTTTAAACACTTTACTGTATGGCAGAATAGACAAAAACAAATGATAAAAAGCAGAAAAGTAGAAAATTAAAATTAAAAATTTAATGACCAGAACGTTTTTGGCGAAAATGGCTCCAAAAATTCGTTGAGATTCGGTGGAAAGTGGACTAGGAATGGATGGGACAGCCGAGATAACTGTCGTAATCGGTTCATTGGCAAGCTGTTTAGAAATAAGGAAGGAGAAATAATGAAAATAATAATGAGCTGACAGATACGGTAGAAAAAAGGTACGGTATGAAAAAAGGTGCGTTATTTGTCGATGGCCTCCATTCCCTTTGCATACCAATGGATGAAGCCGATAAAGTTGATCCCGAATGTGATGATGGCAAAAGCTGGAAAATGAAGTTTATTAGAATTTGTAGTCTGTAGTTTGTATTTGGTAGAAAATTGCATAGATATTTCAAGGCTGCCAAACTAACGCAGAAAAGTTGTAGTTTGTACCCCAGAAGACTAAATCTATGGAAAAGTTGTAATTTATCGCCTTGAAATTGTAGTTTGTAGTCTAGTTGACCACTCACCAGTGACAAAAATGGCGAAACACAGCCGCTCGATCACCGTGGCCAACCACTCGTATTCGGCGATCGCGTATTTTCGGAGGGTGTGCTGGGCTACTGAAATAATCGATAAAGTGCAGACTACAATATATAGAATTTTCTACAAGCTACAAGGTATAGCTCCCTTTAAAACGGTATATAAATCCTGACCCTCCTGTCGGAACGGGTTATTCGGCGCTGCCCTCATCTTTGGTGTCTTGGCAGAGGGAGGGCAGGATGGAGCTTCGCTTGTGATCGATACTGAAAAAAACAATTTTTTGGGTTACTGTAGCCAGATTAGGTACTATAGCTGACAGTTAGAGGATCTTCATGCTAAGAATTTTCTTAGGGATCATGCTCAGTTTTTATGAGGAGGATAGGGGTTCCGGTAGGGGTTGTCAGGCTGCATTCACCCCCGCTTTGCACCTCTCGCCTCTCTCGCTCTCTCTCTCTCTCTCTCTCTCTCTCTCTCTTCTCCTCTCGCTTTCTCTCTCTCGCTTTCTCTCTCTCTCTCTCGCTTTCTCGCTCTCTCGCTTTCTCTGCACTCTCTCATGCCGTCTGTCTCTCTCCTCTTCTCTCAGACTCACACCACTGTTCATAGTAGAATTCTAGGAAGTCCGGGTTCTCCAGCAACAATTCATAGCCTCCTGGAAAATGAAGGAATTCCTCAAGAATCCCTGCTAGCTTGCCACTGATAAAAGGTGGTTTTGAGGTATCTGACTGCAAGAAAAATTAAAAACCTTTGCCCGACGCTTTTAATTCGACCCCGATTTTTTCGGTCTTGATGTCATAATCGCTTAGACTTTCAAAATTAAGTTTTTTACGCCAATTTTCCGAGACAATCCTATATACTGCATAGCAGATAATACGATAAAACTTGAAAACTTCGGTAAGACCATTTTCTACAGTACCCCTTACCATCAAGAGATGCAGCATCCCCATCCAAATTGAGTGAATTCGGTGGCACAGGTCGTGTTGTTGTAGGGGTTGAGGCAACTATTTCTTCATCTAAAATGGAGAATTCGATACAGTAAGCCTAGAGGGAGAGGGAACAAGACGCCTCGAAAATTCATAGCATCGGCACTGGGTTAGGAATTGAGAGGGGGGGGGGGTTAGGCTACAGTAGGAGAAATCGACTCTCTCTCTCTTTCTCTCTCTCTCCATCTGTCTACATTTTCTACTTACGATTTGCCGTTCTGGGCGCCGAAGAATAGACATGCACCGATTTTACTAGAAAAAGGCGTGATTTTTGTAAGTAGTAGATTTTTAGGTTTCCTGGTTGTCAGTCTAGCTACAGTAAGAGCAAAATCTGAAAGTGGATTTTTTGAGCGTATTTTTCTGGTTTTCTGCATAACAGTTTAGAATATTTTGCAATTTAAAAATTTAAATGGAATTTTTGATTTTTTAAAAATCAAGTTCTTGAAATTGACAAAATTGGCAGTTTTTTACGGTAACCCACTGGTATTATTGGAAGGGCTATGATGAATGAGCGGTTCTTGACTTCTCTCCTTCTCGGGTGGAGGGGCAGAAGGGCCATTCTTTTGCTTCTTCCCATCAGCTTTCTTTGATTTCTAAAAGACGCTATTTCTATCGTATCCCCCTCCCCTACCTTTCCATCAATCTTACTGGGTGCCACAGAAACGGATGGCGAGTCGAACATTTCTGTCTGAAATCAAAGTACGGTATTTATGACTTTCATGCCGTAATCGATTAGGGGGTAGGGGGACAGCCCGAGAAGAGATACACAGAAAGCCGTATGATTAGGAGGAGAACACAGTAAATCCATTAAATATCGTATACAGTATACTTACCCGGAAAAAATACGTGCGATGGATCTATTAAATAACAATAAAAATTCGCTATTTTTGAACCTGAAAGCTAAAATTCAGCGCAAAAATTCGAAAAAAATATATCGATTTTTAATAGCTTAAATTATTTTTCAATGCCGTAGGATAACGTAACGATACCTTAACGTCTTGTAGGATACTGTAGGGTACTGTATCGATCGAAATAACTAACCATCATTTCCTCCTTTAGTAGATGTTGAGGAACTGGCATACAAGTCAGGTACGAGAGGCATTTTCCGAATCTAAATTCATGTCGTAATCGATTGAATGTGTCCAGAGTAATGTAATGTACTTTCTGGTATTCAATCTACAGTATACCGGCGTTAAAAATGATTTTTTACGTTTTCTACAGTTTTTTAAGGGATTTCCTGGGCAAAAATCCCGGATTTTCCGTACTTTCCATTGTTCATGGCATAATCCATTGCATTACCTACCGTAAGGCTCCCTTGCTGAGCCGTTCCCCTAGTCGGCCTCTCTTCTGAATGGCAATAATGACTGAAGAGGCGATCGTTCCGAGTGAAATCACCATTATCATCATCAGGATGAACCAGCCTAAAAAAGCACATTCTTTGGATTTTTTTTAGCTCTCTACAGTAATCCAGGTCTCATAAATGTCATTTTTAGATTTTCTGACAGCCAGTTTCACTTTGTAAACTGTAAACTAAAAGTTATGATGCGATCTACCTACCAATAAGTGGAATAAACGTGGAAGTGGTAGGCATTTGATCAGAAACCATCAACATCAAGATGGACATCGAGAGAAGGGTTGTGATACCGAGAGATACTTTCTCTTCTCGCATACCGGACGCCGAGGAAGTACTAAATTTTGTTCAATTCAAAGTATATAAAGGTATCTTACGTGAAAAATCCGACCAGCGCGATGAGGGTGATGATTGAAGTAGGGATGATCAGGTTGACAAGGTAGAATAGGGGCTTTCGACTGAAATTTTTGAGGTGATACGGTTTTTTGTAGCGAATTACAATAGTTAATCGATAAACTGGTGGTACAGACTAACTGACAAGAAACGGGCGAGAAAATGAGTAATTACGGTATTTGGTTTCAAATAGTGAGAGATTGGCGGTCCCGACTTCAAAAACTGCATAACCTAATTCAGAGGTATCTAACCCTTTCAAGAAAATTTTCGGATAGGGTTATGTCCACTTTGGTCAAAAATGCCGATAAGCCCGGAAAAAATCAGTTTCGGCTAACTAAAACTAAAACTGCATAACCTATCCAGGCGAAAATCGCGGATTTTCAGGGTTCATACGATAAATCGTGATCCAGAACGCCAGAAAATGCCGAAGATAATGCTACCGTAGGACAAATAGAGCGCCAGTTTGATGAAAACTCGTGATAAAAACAATAATAACGCCTGGTTACCGTAGCCCAAAAACTGCATAACCTAGCCCAGGCTAAAAGTGCGGTTTTTGCGCTCCCGAACGCTAAATAGTAATTCAGAAGAGCAAAACACGTTGAAAATAATGGTACCATTAGACAGATAGACAGACAGACAGACGGACAGACAAAATCACAAAAATCAACTTCCCTATTGACCTACCGTAAATGCAGCGTCAATTCGAGTAGGGTATACTTGTTCGGACAACAGCTGTATTTCACCTCTTTCCTCACGACTAAATTGTAGTTCGTACTCGGTAAATAGGTGTATAACGTACTCTTCGTATTCATGATATACCATCCCTCATTTTCCAGATAATTACTCGTTCCCAGTTGTTCCGAGTACGGGAAATAATCGATGCCTTTTTGGTCGTACGTCCACGATGAGAATGTCATCGTGCAAACCTTAAATAATTCAATTTATTTAATTTTTTAGGGCATAAACTGGTAGATTGCATGCCAGATAACATAAAACACACAAAAAAATAAGCGTAAAATTGAATAGAAATCTTTTTTAAAGCTTAAAACATGCAAACTGCCATGCGCTAAAGCTTACCTGGTTGTCAAATGGGAAGAATCTGGAAGAAAAACAATTGTTTTTGGTTTTGAAAGCTACAGTAATACCTCAAATTGAGGAGACACGAAAATTTATAGATGGTCGGGTACAGCATTTCAATCCACGCCGCTTTCAACCGCTTATCGGTCGTCAATTTTGCATTTAGAAGACGTCTCGTGTCGTCATCTTTCATTACCAAGCTAAATAATGAGATTTTAATGGCTTTAACGGGTTAATTGGCGGCCAGTTTGACCAAAAATATAGGTATCTATTACAATAAGGCATTTTTGACAGTTTGACGAGTTGACTGACTGTCAGTGGACCCGAAAACAGAAGAATAAGGTTCATTTTACCTGTTGTAAAGTGTAGTGTCGGGTATCCATATCGAATCGTGGGGCAATCGGATTTCGGTGATGTTACCGTATTCATCCGGGTCCCAGTAGAGGAACTCGTCGTACCAACGCTACAAAACAGGCAGGATGCATCGAATTTCTCTCTCTCCTCCTCTCTCTCTCTCTTTCACTCCTCTCTCACCTCAATAATCCAAGCATTCAACAGGATAAATTGTTGCGGCTCGTTCTAAAAATTCCCTCGAATCTTTGTATCCATATGTTCCTCACCAATTCGAGAATCTGATACAAATCCATCGAAAATGAGACGTTAATTGAGGAATTATTGTCCCAGACTGGCTTCGCTAAAATGAGAAACTGATAATTCCGTTTTACACCTCTTTACATACCCTTTTTGTCATATTTATCGAGCAGATCGTGTACAAGGGCTATTTGGGCTGGGATTGAGGCTGTCAGGGTGAATAGTTGCACTGAAATCGACGGAATTAGATTGCGTTGCGTGATTGGATAAGGTTTCATACTGGCATATAGTAGATACAGTAGTTCTATGGCTACCGTACGCCGAAATAAGCAAAAAAATTCGTGCAATCGCGTATATTTTCGTACTGTCACCCATCAAGCAAAATTACAGTACAATTTCTAGCGTAATTGCAATCTTTTTAAAAATAATTTGCTTACCAGCACATAGGGCCAATGTCCGATGGAGGGACCCGAGCATTTTGATGTCTTTTTCTCCTTTCTGCTTCTCTCTCACTCTCCACTCTCTCGTCTATCGGATCACAGGCAATTGGAGTGTCATTTGGATCGAAGTGGAAGCAACGGCTGCAAATCATAATTTTTATGCCGTGTTATAAAAAATTCAAGTAGTATTCAAAAATGAGAACAATTCAAAGCCTTGAGTTTAAAGGGAGAGTGAAGCTAGAAATTCAACAGTTTAAAGGGGCAGTGAAGTAGAGAAAATTAGCATTTTATAGGAGCGATGGCCTTGTCAGTGATCACCTTGTTAAAGGGTCGTTGAAGGCAACAGTTCTAAGAAAAACCCGAAACTCCAAAAAACTTTCCGGGAGTTCTTATGCCAAAAAGCCCAAATTTCAGGAATCTTTGAATTCCTTAAGGATCTCTGCTGGCTGACACTCTGAAAGGTAAGCAGAAGCCAAAAACTACGAAAAATCGAAAACGACAAAAAATAGCTTCCGGAAGTTCCGATTGAGATTGCTCCTCTTTCTTTGCCAAAATCCGGTTCCGGTCATAAAAAACGTTTCCGGAAATTGGGCGCGTGTTCGTTTCGAGGGGGGTATCAGCTGGGGGAACGGAACTCCGCTCTTCTAGCCAGAATTTCACCCTCAAAAACCCGGGGGGTTTATTTGAGGGGTTGAGTCTTCTCCTTTTTTAAGCTCTAGCCATAGCTTCCAGGCTTACTGAGACGAATATAAGCCCGAGAAGATGTTTTTTGCATGGCAGATCGCGGGAAAACAGGCTTTAAAAATCCCAAAAATAAACGGAAGCGTTTTAAAGGGACGTCGAAGGCCGGGGAATTGAGAATGTGAGCCACAAAGGAGATTTATGGTCTAAAAAACTCAAAATTCTTAAATTTCCTAAAAAATCGTTGCTAGCTTGCCTTAGATTAGTCCAAAAACTAGACGGTTACGGGAACCGAATCCAGATTCTCCTCAAGGAACTCAGCTATTTTGCCCACTTTTTAGAATTCTGAATTTTAACGACTTCTCTGAACCTAATTTTTCCCAAAAGCCCTGCTAGCTTGCCCAAGATTATTGAAAAACCTATAAAGGTTAACAAACCCTGATTTCCTCAAGAATCGCTGCTAGTTTGCCTCCCGTCCAGTCCAACAGACCCTGAAAAAGTGGAATTCAGGGTATTTGCTATGGTGGAAGAAGTCTACTGGAAGTGAGCTGCACGGTTACGTCATTCCTACTGATTTTCCTAAAGGATCTTTGCTATCAAGCCCTCAAAAAGTGGCCAATTTCTGTGTTGCATGTCAGTTGAGTCGGAATTGCCCTTGTAAAAGCGGAATTCAAACCATTTGTTGGCCAAAGGGCGGAACTAGTCTATGGGAAGATGAGCTGAGCGGTTAGGTCATTTCTACTGTTTTTCCCAAAGACTAGCCTCCAGGAATTTTAACATCGTCCCAGTTGGCAGCCAATAAAGTTCTTAATGCCCGGCAAAAAGTGGAATTCAAGCTATTTCAGCAGACAAATGGCGGAAGTAGTCTACTGGAAGCCGAGCAGCGAGGAGCAGGGGGGAGGGAAGGGTTAGGTGTTCATAGATTCCCCCTCCCCGCCCGATCGGCTTCTATCTAATATGCATGGTGCTGGTCATTCTCGACCCAGGTACCCTTTTCTCTCTCTTTTCTTCTGTCCCGGCCCTTTAAAACGCCCCCTTCAATTCATCTGCCATGCATTGCCCGTAGAGGTAGAGGTCCCGATTTCTACCGGGTATGCATTTGCAAATAATATGAATCAAACTGTCGAGCTGAAGACCAGCTTTTGGGTCGATTAACTGCATTGGCTTGCAAAAGGCACGTACTCAAAAGTCGGCGATTTTCCTTAAAGGTTTCTGCTAGCTAGCCTCTTTACCGGTAGTTTCCTTATTAGCGCACGAATATCTCAGAAAATAATTCTAAATCCCAAAGTTTCTCTGCCAATTTGCATATTTGTCATCCAATTGAGACGGTGGACACCGAGTTCCTAAAGAATCTCTGCTAGAGAGCCCCGTGTATGTCGCCAACGCCGTAAAACGTGAAAAACGCAATAGCTGGGCTCTCGCAACCCTCGGGCTCGCTTATTTGGATTAGCTGAAGGTCAAAATAGCAGGAGAAGCACTTCTACTGGTCCTGCTCACTGCCCTTTTCCACCCATAAAAGATATACCGCCCTCTAGGCCCCTCTTTTAGGTGGCAGGGTTCGAGGTTCCAATCTGGATAAGTGGGCGCATTTCTCTCGCTCTCTCTTTCTCTCTCTCTCTCTCTCTCTCTCCATATGGACACCTATGGGACCTTTCTCTCTATAAAGACAGACAGACAGAGAGGTCATTCTCCCCCCAAAAGGCCAAAATCCGAGGCCCCAAAATGGCCCGCGATTCGATTGCCCTCTACACAAATTTGAAAAAATGGCTACGGCACGCCATTTCGGGATCAGAGAGCAAAAAGGAAATTTTTACACGCTGTCTGCTAGTCATTTCAAATTACGATGAATTTCTGAAGATTTTAAAGGGAGATGGAAGTCAGGAATTGAGCACATATTCCGATATCTGGTCCGATAAATGAATCGTAGGCTTGGCTTTGATTAATATGGCGTAATTGGATAGCTGCACCACCCGGCCGAGCCTATTCCGGCGCCTTTAAAGGGATTGGCAAGTCAAGTTGGAGGGTAGGGACCAGGGTTGGTCCATTTGGTATCCGGATCCTATCCAGATAATATCCGGATACGGGTATGTATCCACACCCGCCGCATTAGCATATGTTCTTTGGATACGGATAATATCCACAATGGATACGGATAGTATCCATATCCGTAGAATGAATTTTGCCGGATACGGGTATGGATACGGATACAGATACGGATACTACCCGGTATCCGTTGCGGATACTTTGGATACTTCCGGTTTTTTATGCAAATCACGGTATTCATTTGTGTTTTGTATGGAAGTCGTTACGACAAGATATTTTGTTTAAGTCTAAATCGAAGCACTATGCAGTTACGATGTTACATCCACCGATTGGACAGCACAATTGTGCACAAGAAGATTTCCTTTATTTTTGAAGTTTTCTTAGGTGGTTCTGTCGTCTGGGGGCTCGCCTTCGTATCGTATACTTGGATCTTAAAGCGTTGGCAAATTGGGGATTTGTTAGAATTGCGGATATACCCCTTTTTTATCCCGTTTTCGATGCGGCTGAGGAGTGATGGTGAATCTAGGCTTTAATGTTGATCGTTTCCATACAAAACCAAGCTGAATATCGTGATTTGCATAAAAACCGGAAGTATCCAAAGAATCCGCAACGGATACCGGGTAGTATCCGTATCCATACCCGTATCCGGGAAAGCCATGCTAATTTTGGATACGGGTACGGATACATATCCGGATACCAAAGTATCCGTATCTGCCCAAATTAGCATAGGTTCACGGATACGGATATATATCCGCATTAGAGTGAGGGAGGCCTAGGCTAAAGCCTAGGCTAGCCTAGGCTTCCTCAGGCTTTTTTAATTTGCATCGCCTAGGCTGAGCCTGGGCTATGCCAAAGCACGCCTGACCTCTAATTAGTCAGGCTTTATCTGGAAATTTTATGTAAAGTCGTATAATATTCGAATTTTTGCGGAACAAATAAGGAATTTTTTGAAACTTCCGGGGGTCGAAGAGCTGTATTGGGTTCAAAAATATTCTACAAAGTTAGGGTACTGTTTTTGACGAATCCTACGGCACGATACGTTAATAGCACGCGGATACGCAAAAGCCAAGAGTCGGATCAAACGGAGGGGGGATGCAATTGCCTCTCCTGATATCTTGCCTATATGTTTCCCACTTTCGGCATCCTTGTAATTTGTTATTACGACAAAAGATACCAACGTTTTAGATGCAGTAACCAGATTAACATGTTTTCACGCATTGCATAAAAAGCCTGCGTAAATCCTTAGGCTTCCGCCAGGCGTCGGCAGGCGCGGAAATGCAATTCGGCCCAAGAAAGCCTGAGGAGGCCTGCCGCTCCCTCACTCTAATCCGCATGTACGAAAATGGGTACCGATGCTGGATACGGATATTCAAATGACCAACCCTGGTAGGGACGCGAAAGTAAGTTGTCCGCTAACGGGCTGGCGATTTGCCGAACTACGTTATAAAACGCATTAAAACTTTAGATACCGATATAATAGATTTTTTGGCTGCCAGGGAATCAATTAGAGGGTTCAAAATGGCTGTAAAAGTCGTATTTATGTTATGCAGTTTTTGACAACTGGAGAGACTGAGACTGAGCAAACTGGAGATCAACTCGAACTGTAATCTTCCAAGATTCCCAATCTTTCCAAGAACGAATTGGTAGTTATTCGTGTTGGCTGTCAAGCTTCGTAGAATATCCCTTTTGACTGGCAGGTGGGGGAAGGATGGAAAACAATGGTTATTTTTTCGAATTAGTGGGTGGGCCAACGGTAAATCTTCAGAAATTCGGAGAGAGAGAGAGAGAGAGAGAGAGAGAGAGAGAGTGTGAGGAAAAGAAAGAAAGAAAGAGTAGATGCTCCCTAAGGGGGCTAGCCATCAAAAGACATCAAAAGGAACTCGAGAACACTGAAATGGACAGACAGATAGAAAGAGAGACAACCCCTTTCCATTCCGACGAACAACAATAGACACCCCTGCCCTCCAAAATGGAAAAAGCTAAAAGTGGGCGGCCTTTAAATGGTAGAGTATGACTTATTTTGTAGTATGTACTTTTCTTAACTTCGAACACCTGGGGAAAACAAGAAAAAGTACATTTTTCTCATATTTCTCCCATAATGTTTTTTAGCTAGAATTTTAAGCGTGAATCGACTAACTGGCAGCCGTTTGACAGAATAGACCTGCGAAAATCGCTCCTCGCTGTCAAAATAGGTTATGCAGGTTATGCAGTTTTTCAAAAGTTGAGTTATTTATGAGCTGGCCAAAGCATTAGGGCCAAAAGTCTTTGGAATCTGATGAAATGGAGCCCAGATTACCAAAACACGATAATACCGATCTTTTGTCGGGCAAGTAACAATTTAAATTGCTGAAATCCCCAACCAGTGATGCAGTTTTTTTTTGAAAACAGGCGTTTTTAGCTAGAAGCAGCTGTAATGCGATAAAATCCCTGGCACTGTTTAATCTGATATCCATTTTAGCCGAAAACAAGAAAAATTTACTACCTGATTGGCAATTGATCAATATAAATCATTAAAATATTCCCATCAAGTTATGCAGTTTTTCAGAAAAAAAGGTCGTCTTTGCCAAAAATCGTCTTTTTCTGCCAAACTACGCTGCAAACCTCTTAATCGGATGGCAACTAAGAAAATAAGCCCAAAAACGTGCCGGTTTTTAAGGGAATTGGGTTGAGTAGGAGAGGGAGGGGGCATGGCTGCAGGAGCAGGAGGGGGGGGGCAGTAGAAGGGGGGTGGAAGGGTACGGAAACGGGCGGGCCCAATCTCTTCTTTTCTTTTTAGAAGAAGAAGCAGAAAAAAGAGATGAAGGGACCACCACTACCCCACAACAATGGACCCACCCAGAAAGTAGACTCTCTTAAATCATTATAACCCGGTTTTTCAGGGCACAAAACTACAATTTGCTACCAAAAACCACTAATTAACATATTGAATTTGAAGCCGGTTTTCTTTTAAAGGTATCTGACTGTTATGTTGCGTAAACTGCCAGACAGACAGGCAAAATCTCAAAAATCTCTGCTAGTTGGCCTGAAAATGGCTTCAAAATAAGGTTTCAAAGTGGTACATACAGGGTGTTCGAAAAGTTCTGGCAAAATGCTATGGCTTACACTCCCGCTTTCCTGTCACCATTATGGGTTATTTGTCATGTTAAGCAAACGTTAATGTCTCGAATTAGCCAAAAAAAGTTAGATTGGATCGATAAAATGACGAGCACGGCATCGATTTACCATCCGTTTTTGTAAGCTATGTTGTAAGCAAGGGCTAACTTTTCACCGGGATTTCACTTCAGAATCGAAACGTGAGTTGTTGGTCGCTTTTGCTACTGATGCCAGGCAATGGGGAAAACCAAATCATGTCTGATACACAAATAATTTTTCCCCAAACACTTGACAAATCAAGCCCAACTGGAGAATTCGGTGCGTGCCGTGCGTTTATCGAATGTTTGGCTATTTAAAAAAATCAGATAAACGATTGGATCGTTTTAACTGGTGTTTTATGGAAATACTAGCCCAGATGTATTATGCCTAGGCTTATGTAAGCGGCCCGACCCTCATGCATACCAATTTGGATCGCAAGAAAAATTGGCAAACCTCGGCTTTGGGCGAAGCCTGTTTTTGCCCAGAAGTTAAACGCGCGCGCTGACCTTCGCATCCGTGGTAATAAGTTTTTTTTTCTGACTATGGATAACGTAGGTGGTGCGCCGAACTACCTGTTATTCAAATATGATACGAATCGGAAGCATGGCTAGAAAGCTCCGGAGTGATATGCCAGCAAAAGGGGCCGTGCCGTGGCCATTTTGAATCGGAGATATTATACCCCCTACCAAATTCAAAAACGAATTTTCTAAAAACCGATTCTTGCCACATTAAAGAGTGGATCGTAACCAATTAGGTACAACAGTTTCATTGGCTTCCGAGATTTCTGAGCCATTTTACGACCAAAAACATTTTGCCAGAACTTTTCGAACACCCTGTAGCTGGCCTTAGACATCTTAAAAACTCAGGGTTTTGGGACGTCGACTAACAGTTTGACTTTCAAACCCCTTTAAAGTCTATTAAACCAAATTCCGGTGCTGATCTTAACTATACCCCAAATTCTGGCCAGCATCCAAGTGATTGGCCCCATTTCCGGTCTGTTCCCAAAAGGAAGTTGCACAATTCCCTGGTTGTTGCCAATCGGATAGAATAGAGAGTGAGTGGGTCTCTTCGTTAGGGCCCAAATACGGGAGATAGAGAGAGAGAGAAAGAGAGAGAGAGAGAGAGAGCAAGATAGACCCGGAAAGCGCCGAAATGAGGAAGAAGCCCCCGAAAAGGCAGAGCAAGAGCTGGTACTCATTGTGGTTACGAGTCCGTGACTAGTTGGCTATCCCCTGGGGCACCCAGTAGCAAGAAATAACCCAAAAATGAGACCGAAACTGCCTGGAACAAAAAGTGGGTGGGCAGAAAGTGTATATGTAGGTCGGCTACGTGCCAGTCTGTGGCTGACTAGATGGCTATTGGTCTAAAATTAATTTAAGTACGACGGTCGGTTTGCTGCTTCCCGGTTTGCAGTTCTGGCTTTGAAAATCCACCGGAATACCTTTAGAACGACTTCTAATCGGCTTAACACGTCAACTGGCACCCGTTTCCGCTTTCTGCGCGAAAAATTTATTCTAGCAAATTCATAATTCAGGTTAACCACTTAAATAGTTGCACTGCATGGCAGTCTAGCAATTTCAAACGAAAACCCTGAAATTTACGCTTTAATATTAACGCCAGACCGTCAGAATGAAATATCTGGCCGCCGAGATTGGCCAGGTCAACTCGCTCGCTAAAGTGCACTTATCTGCCGGGGGAGAGGCTTATTGTTAGGGGGAACGGGCGAACGGCTTCTACCCCCTCCCCCTAACATCATAAGGACAGGGTCCCAATATTTCCGGTTGAATACCCATGAAATGGGCAGAACAATAGCTAATCTAAAGGGACTACAAAGTGGTCGGCAATATTTATAACCTCCAGAATACCAAATAATCGGCTTTGAATAGCCCCTAAATTTTTATTTCTAAATTTAAAGTGTTTCCAAGTTAAACTTGCCAGCCAGTATCATAAATAATCGGGAAAACTACGAAATACACCGCATTAAAAATTTTTAAGGGTGGAATTTGGCGTATTTTCCAGAACCTAGGAGATAATTAACCAGGGGAGCCTCGATTCTGACTGAACGGCTTGATAATGGGGTGCAAATATGACAAGTCATTCGGTTCACAGTCAGTAAAAACAAATAAATTTCAGTTGTGCCGGAATTTCCCAAAGATTTTTTGGTGCAATTAAAAAAGCGACATTCCAAAAGTATTTCCGCTAGCCGCTAGTTTTATAGTTGTTCCTCTAGAGAAAATTTACATTTCTAAAAAACTTCCTAAACCGGAATCCCTAACGAAAATCTGCTAGTCGACAGTTTTAAGGCGAGGTCCAAAAAAGGCCTTTTTCTCTAGATATCGACAGAATTCTTCAAAAATCACCGCCAGTTGTTGGTGTAATTTCTGAACGAAAAATGAAATGAAAATAAAAGTTTTACTGAAAAGGCCAAAATTCCCAAAGAATCTCGGCTAGCCCTCAAAAATCATTGATGCCCCGTCCCGATGTCGTGACTACAATAAAATGATGCTCCCCGTCGATGGCCAGAGGGGGAGAGCATAGAAATTCAGAATGTGTGTGGAAGAGGGCATCCATGCATATTCTCTCTCTCAAATAGAAGAGATAGACAGACGATGTCCCTTTTCGAGGGGCTATGGACTGGCCATCGGCCCTCTTCTTCTTTCAAAAAAGAAGGAAAAAAGATTTTTTGATTTCTAGAGAGAGTGGGGAAGAGATAAGTGGCCGCCATTCCATAGCCATAGCCGGCCCTTCCTCTTTTGACCTCTTCCTCCTCTACTACTTCCTCTCACTTCAAAAGATGACTACGAACGCCCCAATCGAACAGCTCCAAAAACACCGGAAGTGCGTTGCAACAAGGAAAATTTTAAAACTGGTTAAAAAGATTGCCAGCTGACCGACTGGTGAAGAGAATCTTTAGCTTTCGTAATTGGAATTCCTTACAAACTATTAGGTTGGACCGAAAGTAACTGCAGTTTTTCGGCGACCAAAATTTTATGGAAGCATCCATCCATTCATTTCAAGATTTTGCGATGCTAGAGGGTCAAGTGTTGTCTTGTTTCAGTAAAAGTTTCAAGCCGAACCTTCCACAAGTTTTTTAATTCTCGGGCAAAGAATGCGTGCGACTCGATTTTAGAGTTTTTGAGTTCTACGAACGGTATCTCTGTCCATACAAGCTCTAGCGCTCCAAATAATTGACAGTGGATAGACAAGTCTTGTGGCTATACAGCGCATTATATAAAATGTTAATGCCTAGCAGCATAATTTTTTCCCAAGTTATTTTCGAAAGATGTTAAATTCGGTTTTTGAGCTCGGAATCGACAAATTCATTTGTCGGTCGTTTTCTTCGAATGTAGTGGACAACTTATTGAATGAAATATATCAAAATGAAGCTTAGCTATAGCTGCTTTACGTACGCAGAATACTTAGGAACAATTGTTCCATGCTGGTCTAGAAAGAAAAAAGAAAGGCTCCAAAAACACGTCTCTCTTCAAAATCGTCCCCAGAAAAATCTTGACAAGCTGCCAGTTTGGCTAGCCTCGAGTTTTCAACCTTCTAAACTACCAAAAACGTTATTCTGACGTCAAATTAGCCCTACTGTGAGCTAAGATACGGAAAAAAGTGCAAAAAAGGTAAAAACAGGGGCGAAAGCGTTCGCGTTCAGTGAAAAGGATATGTGAGAGGGGGGTGATCCCCTTTGAAGCAACATGTGCCGAGAATGGGCCACTACCCAGAAAACTTTTTGTGTTTCTTTCTACCCGAACCAAGACCCTTTTTAGATGCTTTTAGCCTAGAAAAACAGATGGACAGCGCAAAAACTTCCGCAATGCGTCAAATTACACTGTGTCAAAAAAGTGTTCTCAAGCTTGTTGAGTGTTCAAACTTCAGGGATGCGCTTTGTAGTTTAGAGTTATGCAATTTTTTAGAAACACCTGGATTGGGCTCTCTGACGGACACTCTACCATTAGAGGCCGTCTTCCGAACGCCAGTTTGTAGTTTGCTGTTATGCAGTTTTCGAGGAAATGGCATCAGGCCTTCTGACACACTCACGATCATTCAAAACAATTCTACTGCCTCCAGATTGTAGTTTAAAAATATGCAGTTTTTTACAAACACTGCAATTGGCCATTCTGACACGCCGCCATATTGCGGATCAGTTTTCCGAGCTCTAGGTTGTAGTTCAGAGTTATGCAGTATTTTCAAAGTGTCCAAGTTGCTTTAAATGTCACTTTATGAGTTTCCCAATCAATCGTTGTCGGACAATTCGTACAAATTTATGCCTGAAATGACGCCCGGATGGCGAACATCGAACCTGTGAGTGGAAAGGGGTGAAGGGCGCGCGCGGCGCCTCCAGACTATGCAAAAACAGCTGGCTGTCAGCAATGGGTGGCACACACCAATCTGGAGGAACCCCCCCAGCCCCCAATGAAGAAAGACGCCGATTTCGTTTCGTTTCTCCACCCGCAGGCACTCTGGATGTGATAATGATCTGGCACAGAAGTTTTGTGCAAATGGATAAAATGAGCGGGGGTTGCGGCCTGAGGTTAAAAAACTGCATAACCTGCATAACGTCAAAGTAAAATTAAAAGGTGTAAAATTATTCTGAAATTGTTGGCTGCGTGCCAGAAAAACCCATTCCATCGTTTAGAAAACGGCATATCTCCAAACTACAAAACACTTGGTTGCTGATTGAAACCGATAGATGGAAAGTCAGAAAAACCGAAGGCGCTTTTAGAAAAAACTGCGTAACTTTATATGAGGAAATAAATCTAAGAACTACAGTTATTACATGTTGTTGCTTGTCAAAAATGACAATTCGATCGGTCGCTGAGTTGATCTTTTTGAAGGGCGGAAATCGGAGACGGGCCCACACCTGTTCAGTCATGGGAAAAGAAGAAGCAGTGGGAAAGGGGCAGAAAAAGGCATAAAGGGTACGAAACATTTCAAATCACATTTGTGAGAGCAACAGGCACAAATAAAAATTAAGAAGCATTCGGAAAGCTCTAAAACCTCACCGGGCCCTGAAAGAAGGCTTTACGCAATTAAATTCAAGGATTTTAAGGTATTGCTTGTGTATTTCGACCGTCATACTGTCGAATGATGAATATTTTGTTGCCTACATCTCCTCCATATTTAATTTGCCAACCACTCGAATGTCAAATGGGTGCCTCGAAGTTCTACTGTCCTGCCACCCTTCGAAACGATCCATCGGTTCCATTCCATAGCCCCATCCGTGTATAGATGGCATCTCTCCCTCCCTCTCTCTCTCTCTCTCTCTCTCTCTCTCTCTCTCTTGTCTCAGCTTGTCGAAATCCCCCTCTTCAGAAGAAGTAGATTAGTATCTCTCTAGAAGTGTGTCGAAGAGAGTGTGAAGGTTAGTCTCGGCTCGACGCGGGCCACACTTTCCCTTAAAACTAACATTCCGAATCGGAAGTGTGGCCGGCAAAAACATCGAAAATTGCCGAGAAGCCTTGGCTTTTGGCCGAAAAAGTGAAAAATCGGGGATCTGCGATCATACCGGCAGGATATATTTACGTTGACCATTTTTAATCAAACTAAGATATTTAATTCCGATAGTGAAGTGGGCGGCAGTTAGTACACAGAATTAAAAATAAGCGTGAAGTTTCATAAAGATGTCGAATTCCTAATCTCGTTGCATTAAAAAAATCGATTAAGAACTGCCAGATGCCAATGTCTTGTAAATAAAAAGTAAATTGTCATATTTTGTGTATCTTACGTATTTACACGTGTTCTGTTACGAAATACTCTTATATGGCACCCAAGGAACCTCTTAAACTTACGCAACACGTTATGCAGCTTTTCCAACGGTTATGTAGGTTATGCAGTTTTTGCCAATCCGATCTTCATAAGACCCTCCAAAAGCCGTTAAATTGTCATATTTCCCAAGTTTCATGAATCTACCCCCCCTTCTGTCATAAAATACAGCTTTCTGGCTACGATCCTACCTTTTAAACTTGCGCAACACGTTATGCAGTTTTTCCCGAAGTTATGCAGTTTATGCAGTTTTACGGAATTTCGACCCCGATCCGTCCCCTCTAATGCCCCACCCCTTTCTCTGGTATACAAATAAGCGGCCGGGATTGGTGGAATTCCCTGCAGCTTCTTCCTTTCCCCCTCTTTTTGCTCTTCCATTCGAATGCCACCCCTTCCTCCCCCTTACGAACCGATACTCGATCCACCCCCTAGATACCTCCACCCCCTTCCCCCACCCCGTCATAAGCATTTAGCAGCACAAGCGGCTAGGAGGTGTTCCATTTGTTCCAATATTTGTCAGCTTACAGTCTTACGCTATTTTATTTAGGATAGGCTCGTTTAAAGGGACTGGAAAGTCTGATTTTGTGGGCTGACCGACTAGTAGGTAGTTACTCTAAGTCGCAACTCCCTTAATATTTGATTTTTACAAATTCTAACAATTTTTACGTGTATTTTATCGCCCAGTTAAATTATACTTTCGTTTCTCAACGGTCTACATTTTTCCTGGATTTTTTACACCTCTCATTGTTCCAGGAAATGAACCGAGAAAGAGGACGGCTGCGTGTGGTCGTTGTGGCTGCTATTGTCACGTAGGTTTTTGTATTTTGAAATTTTGTACTTTTTCTATTAAACCGACAGACAGTTTACGATAGTAATAAGTTTAAAACTCGATTTTTCCTAAATTCTCGGTGCTTCATGATTTCTCGAATTTGACCCGGAAATGGCGTTCGTGCATGTTATTCCCCTAAATCCCAGAATGTCCAAAAACACCCTGATCCCAATCAAAAGAGATTTTCCGCAAAAAGCCGTTCGTGTGTGTGCCACCAAGGGAAGGAAGGAAGGTGCCTGCCAGCCGCTTCACCCCCCCCCACAGGCCTCCGAATTTCAGTTTTTGCTCGCCTTTCTCTTCCTCGCTCATCCTCACCTCCCATAGCCGTTCTTTTTTGTGGAATCGAATCTGGCCAGTTGGCACACACTGCCAATCAACAAATACACGAAAAATAACTAGCGCCTTGTATATGGGGGCCAGGCTACAAAATTCAAAAGTTTGGCGAGCATATCCGACTTTTTGGGGAAAACTGCATAACTTAAATGGGGTCTGGCGATGGTTTGGCGATGTGGCAGAGGTCATTTGCGATCCAAAAAGGCTAAAAATACAGTTAAAAGTTACAAATATCGTCTCCAAAATACGGATGACGGATCGGACTTTTTGAAGCAAAAACTGCATAACTGCATAACCGAAAATTAAGTCAAATTAAAATAATGCGACGGGCAATGGGTTATTTGGGATCCAGAACAGCTAAAAATCAAGATAAAAATGACAACTATTGCCTACAGTACCGCAACCATCTCCCTTGATTTCAGCATGGCGATGGCATATCCGCAGATGCAGAATGATATCTACAGAAAACGACTCCCTTCATTCCTCACCGCCAGTCGACCACAAAGGAGGAGGTGTGTTTTATTTATTAATTTTTATATTGATTAATTTTCTATGTCTTATGGATAATTTCGAAGTCCGAAATTTAGATTTTTTTAAATTTTCTTTATTATTGACTGCGTCTAGGCCGGCCTTACGAAAAAATAGAAGTGAATTTTTAGTGCCCATCCGCAAGAGTACGACACTCCCGCCACCACTTGCAACAGTTTCATAAATTTAAAAATTAAGAGAACGACCTTTTCGACTTCGAAACTTTGAAAAAGTCTAAAGTTGTTGACTTTGACCAAAAAGCAAAAAGTTTGGCATGACCGGGGAGTCGAACCAGAGACCCTCCGCCCCAGAGGCATGCTAGTTAGCCACTACACCACTCGACAGGCGGACGCCCATCTTTGGGAGGGGCCATAAGGGAGGGCGGGCATGTCTGCAAAACTTAAAATGCTCATAACTATTTTGTCTTAAGCGTTTAGCAAATTCTGATTGCAGTTTCGGAATCCCCGTCGCCGACTCTATCAGACCCATATTTTTGCTAAGCGGTTTGCTGGGTTTTTTATTTGCACTTCCCTAGTGAGCTCCATTCTATCGTTTTTATCAATCTCACTATGGCAGATCGGACTTTTTGAAGCAAAACTGCATAACCTAAAATCAGATAAAATAAAAATTTTCTAATTTTTATCCGTTATTTTTGTTTTATTCTCAAAATCCTTTGAAACTGCTATTCATTAAAACATTTGCCCCGATCTGCGAACCGTTTCCTTCCCATTCCGCGTTAATTTATGGCATCAAGGGCGAAAGGCGAATTCGAACTTGTTCGCCCTGTCGGCAAAGGGGATCATATCAGTTTTTTTCATGCTTTTCCCCGGGGGCTGGGGAACGGATCATTTAGCGGGCAGGGGAACGCTGAATGTGGCTGCCAATACTGATGATGTACTGTGGGTAGATAGTGTTCAATGGAATGGCACGTAGTCGTTGAAGGGGGTGATCGTAAACCAACACTACGGCGATAATAACTGGCTAGAGATTGGTCATAGGAATACTGTAGGTATACAATCTTTATTTTTGGCGCACTGGCATGCAGGTAAGCTAAAAATTAGCAACAAATATTCGGAAATCGCTTAAATAGTGCATGTAGTTTTTTTCTTGCCGATTTTCGGTGTCTTGAGGCCGAGATGGGTCGCAATTATTCTTTAAGACTATTAACTTTATTTTTGGCCTTACTGGTCTGCAAAGAAGCTAAAATCATCAGAAAAATTTTTAAAATAGGCTTTAATAGGTTATGCAGTTTTTCGGCTTTCTGGCTCCCGGACAAGCCAAAAATCGAAAAATTACGACTTTTCGAAATTTGCTTGAGTTATACAGTTTTATCAATCGAATTCCACTAATTGTCGTATGCCAAACCTTTCATCACTAAAATTTTTGTTCCAGGGCTCCGGAATCGGTTATGCAGTTTTCGGGGGCAAATTAGAAAGTCGTTGATTTCGCTGGTTGGTGCCGGCTGGCCGGGCGATTGGGGTGATCAGCAGAAAAAGAGAGAAGAGAGTGAACGCCCGGATTCGGAAAGGGGAACGGGCAGCTAGCCCGGATATAGCCTGTGGATGCAAAAAGCTTGCCATCCAGTGATGATTGGGGATGATGATCACGAGAGAAAACTGATATCCGTTTGAACCAGCTTTTGGTGAAAGGTTTATCTGGATCTTTCTCTCACCCTCACTCTCTCGCTCTCTCTCTCTCTCTCTCTCTCTCTCTCTCTCTCTCTCTCTCTCTCTCTCTCTCTCTCTCTCTCTCCCTCGCAAACCCAGTGACGCACGACAGCTAACGGGCTCGAAAAGTTTCGAAAATGTACGCTACTATAAAAAGTATTATATTTACAATTTAGTGTGAGTGAATATGGCCCTCCAGCCCATGTTCCAATCTACATCAATCCCTATCCACAAGTCCCAGAAGATTCATCCTCAAAAGAAGATCGAGGCCCCGCCCCTCCTGTTGATGGATATCAGAATTTGATTCTGGGGGATGTAAGTTAATACTGATTCTGAAAAAATATTTGATTGTAGAGGGAACCAGCCCAGCAACAGCGGGATCAACCGCCAGCTAGGGGACCTGCGCCGCCAAAGGTATCGTAATTTTGGCCTTCAGAGGGTTCAAGACTTTTTTTGCAAAGATTACGGTATTCTGGCTGGTAGAAGGGGACTAAATTCAAACTGAAACTTTTTTAAGTGGTGTACGGTATTGACAAGAGCGAAATATAAATTGATTAAATTTCTGGATAGAAACGAATTTTTCGAAAGTGAAAGGCCGTATTCTGGTAGGTAATATCCAAAGATGTCGATATCTCGGGCAAAACAATTTAAACTACCTTCCAGAACGCCCACCCCCAGCAGTCTCGCCTTGACGAAATCGCTCGCCAGGTCCAAAAACTGCTCCAAGACGATCAGGGCAACGTCGACCTCAACAAAGTCCCCAAACCCGTCAACAAACCCGGTAGCAAGGTATGGACAAAACAGCTTTGATTTGTCATTGGTACTTTTTTTTCAAAAACGCGATTTTCCAGGCGCCCGGCTTCTCCCCGAAACGCCGAAATACGATGAGGGAAGCTGAAAACATGTAAGTTCACTAAAAAATAGCTCCCAAATTATGTAATTTTCAGCGTGAAACGTTCTGGCTACGAGGCAGTACCCAAGACACGCACCAATGATGGGCTGACCATTCACTCGTCTGGATATAACTTTGATGGAGAGGATTTGCCACCGGTAAGTGTATCACCTGATTTGATTACGCTACATAAATCAACCATGCTCAATCGAAGGTAAATTTGTCTGGAATTGTAGTTTGTACGTCAGCATAGTTAAAAAATACGATATTTGTGATTTTATATAGTTTGTGGGCTCCAAAAATCGACAAGAGCTACAAAAGGCCTTTATTGGGAAGCCAGTTTAGACAAAAATTCAATGTTTTAAAGTAGCCGGGAGAAGTCATTATTTTTAGTCGAGCTTGTTGCGAAATTATAGTTTGCTGGCCAGAATAGCTATAAATAACGTAGTCACTGAGTCTTTGTAATTTGTAGGCCTTAAAAATCGGTAGAAACTACAAAAACCGATTATTTGTATTATAGTTCAGCTAAAAATCAATTTATATAAAGCTATGTCGCTTGTAGGCTATAATAACCACATTTTAAGACTGAAACTGGCTCGCCCTCATACCCAGCTGATGAGCCCGACCAGTCGAACTATGGAAATAATAACGATGGAGATGATGGAATAGATGAGGGAGAGAATACGAATGAAGGAGGATATCCAAGAATACAAAAGGGATATCGACAAAAGACTACAACCACTACTACCACCACGACGAGGAGACCAACGACAACCACAAGGAGGACAACTACCACACAGAGGACGACTACGAGGAGAGCGACTCCTGCGCCTACTACTACCAAGAGACCGGCACCACAGAGGTAGTATTTGGTTGACCAAAAACTGCATAACCTAGAAATGCGAGCTATACATTTAAATTTTCTAGGATTAGAGCGAATGGGTGCCAGTTGAAAAGTAACTCTCGAGAAAACTGCATAACTTGGATTAGCAACCTATAGGTTTAATTTTGATACTTTTAGTGGGAATGGGTGCCAATTGGAAAAAGTGAAAACTGCATAACTTTATAAAGTTAATCCTAGAGCTCACTTCGTGAATTTTAGCGTAGGTTGACGCCAGTTTAATAATGGGCCTCGCAAAAACTGCATAACTGAAGACACGTTTTAAAAATTTGATTTTAACATTTTCGGGGCACTGGAGGCCAGTTAGGGGATATCGATCGAAGAAAACAGCATAACCTATTTAGAGACATTAACAACATGAGTTTAATATTTTTGGTTCCCCAGCTGCCAGTACGAAAATTTCGATGATAAAAACTGCACAACCTAACCGATAATAGTACAAACTCGATTATTGTCTCAACCAACCAATTGGTCACCAGAAAAAGCCAAAACCTCGGAAAAACTTGGAAAACACGCGAATATTCTGAATTTTAGGGCGACGACTACACAGGGCTACGATGCCCCTCCAGTAGCCCATCCACCAACCACCACTCAACCTCCAATTGATGAGGGATACGGTAATGCCGTGACAACAACTGCTGCCGGATATGAGGCAAATCCTCCTGCTGCACGACCAAAGAATGATGATGGATATGGAGGAGAGACTGTCACTGATGGACCATCTGAGAGTTATGATGAAGTGACTGAAGCTGCTGCTTCTGCTCCTTATGGAGGAAATAACATTCAACCAGGTAACTTTAACGCTATAGCTCTTTAATGGGATACAGTTAGGAAAGAATCCTACTTTAGACGATGCTAAAATTCTTAATAGCTGTCAGATAAGATTTTTAACGCTTTCTATAACTATCCTGACAAGCAAAAAATGTAAAAATAAAAAAAATAACATTTTTGATGCGTTTTTCAGAGCCCCAGCCACCTGTTGACCAACAATACGAAGAAACGCACAAAGTAGACCCGTATGCAGCATTGGCAGAACATTCGGGTGGTACTCGACCTCCATTGGGAGCTCATGATCTGCTGTCATTGGATGCAAAGGCTTATGTTGAAGAACATAAGAGAATGCAGAGGGCCATGGCCAAGAAGATCTATTCTGAGATGAGGAGACAACTCAAGAGAGAGGTATCTAGAAAAACTGCATAACTTTAAATTTGGATTTTTGAGGAATTTTCGTTCGGATTTTGATAGATTGCCATCCAGTTTGACCGTTGCAACCTAAAAGTCGGCTTGTCAAGAGCACAAACGACAAAAAGTCCATTGTCTCTAAAAACTGCATAACCTGATATTTGTATTTTTAAACGATTTTTGTTCGAATTTTGTTAGTTTGCCATCCAATTTGCCCAAAACTAAAAAAAATATTTGTTTTGAAATAGTACAAACTCCAAAAATCTGACCTCCCCATTGCAGCTTGGTTTCGGCGAGTCTCTATCGGCTTCTTCCGACTCGGAGCACGAAAATGAGGAAAAGGACGCAAGCGCGGAAAAGCTGAAGGGGGCCGAACTCCCAGCATTGGTCCGTTTTATAATCTGCCAGGCAACCATGCCAAAAATCCAAAAATTGTGTGGAAAAATACGAATCTCGAAAATTTAGGCCGGCTACCAGGGGCCTGAGCCAAGCGGATATGACAGTGTTCCCCGGCACCTGAACCAACTACCGTACACCCGGATAGTGGATATGGTGGAGAGGAGACTACGGTAGCTGAGACGACCATCGCCCCAGTCACCCTGCCCGCACACATCCGGACCATTGTCGCCAATTTTGCCAAGCAGATGGAGAAACAGGTGAATCGATTACGGCATTAAATTCTAGCTGAGGAACTGTAGGGTATTCGAATAGTTAGAAAAGTATATTGGATGGTAGTTTACCAAAATCAAGGGTTTATTTAATGTTTGGATGTATATGAATCGATTTACAGGAAATTTTAGGCCAAGAAAACTCGAGCTGAGGCTTCCGGTCAGGCTACCACTCCCAAGGAGTTCAGCTTTGATGGATCGGCTGATCGCGTGCGTTCCATCTTAAATTGCTTAAATTTATATTTAATTTTTATAAAATTTCAACCAACTTTTCCATTAAAAAATTGAATTTCAATTTTTGCAAATCTTTGGTATATTTTAAGCTCAAAAATTCCTAAAAATTACAAAATCCGTTTTTTTTGATCCCTTAAGCTATTTAATTTATTAACTGACTTACTATTAACAAAATCAAAGAAAAAAATTAAATTTCAATGAAAAAAATGGACCTTTAGACAACCCCGGCAACCCCCTCTGATGGCTACGATACCGTAACCCAAGGATATGAAGAACCAGTAAGAGAAGCCAGTCCCCAACCACCAGTAGATGAAGGATATGGAGGAGAAGAGACGACAGAAGCCCCTGAACCACAAACTACAACAGCAGCCCCTTATGAAGAAGTGACTGAAGTACAAACTACACCTATGCCCCATAACCCATATGACGCAAATGAATATGGAGGAGAGAAGAAGAAGACTGAAGAGAACGAAGAGAACACTACAGACTACAATCAAGCTGGACCCCCTGGACAACAACCACCAACTGGAGAAGAGGAAGAAGGAGGAGAAGGAGCTGCAACGACCCCGAGCAGTTCGGTGGATGAGGGAGAGGGAGGGGAGAAGGAGAAGCCTGAGGAGACTGAGGAGAAGGGAGACAATAATAATGGAGGAGATGGCACTCATGAACAGAAGATTACTTATAATGAGACCGAGGAGAAGCCGAGGAATGGAGGAGGAGCACAAGGAGCCTATGGAGGTGAGCAGCAACTTTTTTGCAAAATTTCGATCAGAAACTTGTTGCTGTCTGACAGTCGAAAAGTTAATCGGCTTAGAAAATTAATCGGGTTAATTTCCTAGCGTAGTCAATTCCTTTTCTAGCAACTGGAGCTTTTTAGGTGTCTTGACCTGTATTTAAACGTTTTGAAAACGTTTCTAGGGTTAAAAAACCCACAGGTAAAACTATCAGATTTTCAACGGATCAAAACATTTTCTGCTCTCCAAAAACCTGATTTTTCAGGTTACTCGGCCTCCCACGGCGCTCCGGTAGCTCATGCTCCCCAGGGCACAGTCAGCCGTCAACTCGTTGTCCGCCAACGATCCCTCTCTGGTGGCCATCAGAAACAGAGGGTATTCATCGATTATGGAGACAATGGAAGGCCGCAAATTTATGCCAAACAGGATCAGTCACCCACCAGCATTCAGGGTATGTCATTTGGAGCGTGCGGTAGTCTATAATTGTGTACTGGCTTTCAAACTACGACTTGCCGGTCAGAAAAACATCTGGAAATAGCAGTGATTTGACATTACCAATTTTCCCCGAAAATCCATGTTTTGAAAAAACTGCATAACCTGCATAACGCTCCGTAAGTCCATTCTATAGCTTTTAATTAGTGCATTACCGTCCTTCGATGTCAGATAGTAAAATACAAATCAAAATTTTATTTTATAACGCATCCCAAATACCGTAACCCTGTATTTTTCAGATAAAGCCTCCGGAGAGCAAGAAGAAGAGGAATACCCGAAGAGACGAGGCGCCCGTTTCGTCCCATTCCATCAGGTTCGACATCTCTTCATCTAAATAATCAAAAATTATAACTTATTATTTATTATTTACTATTTATTGCTAACTTATTTGACTGCCCTCCCGCAAATTGCTCAATCGAATCCCCGGTGGATAAGCTCAATTTCTCCAGCCGTCCCGCCCCGTTTTACCACCTGCAATACTGTTGTTTTTTGTAAATAAATTATTTGATATATTTATTGGCTTTTCTGACATGCAAGGAATTAAACTGGACGCTTACAATAGACAAATAACCGAATTTTAGAAAAATCAAGCCAATTTTGAGCAAAAACTGCATAGCGTATTTTCGTACTGTGGGTCTCGGTATTTGTCATTTTACGCATTTTTGGATACCAAATAAAACGATTCCGCCGCAGAAATATCCTAGAACACCGAAGATCGCGACTTTTCAAAATTCCGGCCATTTTCAGCAAAAACTGCATAACCTGCATAACTAAATTTGGCCTTCTAGAAATGTGTATTTATCATTTTTAGCTTTATTGGATACCAGATAGGCTATGTAATTAAAGATCGGCTGGAATCCAAAGGACAACCGCGTGCCCCTCATAAAAGTTGCAAAAGGCAGCCCACTTCCAGGGCAAATTCCACTCCCCTGCCAGACAGAGTGGACAAGGGAAAGAACGGGGAAATGGAGAGATATAGAGACAAAGAGAGGCCAGGTAAATGTGTGATTTCTTATCATTTGACCCGCATCCCTTTCGAGACGAGTTGACAATGAGAGCGACCGTCATAACCCCCGGTTTTGCTGCCTACCCCCGTCTTTTTTTGGGAGGTGTGTAGCCTGGAATTTGCCCCTTCCCCATTTCGTCACCCGTCTTTTCTGATTTCTAAAAAGTTAAATGGCTGCCAGATCGCAATTTCTACTACAAATGGCTTCAAAAATAGCCACGGTATCGCGGGAAAAGCTCCCAAAATCCGGCCATGTCGCGCTGAAGTTGGCGTTTGAGGATGGAGGTTAGTAAAATTTTTTTAAAGTTAAAATTTTTAATACAACTCTCAAAACAAATGACGAGTGAGTCAGTCAAGATCTATCTCTTGTAGCTTCAAAAATACATACTTATATATTTTTGCGATTTCAAATTAAATTTTGCATTTGAGGATAGAGCTCAGCAAGAAAAAATTTCTAAAACACTAATTTCTTCTAAAATACTGAAATGATTGAATATCACTGTTTTTAAGAGATATAATGACAGTCAGTTAAACTATATCAAATGCCAAAAAAGCAAAAATCGTGATTTTTACTTCCTTGCGACTTTAGAAAAACTGCGGGTACCCCTGGTCTGGCTCCGAGATCATTGCCGGAGTACAGCCTCGTACAACCATCAGACAGAACAAAGGAAAATGGATTGTTGCGGGCTGACAAGCAGAGCAGTCGTACGGTAAGATATAAGTAATCGTAAGCAATTTTTGAGGCGAGATTGCTTTAAAAATATGACCATTTCAGAGAAGACGATCAATCTATTCGAATTAATGACGATGGTGTATTAGAAATCGATTGGTTAGATGGGTTTCAATCTAGCTTTACTGCCGAACAGGTAAGCCAAAAATGCAGCCATAACCCCTAGAATACAGAATACAAACTACACACCATGAAATACATCTATTTTCAGCTAAAATCCTGGGGCCAGCTGTCGAGACCCGTCAAATCCAGGGATCTACACGAATTATGGACTGGTACCTCTTTAAAAGCCATGCCTCGTATCCCATTGTAACTTTAATCTTAGCCTTTAAAATATAATGTTCAGGGATCAGCTGACCGTTCACGAATTTACACGACTTTTTATACGATACGGGTTTGTGCTTGTAGATGGGGTGGCTGGGACCGCCGAGGTAAGGAGAGGGTTTTGTAGTTTGTAGTTTTGTGGCAGGATCATTTGTATTTTGTAGTCTGTCTATCCGTTTGACGTTTTGACCAATTTTCAAGAAATCTTCTCGCGATTTTTGATTTTTATATGATGCATACCGAATCCGGCCAATTTTGCCGATTTTAGTCTGCAGTTTTGTAGTCTGACTGTCTATTCGTTTGCTTTTAGATTTTTTGGCCTTTCTGCCTGCCAGTTAATCCAACTTCAAACCTAATCTATCTCAATTCCAGGCCACCGAAAAGCTCTGCCGTGAATTGGGAGTGATCCACGACACGTTTTTTGGTGCTTTCTGGGTGTTCAGCAATAAGAGTCACGAGAGGACGGATACGGTATGTCGAATCAATATCCTATCGGTCAATCAGCAATAAATCGTAGGAAGAATTCCACGAGGATACTGCCTACAGTTCCGAAGGGATTGGCCCGCACACTGATGGAACATATTTTCATCAAACGCCCGGGATCCAGGTTTGTAGTTTGTATTTCTGTATATCTGTTTGTCTGCCGGCCACTCCATCTTCTGTCGGTCGCTTTATAAAATTACAGCATTTTTAGGTATTCCACTGCCTCCAACCAGCCCCAATCGGAGGAGAAACGCTATTGGTTGATGCTTTTGCAGCAGCAGATCACCTCAAAGGTGTTTTTTGCCTTCAATGGTCCTTTAATAGATATGCTTTTCCAGCGAATGACCCAGCTGCTTTCCATACTCTAACCACACAATGCATTGACCATCAATATCTGGAGGTATCACCTAGCAGAGGTTATGCAGTTTCTGCATTTTTAGGGTATGGGAAGCAATGATAGTCGACAATTGATTACGAGAGATTTGCCAGTGATAGAACTTGATACAGATGGAAACTATCGACAAATACGGTATGGTGGGAATTATATAGCGTCATTTATTAAATTTGCCGGAATTTTCTTTTCTAGTTTAATATTTATCTGACTGTTAGTTTACCGTTTTATCACTATTTTTTGCAATTTGCCAGCCAGTTTAATTGCTAATGTGTTTTTTTAATAATTCTGACCGTCAGTTTGACCATTTTTTCATTCACATTGTATTTTCTATTTTTCTTTTTAGGTTCAACCCCTATGATCGTGCGCCATTCAAATCCCTATCGGCCAGTGAAGAAGACGCAGAAAAAGTGGTGGAATTTTACAGGGTTAGTCGATTCTATCCATTTCTTTTTCTATGTAGATCTACAGGCGTAATCTACCATATTCCAGGCATACGAAGCATATTCCCTTCTCACCCTCTCTCCCTCTCGCTCTCTCCGTATCTCTCTCCAACCGGGTACCGTCATATTTATCGACAATTTCCGGTTGCTCCATGCTAGGACCGAATTTCAGGTATATTCTGGTGTTTTTTAGAGTATTAAAAAAAGGGATTTTGTCGTTTTTGCAACTAGAAAATTACAAATATGGTAGCAGCGCGTAGCACCGAGTAACAAAACGTGATATCGACATCGTAATTTCATTTTTTGGCTTCCCAAAACAATGGAAAGCCCTTCAAAAATTGGTAAACCGAGGTCTCGAACGAGGCCCAGGTGATTTGTAATATACAAACCGTCCAGAGTGAGGTGATTTCTATGCGCCGACAGTGGGCCAGATGGGTGATGAGTCAGGGGACAGAGAGGATGACATCGAAACAGGCCTAAATTTCATCCATCTATTGGTGCACGCTACCAATTACGCTATGATATTGTAAATCAAAATCTTGTTCTTCCATGGGAAACTGGTGCAAAGAAGCGTAAATTAGCAGGATCTACCCAATTTTTAATCTTCCCCTGCTTTTCGAAATTTCAGCTTACAAGGGAACCTCAAGTTGGCACGGTGGAATTTCGAAAAACGCTCGCGGCTACCCCTAGGTTTTCGACTATGGAGATTCCGACGCTCTAGTCAGAATTTCCTAAATGGGCCTCTGGACAGAGATACAGCACTTCCGTAAAATGATGATTTACATCCGAAAAATTAGCATTAGCGATAGGTTTATGAGGCCCTCCCATCACTATGGAATCACCAGTTGAATGGCCGAGTGGTAAGCGACTCACTTGGTAGGATACTGACGAGGGTTCGAATCCGATCACGATTTTTTATTTTGCTTTTCGACCGCAACTTTCTGCCCAACTCCAACTTTTTATTTTGACTATAGGAAAAATTTTTCTTTATGCTCCCAGGCTGAATTCTCCCAAGAAGGCTCAAAACTCCCTCGAAATTTTTTGCATTTTTTTTTTTCGCTTTCCCAATGAAAGTAAAATAAAAAGTTCTTTTTGAGAAAAAAGTTAACAAACCAAAGTTAACTAGAAGAAAGTTCCGGTCAAAAAGCAAAATAAAAAAATCGTGAGCGGATTCAAACCCTCGTCAGTATCCTACCAAGTGAGTCGCTTACCACTCGGCCATTCAACTGGTGATTCCATAGTGATGGGAGGGCCTCATAAACCTATCGCTAATGCTAATTTTTCGGATGTAAATCATCATTTTACGGAAGTGCTGTATCTCTGTCCAGAGGCCCATTTAGGAAATTCTGACTAGAGCGTCGGAATCTCCATAGTCGAAAACCTAGGGGTAGCCGCGAGCGTTTTTCGAAATTCCACCGTGCCAACTTGAGGTTCCCTTGTTAGAAACTTCGGTCTTCTCGTAAAATTTGGATATAATGATGGCTTTCTATTATATAGTGCTCGTTTCAGGGTGATCGTACGATGTGTGGTTGTTATATGTCTCGAGATGATATTCTGGCAAAAGGACGCCCATTTATTCTACCGGAAGATAGGCGAAGATTGTATTAACGCGCAGAATACGGGATTTAACGCCAATTTTTGCGTTTACCTTGTAAATAAATTGTTTTGCTTTTTCATACGCAACTCTGAATAATTACTCCCTGCCAAATCAGAATCACGCTCAACACCCTCAATCGATGCTTGACACACCTACCCAAGGCCTTTTTATTCAAGGGCTCCTCAACAAAAGATATAAAAAAGATTACTACCAGATTTTACACGGTTATCTTTACGCATAAGCTCCAAGCACCCAGAATCCATGAATCGATAGGCCAATATCTTGTGCAAGATATTTTCGGGGTTTCGTTATCTTGCTGCCTTGGCGGGTTGGCAAGCTGGTTTTGGGCCGCTCAAACGCATTGATTGCATTTCGTAGGTCGATAGAGCCTAGTTGCAAGATTCACCAAAACATTTTCGAGACCCATTTTCCTAACGCCAACTTTTCTGGAAGCTATTATTTTTCATCCACAAACCGAGAAAATTGCTTTGAGCGTGTAGCCCCAGGATACGTGCCAACTCTTCAAAAATAATTTTAGCAAATCAAGCTTTGAGTTTTAACGGATTATTTAAGGAGAATGGGCGCCGGCCGTTCCTTCAGAATGAAGAAGGGACGCGACGAGGCACCTGACATTGCGCATCTGTAAGTCGCTTTTGGTTTTGATAATATTGAAAGCTAACTAGGCCCGCCCCGGAGCCGATACTCGAAAATACCAACCCTATCCCTGACAGACGAATCGTCGTTAGAAAACCGATACTGGATGCCAATCACGATCAATGGTTGCGGTTATTGGGTAGTGGCGGACAAGGGGAAGTATGGCTACTCCTGCAGACTGATCCGTAAATCCTTATCCGTGACAGTGATTCATCCATTTAAGACAAATGGTGATGAAGAAGGCATTAGTCACCCAGGAATATAGCAGTTATTTGAGGGAACTACGCACTCTGAAGGTAACTTTTTCAAAAAATATTACGGAGCCAAATTTTAGGAACTTTCACATGAGAATGTCGTTCGATATTATGACTCGCCAATGAACTATCCGGGCGTCGATCGGGACGAAATTGCCATTTTTATGGAATACTGTAGCCACGGTTCTTTGCGAGATGGTAATATTTATAATTTCGTGGCTACCGTCAATTAGTCCTCAAGGACATCAAATTGATCTATTCAATGGCAACAATTGCTAAATGGTCGACTGAGATGTTCAGCGCCCTTGATTATATCAAAAGCAAGAAGATTGTTCATCATGATGTCAAGCCGGATAAGTAAGGCACGATCATTCCCTTACCAATTCAAAAAAGCTTGTTTGTATATGGCAATGATTATACGATTAAATTGGGTGATTTCGGAATTGTCCGGAACCTGAACACGATTTCGAATGGAAGAGCCGGGACACCAGGATATATGGCACCAGAAGTACTGAGCGATGAAGACCTGAGTGGAGAGGTTGGTAGAGAGTGTTAAAAACAAAATCTGCCATTGAGGATGTCTATAAATGTGATATTTATGGAGCTGGATGGGTGGTGTTGGATATGGTTAATAGAAGGTATTGAGTGGCATACTTTGTTGAGTATTGTTGAGACAACCCGGCAATAAGGATATTGATGGCATTTTGAAGAATAGGCCTCATTTATATACTGTTAAGATGCTGATAAAGGGGTAAGCCAGCTATTATTGTCAATAGCTGTATTCACTTAGGTGCACAACAGATGAGGTCGTAGCACGGTTTTGTACGGAAAAGGCGCTGGAGCTATGCGATGAAATTACACAGGTAGATTATGAGCTTTTAGGTGCCACCTCATGGTGATTTTCGCTTAGCGTGCCACTTCCATTCTAAATAGACATTCCAGGAGTTCGCCCGTTTTCATGCAAAGCCAGATCCGGATCGACATAGCAATAGATTGGAGCGGCCGATTGGTTTCGATGAAAATGAGAGAACGTTTCTTCAGCCCACATCCGCATCTAGCATCAATTCCTTCTGCTACGATATTACAGTTTCGGAAGTGCCACGGCAGCCGGACCAAATCCGAGATCCGAGAGAAAGCCTGCTCCACAAATTCAAAGTGAAATTAGGTCTTACTACGAAATTTGAGGAGAACGACATTCGTGCTTGTCCCTGGCATTGCAAGCGCGTCAATTTACTCGAATCTGGTTGTGACTATGCAAGTGGTGAAATGAATTGTGACCATGAGGAGTGCATGGAGCTCAGACAAGAGTCATGTAGTGAGATTCTCGCGAAATTGTCGCAACTGACGATCGAAGATCAATACAAATGTGCCGAGGAAATGGAGAAATTTTGGAAGGTGGAAGCGCAGACTATGGTCGACAAACTGTTACTCAAATTAATCGATGTCGACGGACTGGAGGCGATTAGTTCAGCAAGAACCTTGGCACAACCAATCGCAGAAATCATTGACATGTTTATGCATCTGATTAAGGAAGATGCGCGGCGGCTAATAGTCGTTCAAGACACAGCTGTCAACGTTCTGATTGAAAGTGATATTGGAAGACTACCTCATTGGGATATCTTGCAATTACTCGAGCATGCCATTGAAGAATTTGAAGAAGTGGAGAAATTGTTTACAGTAAGAATCATCTATCAACTGGTAACCCTCGAGGATTCACGCCATTCATATTTCCATATGTGGTCTCTTGGAAGATTCTTAAGAAAAGACTGTACGGAGGTTCGTTTCTGTGAAGGAAATGCAATCGAATTGAATTTTCATTCGTCCGAAGAGGTGGAGCCATTAAATAATGAGCAATTACGAAGGGCACTGATAGATGCTCGCACTTCTATAAATCGGAAATTACGCATTCAACGTGTTGCCTATGAAAAGGCCCGTTGTGATGACGTCGGTCGCTTTGTAATGAAAGTGTTCAAATGGTCGGAGACGATGGATGAGGATGAAGAATTGAAAAGGCTGACATCAATGACCCACCATCCCTTTCCAGGATATGTTTTCCTCTACGGTCTTCCACCCACGCATAAATGTCCTGAAGGGGAATGTAGTGTTGCTGGTGGATTTCCTAGATGGATTGAGCCTCAATTCCAAATCCCCTTTTACAAATGTTTGGCAAGAAAGCAAATAGATTACATTGAAGACTATACATTCATGGTAATCGCTCTGAAATACGCTGCTCGATGGCAAGACACAAACCCTTTCGTGTCAGGATTGCTTCAACATGTCTTAGCTGAACTTCGAGCAAGGCGAAGAGAGCGAATGTTTTATTTCGCATTGTTCGAGCTAAGCGATGGTTCTAATGCGCTGTTGTTTCAATACAATCCATCTACACGCCACGGAACGTTTGTCACGAAAAATATGGGGCTTGTGTATTCCGAAGATCCGGCCAAATTTCTACGATTCATTCTTGTCCGCCTATCATATCTTTTCCGGATACTGATCGAATTGAAAAATGCTGGTAGTGTTGGCCCTCTCCCCGCTGACATGTGGCCCTTGATCAACGAATTTTGGGAGAAGGTCATGTCAGTTTGAGCACTCAATTCCCAATATTTTTTGTTTTAGGGCGGATGAATCGGCCGAAGAATGCGACGAAGACCAATCAGAATCCTGTCATATAATCTGACCATATTAAAAAACTCAATAAACTATAGGTTCCCTAGCTGGTTAGGTTCGTACATCGGAATTTTCGCTCACTGAACATTCAGGATCCACTAGAATGGGCTGTGTAAATCAAAGGCCGCCCCGTCACAAATCATAGAGTCAGATGTGTCGTGCATGCAAACAATTTGGGTTCTTATTGTTAGCCTCAATAAATGCCAAACTAAATAAATTTATGGTTTTTGGATGACAGAAGAAGTATTGGTATTGTAATAGATAGCTGGTTGATGTCTATAGTCGTTGAGTCTTCTTGTTCTCCTGATTTCTCTTTCATTCATGATTGCTGATATCATTCCAAATAGAGAGAGAAGACATAGATGGATCGGAAGGAGGAGACGGCGAATGGCAGAAGATGTCTGAAATACAAAATATAGCTTGTAGATTGAAAAAAAAACATTCCTAGCCATTTTTAGTTTTTTTTTTGGACGAAAAAATCGACTAATTGTCAGAATCTTTCAGATAAAAGTCGCTGGAAAAACTTTTAGCCTGAATTTCGGCTTTTGAAAGCTTTATCTGTCAGATGAACGTCAAAATTCTTACCCCATAATATCGATCCTCCAAAATATCAACCAAATGCACCAACAGAGCACAAAATAACATCGGGATGTGGGCTATCTGCAATTGAAAACGTTAAAAATTTCGTTTGGCAGCTAAAAAAAAACTTGAGCCAACCTGAAAAACGATGAAAACGATGAGAAGGGGGCGATTTGTGAATAGTATTCCTGTAGCCAATAGGAGACCCGAAATTGCAGAACATAACAATACTAGCCACGAGAGGAAGATCGAAATTCTGAAATGAGGGTGTCATTGGCTAAACTGAATGCCAGAAAGCTCCTTG